>BSAI01000106.1:14348992-14486334 GCA_036245035.1 Adrianichthys oophorus | reverse complement strand
AAAAAAAAAACATTTGGGTTTTGCAGGAAATTCAAGGATCCCAAACAGGATCAGTATTAGTAACATTTTATAAAACCTGTCGGAACTTACTGTAAAAAGTAACTGCTCCCTTCAAAGTCGTGAATCTGTGATTAGCTGCGTTTCAATAAAAATCCCTTTTCCAGAAAGGTTTTTTAAAAATGAATCACTGTGCGTCTAAAGAAACTCAGTAACGCTACGCACACATCAGGCATTTGACCGGTTTTTGAACATTCACACTGAACAAGCGGGGGTGTTCTGTCTTTTTTACTGTTTTAGAAAGAGGCTTGGTGTGAAATGTCGATGTGTAAATCTTGTGATCTTGCTTTTTCTTTCACATTTCTGTTCCGATAAAAGAAAGACAAAACCACAGTTCTTCATTTCTCCTCCATGATCACTTCAAACGGTTGGCACTTCTGTGGGACGTCATCCATCACTGTCAAATCCGACTCCCAGATTGATCAGTTTGACCTGGTTAAACTTGCAACTCGCATTCAGTGGCCACACATTTTGTACAAATAGCCCGTAAACCGTCATAAAAACTTGTGTACCAACACGTGGTCACGAGAGTGTTGAACGTGTTTACATAGACTTTTCATTGGAAGAGGCCGCTTGAACGCTCGTTGCCGAGGGCGCTGTGAATGTAGCGTCACAGATGAGGAACAAATTCACTGACGTCTTTCCATCTTTTCAGTTTTTCTCTACAAACGCTGAATGTTGGAACAGTGGAACGACCAACTGACCGGAATGACTCCAAGTCCAGCAGGTCAATAAGGCAGAGCATGGAATAGCTGCAGGGAATACTCTTAGCAAAAAGTAGTACACTTGAAGTTTATTTTATAAAGTATACTTGAATATAAGTATAGCAAGTATACTATATACTGTGTATTGTAATGTAGGAAGTACATTAACTGAATACTTCTTTAGACTCGTAACTTTTTTACATCAATTTTACAATATATAGACAGTATATAAAAGGTAAACTTCAAGTATACTGCCTCACATTTAGTACAGACTAAGTATACATGTAGCACACTTTTATAGATTACGTTTTGCTAAGGAAACCTGACTTAGTTAATGTCAAAATTCATGATCCAAGTCAGAAAGAGACTTGGACAAAAATTGATTCATAGGGGGAATTGAGAGAAAGACCAAAAAGACTTTAGTAGAACCGTTCTGTGAACTGAAGATTAGATTCTACACCTAGAGTCAAACACCCGGAGTCAAACTAAGAGATCAATAGTCATACACGGTGGTAGTAGTGTGATGGTATGGGGCTGATTTGCAGTTGCAACACTTGAATAAGTTTCGACAACTGATGAAACCTTGAAATCCATCTGTCAGATAATCTGTGTGGGGAATTTCCTCCAGGTTCAAAAGCTCAAGAGCACGCTTCCACTTGGGTGCTGCAGCAAAAGATGATGAGATTTTACTTTCAGTTAAGCATCCTAAGAACAATTTTTGGATTTAAACTCAGTCCACGTTGTTTCAAAAAAATGAACCGCAGTCAGTCTGAATACAAACACAACATTTTGACAGAATCTCCTCCCGTGAGCAGAACTTTTCTCGGTTTAGCATAGGTTCAGATGCGCAGGACAGCTGGCATGTGAGGTTTTCTGTCCAGCACTGTGGAAAACGCGGTGGAAGCCAGCCACAAACAAATGCATGTGTCCAGGATGGAGCTACGCTCCTGCAGCTGCACTGCCTGGGACCCAGCAGGCTGAGCTGGAGCTGCTCTTACCGCTGCACCTGTCACTTCAGCTGGCAGCACAGGAACGTTAGACCACGCAGTCTTGATGCACAGGGGGGTGAGGGTACATCATAATGTACCTTTTATGAGTCTGACTGCATTATGAGCTGCTGCATGGAAGAATAAAGCTTTTATGAAGCTTTTATTGAGAGAGGTGGAGGGTGAAATGAGTCCACAGCTCCAGTGTTCTCCAGCAGATGTGTTTGTTTTCAAACGCTAAAACATTTTTTCTGCTTCTTGATTTGTTTATGCACCAGTTCTTTCAGTAATGCGTCTAAAGGGACAACAAAGATGATGCTGGAAAGTTTTGCTTTGCTTTTTGAATCAAACACATCATTTGGAAACATTTTTAGAGCTTTTTGACAAATGTAAAACCAACTCTTATTGAGTGTAAAAGTTTGTTACAAAAATAAAGTTTGTTTTTGAAACAAAAAAAAAAAACTCTCACTCCAGTTATCTTTCGATTAATTGTAAAAGTGTTCCCAGTGGTCTTTTAATTATGATCATGCAATCTTCAGCCCAAATCAAAAAACTTGTGTCCTTTTTTTAGGACATAGTTTCTGCAGAGCGGCAGAAGTTCATTAGAAATTTGCCTCTGAGCTGTGGGCTGGACAGTTACCACAGAGTAAGCCTGCCCTCATTTCCCATCATCCCTTTGTTAACACCCTCCCGCTAAATTACAGCGCCTCAGATTCCCAACTTAACAGAAATGGCGAGTTATATCGGAGTTATCCAGCCATACAGTTTTGATCCAGACACCAGCTCAGATGAGGAAAACAAAGACATTCATGGATCTATTTGTCTGCCAGCAGATGCATCAGAATGGAGCGAAGCCGGTAACTTGTGGCTCGTGAATAAAGAGATAAAAAAATTAATA
The DNA here is from genome assembly GCA_036245035.1 of Adrianichthys oophorus. NCBI lineage: Eukaryota > Metazoa > Chordata > Actinopteri > Beloniformes > Adrianichthyidae > Adrianichthys > Adrianichthys oophorus. Next base: position 14,483,689 of record BSAI01000106.1, on the reverse strand, counting down.
AATGTTTTCTTAATGATTAACCCAGATAACAATAATTTTCTGCTGTAAAGATTGTGTTAAAATGTAATAAACAGCCCAGTAAAAGCAGTAAATAAATTGTAAAAAGTAATTTCACCGACTCGTCCAAGTGGTGTCATCAGTGCTCCTGGCTTTTGTCAACTGAAAACTGAACATTATGTTCAGTGGTTGTCAACATGGCTTTGTGTTTACTTTTTTGGTCGATTCTCAAAGCTACCAGTCTCTTGAAACTTCCACTTGCCAAATTGAATTTGAGTAAATCTCTGACTAATTTCAAAATAAGGGCAGTTATTCAAGCACGTTTCAATAAACTGCTTTTATTTGATTTTGGAAACAATTTTGTTCATTCGAATGTGCTTCACAATGATTGAAGTATCACAGAGTAAAAAACATCAAATTTTCCACCTTTGTTATCCTTTTTTTTCCCTGCCTCCTGAGGTGATGCATGGAGCTCTTTCACATTCATCAACAGCAGCAGCTCCTCCACCGCCCGCTGAGCGGCTCCCTCACAGAAGCATCCTAGCCTCTGCTGTTGAAGTGCATCTTCCACACAGGATGCAGCCTCATCTTCTCCTTCACCTCTGGGCTACCGACGCCCCACTTATTTACACTTGTGCTGCTTTCATGTGCATGTTCCACAGCGCTGTTTGTTGACTCCTCATCCGGTTTTGCCTCGTGTAAACTGCAGCGGGACATATGGAGATCTGCCGCCATATGTTCGTGTTTTGCTGCTTGCCAGTGAAACTGTTCTGCCTCTGTGTTTCTTGGATGACTGACTGCATGCACGGCGCATCATAACATGACTTAACCCGGATCAGTGCCTGCAGATGTGGTGCTGATTTTACTTTTTATTTGATCACAATTGTTGAGTCCTACAAATGTTTGAAGCAAATTGGATTTGGGTTTTTAAAGCTGCAGAGTGATGGAAATACTGTCAACCGTGGACATTTTTTTGTTTTTTGAACGCAAAAATAAAAATATTCAAGTGGTTCAACATTTCCAACAGCATGTTAAAGACCTTTTGCGATGAAAATTGTGTTTTTGACATGTTCTTCTGATCATAGAAGACATATATTTAGATAAGTTTGCTCAAACTAGCATTTCAAGCAGACGAAAAAAATGCCATGTGAAAAATATCGTTTTTGCGACGTACAAAACACAGTCGGCAGGCCACAAGCTCGCTGCTCTGTAATGGAAGGAGGAAGTGGGGCGGGGTTGCCTTGCGCCAGTGGCCCTGCCCACAACTCTGAAGTGAATTTCTAATGAACTCCTGCCACTCTGCAGAAACTATGTCCTAGAAAAAGGCACAGTTTTTTTTTTTTTATTTTGGCTAAAAATGGCATAATCATAATTAAAAGAGATGAAGAGAGATAATGGGATTTTACTCGTGAACCTTTCAAATGTTTCTTTTTTTGCAGATGATGCGGTCCTGTCGACTTCATTAATCAAATATAATTAGTGGTTTCATATTTGATATCCATTATCTCATATAACTTGGGATGTTTTTTGCCCAGTAGTGCATTATCCTTCCACTAGGGGCAGTAGAAGATCTTCCTGCTTGTTTCAAAATGGATGCCACCGGAAAATATCCAAAACAAATTTGGCGGGAAAGGTTTTGCTAATTTTCAAAATTTTTTGAGGAGAACTAAACTTTTTTTAAATGACTACTTGCTGTATTGAAAGACTTAAAAAGTGTTGATATTTGATTATTTATACAACAGTTACACAATTTTCTTTTGTGTCGTTTGGAAATTAGAGCCAAAAATGAAAATGGGTGACTCTATTCCACTTTTTGGTTTTTTGGGTGAATACTTCCTGTTTTAGTCTATGAACAACACGTTTGTGATGTGACTCTGTCCAGAGTGCTGGAGTCTGTTATCGCTGCCACAGTCGGCACATTTGGAACCATGGCGTTCCACAGTCCCCAGAGCGTTCTGTAGAACTATGGCACATTTAAATGCTATAAATCAGCATCAAAGCTGTGCAGGACAGAGTTGGACTCGTGGGAATGCAGCTACAGCAGCAAATGTACATTAATGCTCAAGTGACAAAAAGCTTTAGCTCACAGAGCCCCTCAGCTGGAATATTTTAAAACATCTGACAGCTTGGAAAAAGCATTTTCGAATCGAAGAAAATCCTTTGAATGTAGTAAAAAGACCTTCAACCATAAATTAAGCTAAAGTGTCACATTTTGGAAAGCATCGCAGTGCAGACCTCACCAGAAAAACCCTTTTTGGGTCCCGACATTCTGACATTTGGGATAAATTTAGTACTTTTGCATATGATTTTTGTGTGTCGGTGTGAGCGTGGGTGTCCAGGATTTTGTGTTTGTTCATGTGTGCGAGTGACGCACTCTCTGCTGGCCAGAGGACACTTTGACTCATCCGTGTCTGTTGACTGTACTGAGGTCTGGCAGGTCCACCACTGAGAGCAGCGCAGCGACGACTGCAGCGTCAAACAAACACTCCTCTCTCCTGCCCTGGAGGAGGTGATGTGAAGGCTGATGAAAATGAGGGGAAAACAAGAGAGATCTGCTTTCTCGTCTGGGTCCCGCTGGAAGATGAACTAGTCCTGGTTTTAAAGCTAAAACTTTGGATTTCTGATGTGTTCAACATTGACGTCACGTCCGAACAGGTCAAAACCCCCCCTCCCACCTCCACGGCTCTCAGTCTCAGGTTCCTTTGCACATATAACTTCCAGGACGCCATCTTTTCCCTGACCTACATTCAACTGTCGTTTCCGTTCATATGTGCTGCTTCTGAGGAGCACGTTGGAGGTGCTGAAGCAGACACTGGAAAATGCCACAGGAAAGGATCCAAACAGCACAACCCCACTCTGCAGCTCCGGGGGCTCTGAAGCAGATGCTCGCTGCGGCGACCACAGCTTCAGAGCAAAATCTCTTCATCAACCAGGAGAGACTGTGTTGGCCGACCTGTGTTTGCATCAGCCGGCGCAGCCGAGGCCAGATTGGAGGGATGTATGGGTCGGGTCAGGACCCAGTCTGCCCCTCATACTGCATTCTGTCACTCCGCCGCCCGTGACTGGAGTGTGACATGAAAACAGCCCTCAGGCAAAACCAAACTGTGACTCAATCACACAACTGAGCAGGGCGCCAGGAGAATGCAGTGAGCTGTCCCACCGCCACCAGACCTCCATGACAACATCAGAGGCCATGTTCATGATGGACGATGAAGCAGAACAAATGTGGAGGTGCTGCATGAAACTTAAGGCAATCAGTGATGTCATGGGGGGGGGGTCTACCTACCTGAGAGATTTATGTTGAAAACAAAAAAATATTTTGTGAAAATTCTGAGCCGAGCGTTTACTAACACATGACCCAGAGCTTTCTGTAAAAAGAGTTAAATGAATGGTGTCACGGCACCACTACAGATTTGTTTTGGTCTGATTTGAGTCTTCATTGCTGTTGCCATCTTGGCCTTGTGACGTCAGACACAAGCGATCCAAAACTCAGTAAATAAGTCATAGTTTTTGATAGTAAGAACATTTTTTCCCAGTAGCTGAGCAAAGAGTCAGAAGAGAGAGAGAGTCTGCAGTGTTGGACTGATTCTATCTTTATAGTTGGGGTAATTTCCATTTACTCTCCGGGCACTCGCGATGGACAGTTTTGGAAATGTTTCTGAAATTGAGGCTAAACTTTGTTTGGTTTACAGTTTGGGTGCAGAACAACGGAGTGACGCTAGGCCAGAGGTGAAAGACAAATGTCCGCCTGACAGTAGGACATAGTGATAAAACCATAACCGACCAGGCTCGTCACCCAAGGCGATGATGGAAAGTGCAAAGTGGCTTTGTGCACACGCGCTTCAAGGATGAAGGGTCAATGGTAACTGTCCACTCCCTTTGCAGTGTTTGCCTTAACCTCCATCTCCCAACCGCATCCTGCTGAATGAACTTCTATCTACAGAAGACATTTGGGGCTTTTCTGTTATATCAAATGTAAAAGGGTGTGGCTCTGGGAATTGTAGTTTTTGTGGATTAAAAAAAATTGACTGGACAAAATGTTTTTCTCTTGTAGTCAGGACGGAAAGTTAAGGAAATTTGCATAAATATATGTACCTGAAGTTGGAGTTAAAAGGAAAGGAGGTGGAGACCATCCCCAGAGTCTTTTATTTTAAGTCCCACTCCAATCATCTTTTGATCTGTTTTAATGATCATGCAGTTTTTAGTGAAAATCAAAAATCCTGTGTCTTTTCCTAGAACATAGTTTATGCAAACCGGTAAAAGTTCATTGGAAATTCACGTCGTTATTTCATCAGAACGGAGCGGAGCAGGGAGCTAGTGGCTTGCCATTGTAGGCTCAACATCACAACTACAAGCTTTTTCCAACTGCATTTGCTCCTGAAGTTGCTGTACAATGGGTGGAGCGCACCAGACTCACGGTTGTAGTGCTCAGTTTTAATTTTATTATTATTGGAAAAATGTTTATTCTAAGTTTTTATTTCACTATAAAAAAGCTGTTATTTTTGCGTCTGACGTTTGCAGAACTTTGGGTTGTGTACTTTTCTGGTGTCAGCTTTCTTCATTTATTACCATTTAAGGAATCAGATTGGTTCTGGTGAGCTATTTCGGAAAGAATTTCCCCTTTACAGGTGTTGCATTAAGTCAAGATCCAGAAGACGTTAATGTGACCGGTGCAGATTATGTTTCAGTGGAACATTGGTATCCATGCATGAAGAAAGGTTTCTGGTAAATCAAGGCTAAAAATCTGCAATACCAGACCTCACTAAACGGATTATGTCCAAACCAGATCATCAAACATCTTTGTTGTTACTTAAGGAGACATTTGGTAGATCTAGACGTTCTTCACAGGTTCTACGAAGTCTTGTTTGTCCACTAAAACCAAATTCTAAAGCATTCTAAAGGCTGGATATCTCAAGAGAGACATTGGTTTGGAGAAATAACATTTTTTGACAATTAGTTATTTTACAGTATATAATCACTAACAGTTGAACGCAACCAGAGGCAGGTGCATAATGGGAAGATCTGTAGATAACACAAGAGATGTGAAATCAAGGCTTTCAAAGCTGCAGGAATAGATAGAAGGAAGCAACTGATAGTTATTCAATAGTTATTCCGTTCTGTTTAGGAACAGCAAATATGTCAAGAACCTCTTTTATAAAACAAAGTTTTATAAATGCTATAACAAATTTACCATACGTGCTAGTGAGGAACGAAAGAAATCTTTGGGAGTTTTTAATTTAGGAGTAAGTTGCGGCCAGTCAAATATACACAAATTTGCCACCTGCTCATTCCTTGACTCCAAGGACTTCAGCCAAAAACATTTTTTTTGGTCAAGCTTCATTTCCAGCAAATATATCCACATTTTGAAACACCTCAGGGTCATTCAGTAGCCCGGTGATGGCTGCCATGGTGGATTTTTTTATGGCTTTGGAGGCCATCTTTGAAGCTATTTGTACAACGTGAAAGTGAAAAATCACCAAAAAAAAGCTTAAATGATTAAAAAAAAAAAAAAAAAAAAAACAGATTGAGAAGAGTAAAAAAGTTTACGAGAACCATCTACTCCATGCCCTGGAAAACTGGAAGTCCCTTTATCAAGTTTATCTGGGCTCCATGAGACACTTTGACATTAAACGACGGTTAATAGCACTAAGCAATTAAAAAAATACTTTACCATAAACTCCATGGTATCACTTTTGCGTTGGAGCCTGAAAACAATCGTTTATCTCTAAAGCATCTCTCTTATGACAGTGCTCCTTCTCCCACACTCCTCGACAGCAGCCGTGAACAGAAGCACTCCAAGGAGTGTTACTGACTTCCTGTCCAGAGCACACAGTGGGGGTGGCAGCTGAGGTTTAGAAAGCCAGAGAAAACAAATCGCACATCTACTAATGCCACCCTGCTGGCTGCTTCAGACCCAAGAGCTTGACCTTCCTTGTTAAATTCGACCGGCGGAAACGCTCCTCATCTGCTTTTGTCAGCTGAACTGAATCTTCAGGGAGGCCGTTTAAGGTTCATCTCTCCAAGAAGTACCTCACATCACACTGCCCCCTCTGAATCATAACCTGTTTTGTGAAATCATCCTCCTCCACATGCTCTAATTTTACTCTTGAAAGAAAATTCTCAACTGAGCGATTCTCGTTTTCTTTTGCTTCTCTTGTTGTATTTTCATCCACATCTCACCTCTGCAGACACAAGTTACAGACTCGGCTACAAACTCAGAACTGTGGTTAAATTTGGACATTTTTGTTGTTAATTTGTCACCTCAAAAGGAAAAAAAACTATTTTGTTTTCCTCGAATGGTGAAGACATCAATCTAGCTATCTAGGACAGATTTAGAACAAAGGAAAGCATGAAGCTGATTTTTGACAAAGCTGCTTCTTAGTTTGGTGAGCGTTTGAACTGGCCAGGATTCTGCTGGAAATAACAAATGTCCCCTCACACCTGTGTTTGTAACAAGCAATAAATGTGCAAATATATTCGTTATGAATGTGTGGCATGAAGCACCAAATCAAAAACATTTCTTAAAAAGCAATACAGTATTTTGTAAACTTAGCTGCAATGAAATAGTTTAACTAAAAACTGAAAAACCATCTTAAGTGTTTCCTTTAGGAATCCACCCTAACTTGCTAGTGTTTCTATGCACATTTTTTAACATGTACATTAACAATTTTATAAGTTTAATATTAGGAAAACATTCTGCGTTTATGAGGTTGAAGTGTACCCAAAACAGCTTAAAACAAGTAAGGTAAAGCATGGGAGGAAAAAAAAACAAGAGAAATTATAGTTGGTGTGCAGTTATGATTAGGATCTTTTATCTTAAAACAACCTCCTGAAGCACAAAGTATTTCATTTCTCATATTTTCCATTTAAGTTGTATTACAACTCCTGACTAAAAATATGATTGGAATGAAAATTATACAGAAATCTCTTATTTTTGTATCCCGATTTCAAAAACAACCTGTGAGCACCAAATGTTGCAGTTCCTCAAATGACCACCAGAGGCTGGTTTCAAAAGGGAGCAGTTCTCCTTTGACTGCAATGATAAAAGGTCCAAAATTTTGCCAAAAATAAACCTTAAATAAACATGGAGGCTAACTTCAGAAACATCTCTAACGTTTATAGCTTATTTTTCTATTTATGACAATGTTGAAAATGATCAGTCTAGTGCAGAGGTCTGCAACCTTTCACAATAAAAGAGCCAACAGGACAAAACCCTACGAGAGCCACAGTGTCACCTCACTGTTCAGAAAGATACATGTTATTCACGTTTTTGTGATCATAAGCTGTCCAGTTGTTTAAAAATAGCTTTTAAATATTTACAATAATGAAATTATCATGATAAATACATTTTGTGAGGAAGTAATATATTTTTCCGTATAAAACAATTGCAATTTGTTTTAATTTGACAGCAGCAAAAGTTCATTTCAAAGTAAAATACACCTTGTGTCAAATAAAACAGTAGCAGATTTACAGTCTGCAACTTTAGAGTTAAAACTGGAAGAAAATAAAACCTTTTTCATCATTATGACTTTAGTGTAAAATCCTTTTTTCATCTCTGAAAGCAACTAGACAATGTTGTTCAGAAAAAAAAAAACAGAATATGAGCTTTATGAACATCATTTTGGTCAGTTACCTGACTTGTTAAAAATCTAACTATAAATAACAAATTTACTGAAACAAATAAACCAAAACTACAAGCCTATTTGTTAGCATTTGTCTTTATAACTACAGAGCCACAATGGAGGAATAAACGATCCCCATGTGGCTTATATTGCAGGTCCCTGGTCTAGTGCATATATGTCTATAGTTTAAACTCTCCATCAATCAGAAGTTTCATGCAAAGCCAATTTATCATTTTCCATTCTGATTTTTTTGGACAAGTCACAGGCTATGAATTTAAAGTAAACTATTCATTCTGTGACGTTTTAAAAAAATCATTTATAAATGTATTTACTGTTACTTCCATTATACTAGAGGCAGTAATGAAGTCCTCTCAGTCTTTTGACATCTTCATCGAGGACATCCATGTTTTGTGAGCTGTGATGGGGATGTTTTAGAAGAGCATCAGAGTTGACTTTGATCAGAGAACAGCTGGCAAACTGTTGGTCTGATCTCTGCCAACTCCTCTGGCTATTTCTGCAGAGACCAAGATGTAGCCTCTCCATCTGCACTGCCCGCACAGCTTCACTGCTGAACTCAGGTCAGAGACGTTCTCTCCACTCACATCTACAGACTTGGAGATGAAATATTTATCTGCATGAAAATGAAAGATGTACTCGAAGGCAGCTGTCGGGAGTCCATCTGAGGACAAAGCAGCTGATTGGAGGGTTAGAAGTTTTTATTTTTAAAGTGAAGAGCAACTTCCTGTGTGGAAAATGAGGTCACCCACTTTACAGATTAGCATTTTTAGAAGCTAATGTCATAATTTGAATATTGAATAACTACATCAGACATGCTGATAAAAAATGTAATGTAGAAAAACAAAATAGGAGTTTTGTCACTGAGTGAGGAAACCAGGAGCAGAACAAAGTGAAGACAAATATTAAGAAGGATTGGCATGGAAGTGCCAACCATTAGAAAATTGATCACAGAGGAGAAATGAATAACTGCAGTTTGTGCCCAACAGAACATATATGACACCAAGACTTTCATGTATCGGAACGGAGCTACGAAAGAAAAAGGCTGGAGCAAAATTTGCGAGATTTTGGACCATTTCGACATTTTGCTCTTCCAGCGGTAGGTGGTGGACATGCGCTAGAAAACAGTGGCAAAAAGAAAAAGAAGCCCCTCCCTGCTTGTCCCATGTGAACAGGATGGGCTAAATGTGCAATCTTGAACGGGAGATCTCTATCACACCATCTACTGTTTTCCTGAAGACCTGAGATTCATTATGAAAACTGTTGATTCTGCCCAACGTGTTCAGTCCTGTAGGAAAAGGCTAGAGAGAACTCCAACATTTCCTCCGGTAAGTTTGGGTTATTTTTGATCATACAAGTCCAGTAAACTCTGTTCAGTTTGGTGGTGATTGCAGAAAGAATTCACACCTTTTTCTGGTTCGGTTGCTTTCATGCCTGCTTGGTAATGCCATGACATTACAATATTCTGTTTTTTTTCTCCAAAGGTGGACGAATCAGGCAATAAGAATGCATGATAATTTTGTGCATGTGGTGCTTAATGTAAGTAAGGATGTGTATGTCCCGCTTTACTTCTTTTTGCAGAATCTTTGGGCTTTTTTCTTCCTAAAATACTGTCATGACTGCCCTTTTCCATTTCTGCCCTTGCTTTACTTCCACTCTTATGTTCTCAACCTGTCCCTCAAGGCAGAAACTGAAGAATTATCATTAAATTAGCAGACCTAAAAACGTGTCTGCTGACATTGTTCACTCATCTCTCTTTTTCAACAATCAAATCTTTATTTAATTAAAAAGTAATGGCAAAAAGAATGTTATATTAATTTTACTACATAAATCAACAGTTATTTAAGAGCAACAAACACTTGGCCTAAACCTTTGCTTATTTAGATGTTTTTCATGTCAAAAGGGATCTAAAATGCTGAGATTTAACTCATAAGATATAGCATTAAATCTGCTAATGGTCTTTTAAAAATCTGCATGTTTTCACAAAAGATCTCCTCAGTTTGTTTTTTTTTTTTTTTTTTTTTAGTCTTGTCCTTTACAATTTTAGCCAGCGTTGCTCTTTCCCGCTGCCTGTAGCTTTTGCATCAGGATGACTGTGTCATTGCGAAGGAATATAAGCAGAGCTGGAGGCAGTGCTGTAGAGATTTGCAAATCATATCTGTGCTCTTGTTGTTGAAGTCAGCAGTGAGCGATGGAGGCAGAAAGGCCAGAGCTGCAGAAGCTGGACTCAGAGAAGGCAATGAGGCTCTGCTAATTTCCCTGCATCAAAAAAAGTCATAATTAACATGTTGGATGCAGAGACTGCAGTCGTCAAGGTAACTGATGACACCGCATTATCGCCTGGTTCTTCTGCCCCCCCCTTTCCAATTCATCAAGCTGCCATTAACCAGCTTGAAGCTGGGGGTGTTGGAGACAACCCCCCCCAAACTTATTTAAAGCTCCTATTTAGTCATTGAATGGAGTTCGCACACCTTTATTAGTCTGGTAACAATGTATTCAAGTCAATTACCAGGAATGATAATTATATATCATGATGAAAAGCTTTGAGACGAGTGAAACATGGCTTATTAATAACCCTGTGAGAACACGGTTGTGCACTTCTCAGAAAGACTTGTACAGTTGCTGGAAAAAAAACTGTTATTTCTGGTTATATCCAATTAAGTTTGTGAGGTTTTCATTTTCAAAACAGTGACATTTATCATGAGAAATATTCTCGATTTATGACAAGATGGAGATTTGACTATAGAAACAGTTGCAATCAATTGTTTGTCTTATCCAAACTTTTGTAAAAAAAAACAAAACAAAACAAACAAAAACAGAATATCTGTGATGTTTTCCTGCCTAAATTAATAAAACAGCCACTGCAAATCAAGATTCTGATCTTATGGTCCACACTTACCATTCTAAGTTGCATATCCTTCTGACTACCAGAAAAAAAGTATTTTCCTGTCAAAATGTTTTAAATCTAGCGAAAACTATTATTCCCTAAGCCTACAAAGCCCAGAATGTACTCTTGTAGATACCAAAAGGAGTTAATTCAGTAGCAGTATGAAGTGGTTGGAAGATCTTCAGGTTTAGAGATCTCCTCCACAGAGGGCAAATTTGCGTTCCTGGTAGTCAGGAGGATATTGTATGTGGGTTACTTTTGCTTCATCTTCATGTCCTACTTACAATGTTACAGAAGCCCCAAAGTTAACCTGCATATGCCGTTTGTTTTATTTTGAAAATTGGGCAGATTCTGGTTTATCCACCATTTTTTGCCCATCTCACAAACACAGTGCTACATACCCAGTGACCTCATTCATTGACTTAGATTGAGACATATTTATGGCTTGTTACTGTAAACAACCACAAACACATCTGGTGTATAACTAAAGTACTGTAATTTTTTGGACCATAAAGTTTATCGGATTATAAAGCACATTTTTCACACAGAGGGCGCACCAAATTATAGGTCTCATTGACAAATATTAAACAGCCAGATACTCTGGTATGACTACACTAACCAGGATGCCTAGAGGAGCCAGGTGATTGGTCAGAAGGCTTGATGTAGTGAACTACGTTGTTCTTCATTTGCGCCTCTTTTATCTGCAATAATCAGCCTTTGCAGAGACAGCAAAAGGGAATTGACACATTTACCATTCCTCCAAAATGCACACATTCAATTCAATTTTATTTATATAGCCCAATATCACAACCATAGCCGTCTCAATGGGCTTCACACTGGTATTTATCCAAAGAACATGAAGTCAATCATAAAAATATAAACAATAACTGCTTGCTAAAATAGGCTGAATAGACTAAGCTAAACTGGCATCCCTGCTCTTAGACCCTCCTTCTCAGTGAGGAAAAACTCATAAAAAAACATATCTTGTGGGAAAAAAAATAAGAAACGGCAGGGATGTCCACATGGAGGAGGGATCCTCTCCCAGGACAGGCAGGCGATGTACCAGAACTGTTAAAGAATTAGCTTATCTAACTCTACAACTACAAGTTTAAATAAACAACTACGCTTGAATAACAACTAGATGCTTGAATAGTGTAGCAGATGGGCTTCATCCAAATGAAACTGTAGGACATCTGGTGGTGCGAGACGAGCCAGAGGTGAGGTCCAGGCGAAGAACAGGAGCACAGACGATCTATTAGGAATCTGTCCCGCTCCCCCTTAGGGGAGTAAGAAAAAGGGACAACATATGAATCGTACTGCACCAAATGGAGACATGATGAACTGAATAAAATATAGTACTGGGTAAATGATAAAGAATAGAGGAGAGAAGTAATAGAGGACAGAACCCCAGTGCACCATACTTTCCCCAGCTTCTAACATCTAGTGGCCTGCTAGAAACTAAAAGGTATTGACATTTAATTCATACATGTTAATGGTAAGAGCATGAATATGAAACAGATATTGAACGGTAATAATAATAACAACAATTTTAGCATGTCAAAATAAATATACTATGAATCTAATCTAAGCCTGCGTAAGACCACTAAGCAGAGGGAATAGGCCGCCATGGCCTGGTTTATCAAACCATCTTCACTCTGCCTAGCTCCACAGAGAAGTATGTATATCCAGTATGTATAATGGATGTAATGAAAATTATAATTATTACCCCAATCTTCATTACAGTAAATGAGGTAGGGAAAAGTACCTAGTAAGTTAGATATAGTTTACTCACTAGAATGAGAAAGATGCTACTTAGAATTTTTGAAAACTAAATCAGATAACACTAAGTTAGATATTAGCAAATCAGGCAATTGAATAACAGGAGCAACAAAAGCAATGACCAAGCACTCGCTAACACTCACCGTCACAGGAACCACACATATCAGATAACTAACCACAATTACGGTGAAAGGTTTGAACTATTGTCAGAATGGTTTATTATAATAAAATAAAGTTTGCACGTAAATCTACAGCAGTAGGAGGAACTTTTTTGAAGTAATAAAATAGAAATACAACACTGTTATGATTTAGTTATTGTTCATATTTCAAAGCTAAGCTTTGTAGATGAATGGCTTAAGGGCCACAAAAACATAAGAGAAGAGAATTTTTCTAAAAAGTGAGGTGAGACTTGGTGGCACTCTCTGGGTTTTGGTTGGTAAGAAACTGGTCCAAATGGCTCTTGTAGCGTTAAAGGTTGCAGCTCTAGACTGATGAGACTCCTGGTCTGATGGAACACTCCCCAAATTCAGATCCTTGTAATCCTATTTCATTCAGAATTTTGTTCATGAAGCTGCTATTAAGTATAAAAAAACAGTGGTATTTCCATCTAAAATATAAATAAACTGCATCCACTGCTGCCTATTATAAGAATGTCTTGGATACTAAAAATGAATAAGCTAAAAACACAGTTCTTGAGCTTCTTAATTAATTTCAAGAAGTCAGGATTCTTCAGTAAACCTCAGCAGGCACACTCGTGAATTTCACAGGGTGAACGTGGAGACACCCACTTTTGCTAAGTGCTGCAGCACGCTTCCCTGTGGCCTACTTGACTTATAGCTGTCCAATATTTAATGAAGTTAGAGGTTGACAACATCCTTTAAGAAAACATGCCAAATCATCCTTAGGAACAGAGCAAACTCAGGTTTCAATTGAGGCCATGCTGATTCTATCGTGGCAAGAAACTGAGATGAAAAACAAACCAAAAAAGACAACCTGACAAATATAACTTCTTTTTTTGGCTGTGGATAACTGCTACTTCATTTAAAACAGTCACAGTCGCGGGTCGTCACAAATACAGAAATACTCAGTAATGAAATTTTAAGCCTAATTTATTTTATGTATGTCCTCCACCATCCCAAAAAAGAAAAGAAATGGCACAAGAACATGTTGAAGACACTATTTTCAATGGAGTGGGTCTTTGATCAAGTTTTTTTTTTTCATAATGTATATGGTCATATCAGCTAGTGGCTCTTTGAGGTCAAATGCGTTAAACAGGGCTACCCTACAGAGACCCTGAGTGTTGATCCGCTCCACTTTTGTCCGCTTCTCTTCACTGCAGTGGGACCTGACCGGGCCGGACCGGACTGGGGCATCACAGGTGCGCGTAAAGTCCGCTGGCCGGCTGATCCAATCAAATGTGACCTGTGCAGGTTTCCGCTCCGTGATTGGCTGATCGTTTTCAGCACTTTGGGAACATGAACGTGGGCAAATGCCACATTATCCGATCAATGAGTTGGCGGCGGAACCCAGCGGAGCTCTGTCAAAGTGTTTTTCTTTGAGGGGGGGTGGAGGCACAGAGAGGGGGGGATGCAGCATCCGGCGCGGACGCGCAGTGACGCTCGCCACAACGACAAGGCGACAGACAGCAGCTGAGGGCGATTTTCTAAACGCGTCTTCTTACTGATTTTATACGCCGTTTCCTGTGTTTTTTCTCTTTTCCTTTGTCCGTTGAACGTTGAGCAAGGCGTCACTGCGGCGGATCGATACCCCTCATCATTGCTGGGAATTATAATGAGAAATGTAGGTGACACATTTCCGCTGGAGTCACACGGGGACCCCATTGAGGACGGCAGAAAGGTAAAAGCTGCGTCTTCCTCTCATCATTCCAACTCTCCATCACTTCAGTCTGTCATTGGTGTGGTTTTGGGTTGCGCATTTTTTTAATTGTTAAAATGAAGTCAAAAGCCACGTTTTCTGCGCTACGGCGCATGTGCGCCTTTACAATGCTTGCGCATGGCTGCTGCGCCTGTTTTTTTAATGAACATGGATCCAAACAGAACTCACATCTGCGCCTTAGAACCGTTTCTCGTTTTGCTCTTTGTCTCTTTAAAGGGGAAAATGGTGCCGCATCTATAGAATGAGCCTCCTCTCTGCGTAAAAGGGAGGAGGAGGAGAAGTAGGAGGGTCAGGTATTTCAGTGCTTCTCCGTGCGTGTTGTTGTGCTGCGGTGTGCACGATCCTCAAACTGCTGCCATACGTGCATACAATACAGTAGCACCGCTGCAGCAGCATGCACCACCCTACACCATTGTGCGCTGCGCAGCATCATCCACATGTGCGCATCTGCGCTCCTTTACAGTCATAACCACGTACGTGGAGGCGCGCACGCCTCGTGAATGCTAATGCAAAAAAAAAAAAAAAAAAAAACCCCCCCCCCCCCCCCCCCCCGTATTTGTTTATTTATTTTTGCACGCCTTACCTGCATCCCTATGCCGTTGATGGGGTGCACATGCGTGGGCGTGCGTGTAGGAGCGTGTTTGTGCTTTGCTTTGATGAGCTCAGCCTGCAGAACGGGAGTAGCACACCCACACCCGCTTCACCTGTCTGCGCTTCCTGTCATCCCTGATTCCAACTCTGGTGTTCTGTGGTTTGTTTGTTTGTTTGTTTGTTTTTACCCCGCCACATGGCAGATTCTTGTCTTCCAATAATGCACACACGTTTCTGCCTCCTGAGGCAGTCAGGGTCCCTCTTTCATTCATCTGTTGTAGATAACATCAAAACAGCCACTGATCTATAATACATTTTACTGAAGTTAAAAAAAATCTCCAAAAGATTCAGAATGTTCATGAAAAAATATAAGGTTGAGTCCTAATTCTTCCCCAACCCTTCCAGATTCTTCCTATCGCTACATTTTAACCACCAAGCAGAGCGAAATGGAAACAAAATTCACATTCAGACGTCACTACCAATTAGTTTTACTGTATATAAGCTAGAGATGGCACACTAGCTTGTTGCAAACGCAAAGTTGGACGCCATGTTGGAATGGTATAAATGCCAGTTCACTGCTGTGCTACAATTGAAGAAACAGAGCTGGAAAAACAAGGATGTGACTTTCACAAGTATATTATTACTGTCAGCTAATAAAGGAGAACTTCTAGGATTCATTTTAGGAAGATCTGAGTGAGTTTACTCAGATGAGTGAACGTTTAGGCTGATCTTGTAGAATATTCAAAGTCAATGGTAGCTTTAGACGTCGCACTAGTTCCATGTTTACTGGCAGGACCACCATTGTTTTTGTTTTATGGAGGATGATCATGGTATTTGTATGAGTGTTCGACCTCAGATCAAACCCGACGACATGCTGGTAAGTATTTTACTAAGCGGAGGAAAAGAAACTTACCGGGACTTCCACAAGCGAGGGAACTCTCTTGAAGGGACTTCATTTGTTGCACTTTGTATGAAAACATTATTACCATCACCTGGGTCTTATTACTGTGATAATCAGAGTTTCTTTCCTTTTAAAATTTGACCTAAATTAAGCATTTTACAGTCATTTTACTGGGTCTGCTAAGCCGTATCTCATTGTTGACATGCCATGTCGTACTAAAACAAAATGAGATGCATCCTGGAAAACTTAAAAAAGTGTTTTATGTTTTAAAGATGAATATTTCGACGTTTTATATTAATTATCAGCGCAAATCTGTTTAAAGAAAGTGGCAAAATGTCAAGTTTTCACCCGATTTTTCACAATCTAAGTTCAAAGCAGCTGATAAGAAAACTCTGATTTTTGACATTCTAGCAGCATTTCAAATGTATTGAATTACGAATCAAGAATTCCGCTCACACACAAATTGGGTGAGTCAATTTTCTCTCCATTAATACAAAGTAGACAGAACATTCTGCTTTCTTGGGAGGCGTGTTGTCTAAAAATGTGTAAACTGACAAGATTATAAAGTGAGCTCAAACTCTGAGTTGCAACTGACCAGTGGTGCACCACAGCGGTGGTGGCTAACAGCAGGTGGCACTTGGTGTGGACGGTCGCTGTCCAGAGACATTTACAGATGTCCAATCAGAGCTGCGGCTGCCCAGCTATCGCCTGATTTCGTAATGGTGTCATCCCTGACGCCTGGCCGCCTGACTGCCGCCGTGTGCATTGATGACCACACTAGTGATTTTTTAAAAAATGTAGGCATGAAATCTTGAACATCCTGCCTCCCCATAACGTGGTGGCAGTTGTATTTGTGACCGTAGCATTAGTTCGTCTTGGGCAAAAAATGTTCAAGCCGTTGAACCTAAACCACCAACATAAACACAATTGTTTATTGTGCTTTTTTCTTGTGCTTTGCCTTGTTGCTTAACTCTTTTATTTTGACATACCACACATGTCAGGCAATAGTAAGAAACCGAAGTTGGTCACTTAAACCTGGTTTAAGCTTGTAACGCAGTGGTTAACCCTGTTATGCCTGAAGTTGTTTCAGTGATTCTTCCATTTGAGGTGATGCTAAAATAGGTGGAGACCTGGATTTGGTGGTATGCTACAAATTAGGCGTAAGGGGATTAAATGTTATTTCTACCAAATGTTTTGACCTAATTGCCTTAATATTCTTAATTTTGTTCTTTTCTGCTAGTCAACTGACATTTTTTTATATATTATTGAAAGAGTTTCGCTTTTCTGAAATTAGCATACGATAGAGACACAATAGAGACACTGAATGCAGAAAGAAAGGTTTAGTTTTTTTTTTATTGTATTTATATTTGTTAAAATACCAACATTGCAACATGCAAATATACTAAATACAAATTAACCCTCTTGGGAAAAAAAAAAAGTCTTACGTCTCTTCATCTGTAGATCATGGATGTGACACTCAAGGGCAGTGACTCACCACATCCTACATGTTTTCAACTGAAATTTGACTTTATTAATATTCAGATAATCAGACAAGGGTGTTTTTAGGAGGGTTTGCGATGTAATTCTGATACATTATGTCATAATGAGGTCTTGTCAAGAAGCAAAAGGATAAACGTTAAAATAATTCCTTTAAAATAACAACATTAAGTGGACCTGAGGAAACATTTTTACACTTTGCAAATGAACTGAAGAAGTTTAATGAAAACAGTTTAACAAAACAACTAAATTAATGCAGAATTTTGTCTCCAGTCAGTATTTGTGAACTGAAAATGATATTTTCTTGGGTGAATATGGAGTCAACAGCTTTTTAGGTTTTTATCTTTTTTTCTAACTTGATCATCATAGAAACTTTTAAGTGGATCCAAGCGGTTTGCATGTTGGAACTGAAGTTCTGGCTGTGGCTGACTTGGAATTGTATGCTTTTTTTTGCATGCTCACTGTAGTGTCCCAGTTTGCAAAAGCTGCAATCATAAAATTACTTAACCAACAAACGGTGTAAAATCCAATAACCTCCCAACTCAGCAATGAACTGAACCACAAACCTTTTTTTAGAAGCTGGTGTTTTGATTCGACTGCTGTTTATTGTTTAACCACTGACTGAATTTTTGCAACTTTTGATCGAAACGGTTGCGTTTTTGTGCTGGACCAGGTTGTGCAGTGGTTACATCACGCCAGAGCTGACATGAGGGTGAAACAAAAAGCCCTGATGGAGCTGACTGCTGTGTGGCCGGGGGCCACGCTCAGTGTGAGTGAGGGGTGCAGCTGCCACTACAGATTTGTGCCACACTGCAGCTGAATGATCACACTTTCAGGCTGTCCGGGACACCTACCTTTGGGTGAAATCAGCCAGTTTCCGGGCACTCTCTGGGGACAGTTGAAGGACAATCTGGAAAATGTTGGGAATTTCTGAAGTGGAAAACGCTTGGGAGGGAGATGCATTACAAAGCACCGCATTACAGAAGGAGGATATAGCTCAGCTGGTGTCAGCAGTGGGATTGCGGTTAAATATTCCTCAGTTTAAACATTTTCCCAATTGCAAACCGTTCAATGAAAAGGCGGGCTCTTTGTAATGAGGACGCAGTCAACACAATGTCCAATAAGAACTTGTCATTATAATGTGCACACCAAAGGCAAAGGTTTAGATCTTTTTAAAGCACTTTTAACTAATCAGTTTAATCAGTAGTTCTGTTTCCAGGATTAAGCATTTGTAAGAGTGACCCATTGGCATGCAGCGACAGTTTAGACTCTCTTTAGTCTGAAAATGTTCACCGTGGTGCCACCAGTATGATATAGGAAAAAAGGTCACACATGTTGGCACTTTATAAATCTGACCAAAAGGAAATCTTTGGGGGTCAATGGTTATCTTTTGCTCGACAAGAATGACCGGTTGACTCATTTATAAGAGTTGAAAGTCTCTAAATTGAGGCACCACAATTACATCAAACTCTCAGCAGTTGAAGTTAGCAAATACCTTGGACTGTCATGGTGTCTTGAAATCGTTGGATGTGTTGGTTTGGTGCTTCTGGCTGATGCCTCATGGATCTTGGTTCCAGATGTGTGGGAGGTGGTCTTCTGCTCCTGGGTTTTGTGCATCAGCACAAGTGAGCTGGAGTTCAGACTATTTTAGCTAGAAGCAAGGCTAGAAAATGTTTCTGTGCAAAAACAAACGGCCTTGAATTCCACCACCATCACCCTCGGAGGTGGGGGATCTTACATTTGTCCTGTGCGCTCTCAGGTCCTTACGTCATGCCTTCAGACGTGGGTTGGCTACTGACACACAAACACCTTCAAGAAGAAAAACCTACTGTATGACTAAGACAGGCCTTCATCATATTAAAGACTGAGTTTCTGGTATTTCATCTAAAAGTTATGCAATATTCCCAGCATTCGCAGACATGTGGAATCTGACTTTTTAAGCTTTAGATAGGTGTTAGAAATGTCTCGAAGTGGTATAAACAGCAGCTCAGTGATGTTGGAGGATTTGTGTTCGTTTAGCAGAGTAAATGTTTTGTTATTCTGACTGTCTGAGCTCACAGGTGAGGCCTTTTAGGAGAAAGGATCTCAAGATTTCACTTCAAGATTTCCCTCTAAATCTGGACAAAGAATACCAATAGCTCAAACTTCATAGATCAATGACTTGAATGCTGTAAAGCATCACCTTGGCGACCAAAACACAAAGTGCTTAAAGCCCCACTACGATCATCTTTTGATCTATTATAAAAGCGTACCCAGTGGTGTTTTAATTACGATTATGTTGTTTTTAGCCCAAAAAACCTGTCGTTTTCTGGGACAAAGTTTCTGCAGATGTAGGCGGGACAATTGCCTGACCCCAGTTCCCCGCCTCCGTCATCAGAAAAAACATGTTAAAAACAACAAAAACACAATTTTCATCAGTTAGTCTTTAAAAACATCAAAATCAATGATCTACAAAAATGAAAAATCCCAAAGTAGAAGGGAAGAGCGGACTAAAGAGGTTTGCAATTGACGAACAATTTCCAGTAAAACTCAAGAAAACTTTCAGCAACTAAGTTGGTAGAAATTGGATCAGAATGACCCCTGCCCCCTTTACCACTTTGAATGTAATTCTGTGGTCACACAACTTGTTTTATTATAAATTGTACAAGGTGGGAGTTGTAATTGATGCTTGCTAAGGAAATTTGGAAAAATAATTGAGTGTAGAATCATAAAACAGGAATTTGTCAGCCTCAGACTCATCCACTTTACTGACGTATTTGATCACTTTATTAATTGAATCACTTCTGGTTACAAACAAAAGGCAAATATTCCTCATCACATCTAAAGCTTCACTGTTTTTTATGGTGCTGGAGAAATGTCAGTTCCGTTTCCTCCCAGGAGGAAGATTTATTTTTTAAATCTTTTTTTTCCAACCTTTTATGTGATCATGTTAATCTAACTGTGGATCTGTACATTTAAAAATAAAAGCATCAGTTGTAAATTTTATGGCTCATTCCAAATACAAAATTTAGCAAGGTGTAATCTGCAATTCTTAATGAAAACATTTTTTTTTTTTTTTTTACAATTTTACCAATTATTTGCCTACAAACTAACTGAAAAAGAAAGATGAGCATTTTTGATAATTTGAAGATTAATGTAAAAACTGCAAGAATTAAAAATACAATAAAATTTTAGCAAAATAAAAAGCTCATACAAAAGAGAGTTACTTCTGAAAAGGAAATTACTTTAAAAAAAATCCTTAAGACGTAACATGCAAAACAACATTGTTTACAAATGAAGTTGTATTTTTTGCTTTTAAAAAAATGTCTTCTGCACATTCATGGCCGCCTTCATTTTTTGTATTTTTGCACCTCTGTGTGCTACTGGCTTTATTTTCTCACAACTTTAAACTTCAAAAACCCAATTTATGAATAGATAAATGCAGATGATTCATCATCATAACAGGAAGTGCAGTCAGAAAACCGGTTATTTGCTGTTTGCCAAACACTTTGCTGTATTGCAATCACCTTATGGCTGAAATTCTGCAGAATCTTCTCACCAATAAAAAGCCAATTTGCAAAACCAAAGGGTGGTTGCATCAACTTCAAATTTTATATTAATTAATTGTTTTTTTTTTTTTTAATCTTTTTAACTAAAGGAAGTTTATGTTTGTTTGTAGTTAAAAACAAAAAAAAGAAAACATTTTCTCCTTTTTTTTTTTAAAGTTTTCATTCAATTTAAGAGGCAGACATTTTCAGAAATCCTATAAAGGAAGTAACTTGTGCCCTGCAAATCGCAGAATGGCGAGCCTGTCTGCATTTCCTACATGAATGTGAGCTTTTATTTTGAAGTTACATGAGCTGATTTGAGAGATATGATTTAAAGGATGAACTTTCTCCTTGGCATCTTAGATAAAGTCCTTTTTTCTATTTACTCTTTGTTCTAAACTGAGTGTGTGTAGGTTTTTCATTGATATCAATTTAAAAATTCTGCAACAAGGCCTAAACTGAATGGGTTCATTGATTGGCTTCCTCAGCTGATCCAATAGGTTTTCAGTCAGAATATTTGTTCCTGGATACATTCAGGTTTCTCATGTTGTAACCATGGAAACCACTATATAATTGCCTAGAAGAAGTTGAAAATAAATCATTTTTTGGTCTCCCTGTGAGCCTTTTGCTGTTTTCTATTACTCTTTAAAACCCATAAACCTAAAAACCAGGATGTTAAAAATTTTATGACGGAAAAACTATTTGATTGAAAAAACAGAGATGTTTGTGAATCTTTTTAGTCCCTCTGCTATTTCACAGGCATTTTTTTTTTTCGTGTTTTAACCTTTTTTGATTAAAACATGTGCAGATGTTTTAAAGGGTTGAAGGAAGTCTTTGGAGGGGGATCAGAGATGAGGATTTAATTCGCTCTTCTTTTGGCCACACAAATCATTTCTATAGTTTTTCCACTCCATCACTCTAAGGTGTTTCTGTCAGTAACCACGTTTTTTTTACAAAAATAAAGTGCACAGAGTCTATTATTTATTTTGGAACATAAATTATTTTTCTTTATTATTTAAGAATTAATCTAAATAAATAAAGTTCCTGACAAACATGCTGATTGCTGGTTTTAGGCAATGAAATTTTAATTTGCCATTTTTTTTCTTTATTTCACAAACAAAAAACCACCACTCACGTTTCCTCTTTATAGCAAAAATACTCAATTTTTGCAAGGTTTTGGGTTTCAAATTATGTTTAAAAGTTTTAACTTTAGCTTTATTTTACATTTTTCTGTTTCTGTTATCAAAAAGAAGGTTTAAATCTAAAAAAAAGTACATGAACCAAAAACAAATCAACAGACTAGTGTTGAATAGTGTTGAATGGTAAGCTGAGCTGTTATATAAACTTGTGTTGAAAGAAAACTGATTTTGTTTTTGGAGTGATTGAATTTTCCTGTTTTCCACAATTGTTTTTCATGTTTTTGAAATGAACCTATGTGATTTGAAAATGCGCCTCTCTCTGCAGCTGTCTGCGAGGGTGGGGCGTCTACAAATTTCAACAGATTGAACTAATGGCAAACATGCATGAGTGCAAAATCTGTTTACCTGACACCCTTTGAAAGCGTGAAGAAAGATGAATAATTCTCACGCAGATCAGACTGATTATGCAGCTGACGGTCTTCTTAAAGAAACGTTCGCAGGTCAGCGGCTTTGGAAAAATTTAGCGATATCTCTGGGATGTCCTCTCATACTGGCTGTCACCTTCTGCTTTACAGCTATGAGTCATAAATCATGTTTTTTTTGCGAGCCATTTCAGTAGAAGACTTTGCACGTTCAAGAAGGAGTTATGCCTTAAAAAAAGAACCCTAAACCCTTTTTTAAAAATTCAAATTTAAATCTTTATTATGCAAGGACATAATTTAGCCATGAAGGTGAACGTGTGTTTAGCATTCATTTGATGAATAAATTATTCTAATACTAAATGTCATAATTTTAGCTTAAAGGCATCATTTGTTAAGGTGACCTCAATTTTAGTTTTTATTTTTTCTGGACAAATGGTTGTCATAATGACCTGTCAGATCAATATAACTGATTATGCCGCTCCCAATCGAGTTTCTTCCTGATTTCAGTGACATCTTTGTCTTAGTTTGGTAATCAAACCAACCTTCTATAATCAATATCCTTAAAGCAATTTGGCTCTAAAAAACACACACACACATTCTGTATTGAGTTTCACTTTTATTCAAGTCCTCTTGTGGTTCTTGGCTCAAGAAACTCAAAAAGTTCACTATTTGGTCTAAAAGCTTTTTGGCAGATAAATGCAATAATATTAAAGCAAGACTTTTCATTTGCCATAATGTACAGAATATAGAGAAGCCAGAAAAGGTCCTTTATTTTGAAAGGCTCTTCAGCTGTTTTTTTTAAAGGTGCAAACTAAAAACAAAAAGTAGACAGTTCCTGCTGTAATTCACAGCTGAGGCTAGGTTTTTCACAGTTTAATGAATTGTTAAGAAAGTTTATGTATATTCTGGGCTGCAGGGTGGGGCAGAGGTTGGCGCTCTCGCCTCACAGCAAAAAGGTTCAAATCCTGGCTGGGACCTTTCTGTTAGAAGTATGCATGTCTTCCCCGTGCATATATGGGTTTTCTCCAGACACACAGCTTTTTCTAAAGTGTCCTTAGGTGAATGGTGCATTGCTTTTGGACCCTGCAACAAACTGGCAACCTGTCCAGGGTGTACCCAGCCTCTGCTCAACAGCAGCCGGGACCGACTCCACAGCCCCGTGACCCCAAAAAGGATATAGTGGGTTAAGAAAATGAATGGATGTATAATCTCAAATAAAATTTCCTGTCAAAGCTAGAATTTTGTTTTAGTTCTCCCTTTCAGGATCGTTCTAACTTAGAGACCAATTTGACTTTCCAGCATGTATGTCAGTTTAAAGCACTAAAACAGAAACTTTGTCAGATTTAAGTCCAAATTTCAACTAGAAAAAAAACCAAACCTTCATGTAAATCCATTCTGGTGTGTTTGGATCATTGTTCTGCTGCAAAATCCAGATTATCTTAAATTCCTTCACTAATGGAGACCATTCTTCTTCAGAATTTTCTTGGGAAAGACACTGAACCCCACATTTGCTCCTGGTGGTTATAGGTTGGCGCCAGCATTACAAGGCTGCTATCAAGGTGTGAATGTGTGTGAGCATGAGTGAAAGAGAGTGTAAAGCACTTTGGGCTTTCTAAAAAGGTAGAAACATGACCATTTACGCCATTCAACTCTTGCATCAGAAGAGTAATCATCTCTTTGTTGATGCATGGCTCTTCAAATCAAAACTAAAACAAAGTTTTTTCATGTTGTTCTGTGGAGTGACAATGGAGACCTACTCTGAAACTCCTCATGCCATCATGTGTAAACCAGGCTGCATTAATGGATTTTTATTTTTACAGCCGTTTTATTCCAGCGCTGCGTCAGTGGGCTTCACAAGGGCAGCGCACTGACCTTTATGGACAGAGTTCACCACACTCAAGTCTCTGCTGGCTCCGCCTGTGTCCACGGTGGAGCACAGAGCTGCAAAGCCACATGCCCTTGTGTACGGGCGCTGTTCTCAGCGTGCTTCAGAGGATGGTGGTGGGGGTGGGGGTGGTGGGGGGTTTGAGGGCAAAGAGATGAGAGGAAAGAGATGAAAGAGGAGAAAGGGGTTTGAGCTTGAAGATGCTGATTGAAGATGAGAAAAGTGAAAGGAGGTTTGAAAATATCAGACGGCACTGAGTCATAGTGTGGATATGAAAGTCAGTTTGCCCCACTGACTGACTGAAACCACTACTGCATGAATTATGATGGGGTGTGGGGCGCGTGGTCCACAAGGAAATGTTTGTTTTTACTTTTTTAGAAGATTAAGATAAATTGAGCTAAGTGAAATTGGTTTACTGGTTGGCTCTAGACTCTAGAAAGAGTTGTTTAGTGTTGCTAATCCACTCTGTAAAAATGAATTTTTGAAGTCTAAAGTTATGACTCACTTTATTGAAAAACATCGGAATAAGCAAGAAATGAAGTGACAGAGATACCTAATACAATGAAGGAAGTGCCAGTGCACAAACAGAGGTGCAAAAACTCATTTCTATGGTGGCCCTGAAGTCCAAATCACATCAAGAAATCACTCAACACAAAAACAAATTAAGGACCACAACGACAATTTAAAAAAACAAAACAACAGCATTAACTTTTAGAAACCACAAAAACATTTCGGTAAACAAAAATGATTTGAAAATGAAATATAAAAAAAAATGAAACAAAATAAGACACCAGAAAAAGGGAGGCATTATGGGACATCACTGATTAGAGGATGACGTTTTGAAGAAGATGATTTGCCTGAACTGGGATACAGAGTTGATTGAACCAAACTTTTGCAGTGGCTGTGGCCAGAAGCTTCCTTTTTTGTCAAAAATTACACAATTACCAGTGAAACAGGTGGCCATCCATCCATCCATTTTCTAAACCTGTTTTATCCCTTTTGGGGTCACAACGCAGGTCTTCAGTCTGTCACAGGGCCACAACCAAACACCCAGACCCGCTCTCAAGCACACCTAAGGACAATTTAGAGTAACCAATTAACCTATGAAGCATGTCTATGGACGGTGGGAGGAGGTCGGAGTCCCTGGAGAAAACCCACGCATGGGGAGACCATCAGAGCCCTAGTTGGCTCGCAGGAAATATCAAATTTGTTGAGCAAAAATGGGTATGAACACAGGTTATAGTAAAAACTAAATCAACATGAAAGGGTAAGTAAGGATGAAGTAGGTGAAACGCAGGTGTGTCGTTCAGATTTGTCATTGTTTTCAACCCCCTGTACCCCGCACACTAAACAAGGGACACGTTAGTGCTGATCAAGTGAAAAGTGTGCAGCCTGACTGTCAGAAATGAGGAGATGAGACAATCAGAGCGTAGTTTGTGTGACTACGGGCATTTACCTGCACACCTCGTGCATGTGGCATTTGCACACGGTCAGTAAGGAGCCAACTGACACAGTGGAGTGCTGTGTCACCCATACGTCACATTGTAAGTTTGCGCAAGTTACATTATCCTCACAAACAGTGTTGGGTAAATTACTTCTAAAAAGTAATTGATTGCTTTACTTAGTTACTGGATCAGAATTGTAATTGAATTACTTTACTCCTTACCTATTTGAAAAAGTAGTTCACTGCTAGTTACTTTGCATTACTTTTTTTCTGCTAATATACAAATTCTCAAGGGAAAAACAGGTTTGAACAAACAAGATCCTCTTGTCTTTCATTTAACAGGGATCCTTTGAGAAAGAGATTTTAATCTCAATTGGACTTACGGGGTTTAATAAAGGTAAATAGATAAAACTGCAAAAAAATAAAGATATATATATATATTTTAAAGCAATAACCTTGTGCAAGGTATGAAGATTGTTTAAGACATAACCTGGATTCATTTGAATTCAGACAACAGTGTGAAAAATGACAGAAATAAGTTACAACATATGCGGTCTATACTACTGCTTAAAGTCAGATGTGGAAAAAATCTGTTACGTCTATATTCATCACTATATTAATCACTAAATGCCTCCATGTTCATTGGAGCTGCACCAGTCTCTCTCTCTCTCTCTATGTCTGTCTTTAGTGTACAGTTCTGCGCTGCTATGAGTCTACCAAGCTATGCACTCCACCCACACACAAACGCACACCTATCCGCATCTGCGGAGCACTTTGCACACTCATATTGACCACTGGTCACGTTCAGTATAGATAGGAAAATAAAGTGAGACAGAGTGAACTAATATAGAAAAAACGCTCCCAGGAAGGAGCCGGTGTAGGTACCATTTGTGTTCGGCTTGTCAGATCAGTATGGGGCTTGCGACAAGTAAAGACGTTACAATGTTTATGCATTAGATAATATTTAGCAATATTTAGACATAGCTTAAGTACTTTGTCTACATTGTGTTACCGTAGTGTGACGTCTGACAGGCCGAACACATTTGGTACCAACACCGGCTCTTGTTGTTCACACCAAAGAGCGGCTTTGGAGTAGTTTCATTCGTAACGACACAACAGTACATGGGGCAGGTCTCTGCTCTGCTGCTCACCTGCTGCTCACCTGAGAGGACTACTTGAAGTGTCTCGTGTTGTCTCATCTTGAGCCAGTTTGGAAAGCACTGTGACTGTAGCAATGAGGGCATGTCTGTATTCTGACCGATCCCCAACCATGCACACACATGCATAGATGCGCCAGTTGCTCCTTTTTTGAAAAATTTTCTCCATTTCGTTTCATTTAACCAAGAGAAAACGTCAGAGCCTACAAAACCGAGGTAACTAAGTAACGAGGGTTTCTTTAGTCCAGTAATTGTAATTAGTTTTTGAAATTTTAACTTTAATTTGTTACGTTACTCAGTTACTGACGAAGGTAATTAAATTACAGTAATTCTCAACTCCCCCTATGGGTGCATGTGACTAAGAAATTAAAGAAATATCTACTTTTGTCATTGCATATAACTTCTGGTTGAAAAGGGGAGCAAACGTCATAATCCAATCAGCGATGTCCCATAGTACCTACCTTTTCTTGTTTTATTTCATTAAAAAAATCATTTTGATTTCTGTAAATTGCTTTTGTTTTCTGAAACGCTTGTTTTTTTGTGTGTGGTGGGGTGGGGAGGTGTGTTCATTTTGTTGTTTAGAATGACATTTTGATTTCTTGAATTTTGTTTGGATTTCTAAAATTAAATTTTTTTTTATTATTTGCTTTACTTTTTCAATTGTGATCTTTTATATGTTTTGGCACCTTAGGGCCGCCGTAGGTTTCAGATGCCTGTATCTGTTGTTCCATCTAAAACAAAGAACGATTTTGATGTGTGTGAAGCAACTCGTGTTTGTCGCTTTTTCTTCTACTGCTTCTGTGCCGGTTTTGTCTCTTTT
Organism: Adrianichthys oophorus; assembly: GCA_036245035.1. NCBI lineage: Eukaryota > Metazoa > Chordata > Actinopteri > Beloniformes > Adrianichthyidae > Adrianichthys > Adrianichthys oophorus. The sequence goes on along the minus strand of BSAI01000106.1, from coordinate 14,456,110 downwards.
TTTTTTTAATGTTCAATACTTTCTGATCAATTCAATCTGTTTTCATTTCTTGACTCAAGTTCTGTGACAACTGCTCCATATGAGCTGCCCGATCAGCAGGATCTCTGTGTTTAGAGCACAGCATTGCAGAGAGTCCACACGCAGAGCAGCATTACTCATGCTTTCAGGTTTTGTAACTCGTCTCTTAAAATAACTGCAATTTCAAGTAAATTTGCTCCAGTTGAGAGCCTTTCAAAATAAAGCCCCAAATTTGTTTTCTCAATCTCATAGGTTGCATTTGTGTTTATTGTGGCATCATAATGACTGTTTTGTCTTATATATTGTTTTTTGGGGTCAAATTTACCTTCTAAATGTGATGCAGACTCCATCACATTAAAACAGAAACAGTATTTCAGTTTATTGTTGTAGATCCAGATGTACAGAAAAAGAGCGTTTTAAACATTCCAAACTCAAAATGTGGATCCCTGTTTGCCAGAGGATGTTTTTAGGCGAGGACAAGGTAGATCCTGGACACGTCGTGAGTCCATCACATCTTTGTTGGATCCAGAGGAGAGTTTAAACTTTCCATACTGTACAAACCTTAAATGAACAAGCTCCATCATGGAGATGAAACTCTCCCAATCCCACATATTCCCAACAGGGCATCTGCAGAGCTTTCAATCTGCAGGTTTCTCTTTGTACTTTTCTAAACCTAAATTAGTTTTAAGACCATATAGGAATCAAGTTTTAGTCATTTTTGAAAGCACATTGGTAATTTGGGAGAGTTAAGACTTGAGACAGTGTGAAGTTTCGTTTCGGTGGATTTCGCTGTCATTGTTGAACCAAACATAGGATTAGAAAGACTGAACCAAAAATTGCCATTTTAATTTTTTGACTGATTTTATTTTATTTTTTTAGTCTTCTATCAAGTTTTCCTATTGACAAGATTAGAGAGCAAAAGGATTTTGACTCATTTTTAAAATAATTTCCTTATTTCTCGATTCAAGCTCTTTGCAAGTATCAGTTAGTTTGCAGTGTGAGGATACCAGTTATGTAATGATCAGAGTCCCATTAAAATCAATATTGGAATTAGAAAATCTGATAGGATTGCAATGCAAACAGGTCAGGAATTGTGTATATTCTCTTGGGTTGCTTCCTCACTGAACACAATTCCATAGACTTTGTTTCAAATAAAATAGAGCTGGTAAATATCACACCATCATTTGGTTTGGTTTACTTTCAAACTGCACTTGCAGGGAAGAACCAAACACTGAAAAGAGCCAAACTGTCAGGAAAATCACAGTTTAAAAAGCTGTTTTCTGCACTGGGTTTCATCAATTACTCATCTTTGTTCACTTTAATTCCTTATTTGGGCGCATTCACACTAAGGTGAATTACACCAGAGTATATTTCCAGCTCACCTGTTTGTGCAATTGCCTTATGATGAAATTAAAACCTGTTACTCTGACTTCCTGTAGTTTTTGCTTTAACTCCTGACATTTCTGCATTCATACTCCTGTGCACACAGAATATGTATTGAATTAATGCACTGGCTGCCTAGAAAGCCAGTGGAAGTTCAGCTATTTGTCAGCGGGGGCTTCTTAATCATGACATCTGAGGAAGCGAGTCGGAAAAGCTCCCGAAGGGTCGAGACACGCTGATGTGAAGCCAAGCTGTCAGGGAGGCAGAGCGCCCGGAACTTTCCAGCCGAGAGGAACGGGCTATTTAGGTTACTGTGATTCAGGGTTTAGTTTTGACCCCCAACCCAGGAACTCTGCGTTCTTGGGTTTTTCTTCTCACATTATTTTTTGGGGTTTTATTCTGCAGACTAGCTAACTGTTTTGCTGTACAAATCAGACTTGTTGATGTCTGTGTCATTGCTATAAGACGCGTCTCTTAGCAGACAAAAGGTCTCTCTGCTTTTGCTACTAAGAGATTCCTGCTTTTGTTGTCATTTCTAAAGACTTTTTTTGCGGTTCTTTTGAGACAAAGAGACACAATGTTCACAAATCTGTCGAGAAGTTCTAAAGCTGGATTTAAATTCTCCTTTAAATGGTTTTCAACACAGTCCTTTTAACAATGTGGAAATCAAGAGAATCTAAGTTATGGTTTCTCTTTTCTTTTTCTACAATCTTTTTCTTAATTTACATACTTGTAATTTTTGTTTTCAGCTTCAAGCTTTATTCTTTACTGAAACATGACCCATCACACTTTGGGATCATAAAGATCAAGGGAAAAGGTGGATTAGCTTTGCTTTATCAGGAATACATCTAATTATTTAGGCTTTATAAAAGGGGGGTTGGTGTCTGATGCTTGGATTTAATTTAATAGCATTTCATTCTCAGAGGTAACTCAACTGTGTCAAACCCTGATCAGCCTAAGGGGAACAAAAAAAAAACTGTTTTTAACAAAAAAATACACATTGTGTACTTGAAAGAAATATTATTATCTGAAAAAATAAAAATTGTACGTTTGAAAATTGTCCAAAAAATTTCAAAAAAATCTGGAGTCCCAACTAAATTTGGGAACATTTCTGTAGCTAGCCAACGTGGGGTAATGAGGAGGATCATTTATTCTGGTTTGGGGCATTCCTGCCTGTAAATTAGGATTTTTTTGTAGCTTCAGATAATTTAATTTTAAAGTCTCAGTCCCCACCAGATGCATTCTGGGTAAAAAGACTTCAAAATAAAACTATTCTAACTGTTCAGAATTGGGTCTATATAGACCCCAGCGCAGTTCAGAATCGGTGAGTTCTTGGAGAAACACAATTGTTCTAGTTTTTTTTTTTGTATGTTGTACCCCAAACATGTTATTTTCCTTCTGATTACCATGACAAACAGCAAATAGAATCATATTTAGCCATTTAGATCCAGAAAATATACTAAATGTTTCACGCATTCTTGTTTGATGCTCTGCTCTGACAAAGACCTGAAGCAGGATTTCATTTGAAGCAACTTGTGTTGTTTAATCACTGCTTCCCTCGCAATTTCTGATTGGCAGGATACACCAGATCCAAGTGACTAGTAAGCAGCACAAGACTGGAGAAAGCTCAGAGGGAGCAGCTTTAGCCCGTATGGTGTCCATCATGCGTTGTTTTTGAAACCACAGTGCAAACTTTAAGGTTCATTTTCAAAAAAGTTGGTTTTCTAACTGTCAATTAGTGCCTGTTTTGATTGTTTTTGTCCCCAAAAAAAAAAAAAAAAAGAATTATGGTTTCCTCCAACAGTTTCTTTCCTAGTGTGACAGTGTTCCCATTTAAAATTGACCTGAGAGTCCGTTTAGACTCCAGTCCTTCCAAAATAGACTTTGTTTTAATCTCAAAAATCTTTGAAATAGTCTTTAAAAAAATGAATAGAGCGATTCTCTTGTTTTATAGGGCTCAAAGAAGCCATAACGAGTGTTTCTTCGCGTCTAAATGTCGTGAAGGCGATCATTAGCCCAGAAAGCTGCGCTGCGGGTCGAGCCTGAGAATAATGGTTTCTTGACAGCAGTGTTGACAGGGCCGCAGGCCCCATTCTGTAAACAGAACATACGTGCACATTCGGAGTCCCTCTTTCCTCACTCCTTCTGTCAGATGAGTCCATGCGACATCTGTCATGTGCTCTGCTCCGCTTGTCAAAGTCACATCATGGCCGCCATTTCTCCTGTCAACAGCTGTGTGTGTTTGTGTGTTGTTGACAGGATTAAATGAGCTTTAACTCACTACTTCAGCAGATATTCTAATAATAGAGTTGAAGCTCTCAAAAAAACTGTTTTCATATTTGATGTGATTATTTTTGTGTGTTTTTATCTTTTTTTTAAATACCTGAGTAAAATGTCTAATAATTTTACAAAATAATATTTGCCAAACTGTTTTAAAACATAAAAAAGCTTAAACTTTAGTAGCCAAAATTTGACATTTACCTTTTTATTTTAGTAGAATCAACAGTTATTCTGTGTTTTTTAAACGCACATCTTTTAACTCCTTCATGATGCTAATTAGTAACGTACCGTATAATCCATATGGCTATGAGGTGGATAAACCTAGACTAGCATAAAGTGTTGCATACCAGTGCAAGACTGCTTTTTTTGCTTAATCCACTGGAATTTTGTGAATTGATTACTTAAGTATTTGATTAAGTAATTGATTACTTTACTTAAGTTACTGGATGAAATTGTAATTTATTTACTTTGCTCATTCCCCAATTTAAAAAGTAATTTACTACTCATTTACTACTACACACTTTTAAAGGAATAAAACTAGTACAAACAAGATCCCTTTATAAAATCTACAAAATGAAGACATAGAGGCTATACAAGGGCAATCAGGTTTTTACCACCACGTCATTAACTTCACCACAAGAACATGAAAAAATGAACATTGCAGTATCCGTTTTGTTTCATTCAACCAAGAAGACAATGTCAGAGCCAACTGTTTGCACAAGTTAATTTGTTTTATTAGTCACCGATGGTTTCACTGCACCGAACTTTGAGTAATGTAAATTTCTGTAAGCTAGTAATTGTAATTTAATTACAGAAAATTGAACTGCAATTTGTTACTACGTTACTGACAAAAGTAAATAAATTACAGTAATTTGTTACCTCCAAAACACTGGCTGTGTACACACTGGGCATGTGACGTGTGGTCAAGAATGAGCGTTTGGTGCATTCTTGAAGATGCGTTTAGCTGACGGTTTTCACAATGGACAAACGAGGAGGGGCTTCTTCTTTTTTTTACTGTTTTCCAGCGCATGTCCACTACCTACAGGCTGGATGTGAAATATCAAGGCAGCAAATCTCACAAGTCTTACTCCAGGCTTTTCATTTTACAGCTCTATTCCGATACATAAAATATTTGGTGTCATATAATTCCGGCCAGGCATAAACTGCAATTATTAATTTTTCCTCCATGATCAACTTTCAGAAGCTTGGCACTTTTGTGAATTGAAAGGGACGTCATGCATACATCACTGCCAAATCCGAGTCCCTGGTTTAACTTTCAATATGCATTCATTGGCTATGAGTTTTTGGTGTACGGCACTAAAACGGTCATAGAAACTTGTGGCTACATGTGAACACGAGCGTTTTGAACGTGGAAGGGTTAATGTCATCTCATTTTATCCTGTTCATTAAAATCATTGGAATAACTTCACTTTCTACTCTAACATTGTGCTGTTGTTTTTTCTCAAACCTAGTTTTTGTTTTTGTTTGTCTCTTACAGAGTGAATTCTGTTGAACCTGGATGAGGTCTGATCAGGACCGTCTTCAAATCACGTGAAGTTTTCCAGGAAACAGTTGCACCATTTCCTGCTTTTGAAGCCAACATTCCTCTCCAAGTGTCTGTCTGCATTTTGGACCTAAACTTTTTTTGCCTGCTTTTTCTTGATTTTTTTTTTTGTTTGTTTTGTTTTTGTTAAACAAGACCAAATCCAAATGCCAAACTGACTGTGTCGACATAAAAAAAGCAAAAATAAAAGCAACAGATCATCAGTTAGTTAAACGCCTGTCTTTAAGGAGGTATAGTCAGACCATCTTTCATTCAAATCGTCCATTCCAACCACATGACTGCTGACCTTCCTTCAGTACTTGTTGTTCTCTATGCTAAACCTGAGGCTATAATCAGTGCATTATTGGTTCAAAGTGCTTTACCGTGAGACCCTCCAGCTGGTGGTTTCCAGAGACAGCCTGTGGTCCGAGGGGAGGGCTGCCAAAGGAAGCCAAACGAGCCACGTCTAACCCCAAACCCCTGCTGCTAACTGAGAGGCTCAGTATACTGTCCTGTCACTGCGCTGTGAAAAAAACTCTTGACACTTTGCTTCCTTCTTCCAGTTGCTTCTGCCCGGTCGGACTCTGGGTCTTCGCCGTCTTCTTTCTTCCATTCACGGTGCTTAATTAAGCCACAGTCGAGAACTCCCCTTTACTCCCTTTTTGCATCCTTCCTTTTCCTCTGCGACATGCAACGGAAGAATTTCACTGTTCTCGCTTGTTTCTAGAGAAAAACTTTAAGCCATACTGAACACCAGCCATAAAAGTCCACAGATCTCTTCAGCCAAGAGATCTTTACTCACATCCTTGCATATTCAGGGAGCCAATGAGGAAATTGAAGGAACTGCTTTGTAAGTTCTGACTTTTTCTATGAAGATCAGGCTCCGTACTGAACCTGTGGCCACACCGCCTTCTGCATCGAGATTCCCATCCTCTCCCAGAGTTCCCCTGCGCTGACGGATGAATCCGGACACTTTCATGTCTGTTCTGTGGGCCGAAACGCGCTGCCCTGCTAGAACCGGGCCCAAACCCTTCTTCGTTCTCTTCTGCTGGGCCAAGCTGAACTCAGAGCAAAGACACTTGCGCGACGGTGTCAGCACATAGAGCCACGTTCGCTCCTCACCAGCTCTCTGCTACTGAATGCCTTGAAGCGCTGGTTGTAACCAACCGATCTGTCCTTTTGACGAAAGCTATGATGCTGCTTTACGCTTTACAGTGCTGGAATTCACACTCAACAGTTCCCTTTCTGTGAGTGCCCTAAAACTGCTGTTATGCAACACGTAAGAACGTCTCCTCAAGAAATAGAGCTTGTATTTCATTTGACCTAAACGCAGTTTGTTTTGTCAATTCTTTGAAAAGAAAAAGTGCCAAACTCGGAAAAGTAAACGTCCTCCATCTAAGCTAACATGAGATGTTAAGTTTACAAGCAGAGCTAAATGTTTACACACCACAGCTTCCTTTGGTTTCTCAAGCGAATCGTAACTGTTGTGCCAAACGCGCCATAACTGTGTTCAGCCGTACAGAGAGAATCAGACGAGATTACACTTTTCACTGTTTTGTTTACAGAAATTGTGAGAAAACTGCCATTTCTGAAGGCGGTGAAATGCCGCTCTGTCACCCTCCAGACCACATTTGATTATCCAGTGCCATACAGCAAACCCCATGCCAGAGATTCCTTCGGATTGGAAGCTGTTGTTCTTTAGGGCCTAAAATCTCCGAAGGACCTCAATGTTTACACAAGCTGCTCGTGCGAGAGACGCCCAGAAATGTTTACACTCAGATGAAAGCGTGAAATGCCAAACACATTCATCCAGCTGCTGAACTCCAGGAGAAACATCTGAACTACCAACAGGAAGAAGGGATTTACCCACCTGACGGATGCTGAGGGTTTTTATGAGCCGAGAAGGTTTCACAGGAGGACCCTCGATCCAGGACAGAACTGATTTTCAAGTTTTTACTACTTTTTAATACTTTGAAGTTTGCCATTGAACTATGAAACCCTCTGTGCTCGAAAGGATGTTTTTCTCGTCTGTCATCCTCCTGTTTTCCTGCTGCCTGGCTCATTCCACCGTAACCACCACCACAAGGCGGCGGGCTATCAATGGAGATGTTAGGAACTCTGCCAGTAAAACGACCTTGTTCCTCCTGACTGGATACAAGCCCCCGGTGCTCGGCGGACCAAAACGAGGGCCAAAAACAGCCGAGGTGGAGGATGACCCTCCGGCGATGGCTGAGCTCCCTCCGAAGCCCCTCCCTCAGACCATGTTGCCAAAGAACGTGACAGAGGATGCTCTGAAGCCGCCGCTCGGAGCGGCGCACATTCCCCGGCAGCTGGTGGACGTGGACATCTGCAGGTATGACTGTGTACTGTCATCCTTTAGATAATGTCTGACTGTGCAGACAAATAACAAGAGAAGCTGCATAAAAGGATGTCAAAGTTTAAGAAAAACAGACCGCATACAGGTCTGTGAAAGTCCGGTAGCTTCATTAATCTGCTCATAATTTCTGATTCCATGAAAACATGAAGATGCTTCTTCTTGATCTGCTCACAGTGTGCAGTGAAATGAGTCTTCTGTTGCTTGGAAACATAATCTGCTGAATCTTTTGGCCAGTGCCACGCGCGGCACAGAAGGCTGATCCAGAACCATCACGGAGCTGCAACTCTCAGCAGGACTTCTGTTTCTGTTGTCCCCCAGGGGCTACTTCGACGTGATGGGGCACTTTGACAGCACGTTCAACTGCTCCAAGGGCAGCTACGTCTACTGCTGCGGCACCTGCCACTACCGCTTCTGCTGCGAGCATCAGAAAAACCGGCTGGACCAGGACTCCTGCACCAACTACAAGTCTCCCGTGTGGGCTGACCCTCAGGTTCCTGTTACCGTGCCAACGGGCAAGAAGCCCATCCCTGACTTTGAGACGCTTCAGCAGCAGAGCAGCAGGTCAGAGTTGGCTGTCAAAAACTAACCTGGGATAGAAATGACTTGAGTTAATGATACAATGATGATGCAAGTTTATTAAAGGGTATTCCTTTTATAGACTCAACTAATGGAAGAATTTTAGTCTTGTGACAAAAAGTACCGTAAAAGCAAATACTGCTATAAGATTTTTTTTAATATGTATCTTTAAATGGAACTTAATGAATTGTATTTTTGATATTTAGGGAACCTTGATTAAGGAGTACACTAAACAAGTGTTTGCAAACAGTTATATTGACAAATTATTACGTATTCCAAAATAATTTGCTTCCCTAATTGTTGTTTTTGTTGCATTTTTGTGACACAAGGATTCATAAACAAACATCATCCAAGCAAAAAATGTTTTAAAAAATCAAAATAGATGTACTATACCATTTGAACTTGCCTAGATCTTCAAAAAAAGTCATTGTAAAGTCATTGCTCCCTAAACCCAAGGACCGCTTTTGTCACCATTTGCATTTATCCATTGTGTAATAAATGTCATTGTGTGTTTTGTAGAGGGATTTGGGTGCACAGTTGTTTGAATTTGGGCACCACAGCAGGTTTTCCAGCAGCTTTTGTTTTGAGGTCATTGTTCTGCTGCAGAACCCAAGTTCTCTTGAGCTCATGAACTGATGGAGGATAGGGCTCTGTGCTTTTAAAGGTTCATCTAGAAGGCGTTTCATCATTCATTCATTTGAGGGGCTTCTTCAGTTGTTCAGATAACATGACCCAAATGAGAGAGGACAAAGAAACAGACTGACGAGGGACATAAATCCCTCTGGATTTTTGAGTAGAAGTTCTTACAGATTCTGAAGCTGCAAATCAGACCCACACCATCACACTACCGCCACCATGTCTGACTGGTGTTCTGGTCTTCTTTCCTTGAAAGGATATCCGTTTGACTCCACATTTAATGAGACTAACCTTGAGTCCCAAGTCTGTTCTTGAATTTTAAAAGCAACTTGATGGATTTCTGTTTGAGGTCTTTTAGCTTTTCCTTCAACAAGTTTGAGTTTGACAAATTATCTAAATTAATTTAGGTAAATGTTGGAACCTATTTTAATGCTAACATTAAACACAAGTGTAAAAAAACACAATAGAAAACTCATAAAAAATGAAAATTCTCTTGGATTTTCTGTGCGTCTTTTGCTGTTTTGAGTGACTTCATTTACTTTTCTGTCCAAACCAGCACTGGTTATGTGATTGGGGGGGTGATCTCCTTCACGCTGGTGGTGGCCGTGGGCGTCAGGATTGCCTTCAGCAAAGTTGCACGTCGACCTCGCAACAGAGAGATCAACATGCCCAGGTGAGAGCTCTAAGCTGAACAGTGCTGAGTCTGACGGGGGATGACTCAAGGTGCCTATGCAGCTATACTGTTGTTTGCCAATGCCTCTCACATGGGGGAATATTGTCTACAGTAAAAGACAAACATGAGTAACGTACATCAATCCCAGTTAGCGTAACCTTTTGTGTGATGACATTGAAACTGATCATCTTTAAAATGACATTACATTTACTTGTTTAAAAGCCTGTCCTGAACTAACCTCAGCAATGCGTAGTGTATTGTTATTGTGCAAAAAATATGTACATGGTAGGAAATAACACTGGTTGCTATGGTAAGTTTTTTTGACTTACAGGGCTGAAACTCAGTACACATATTCATTAACCTCAGACTTGAATAAAATGTCATGGTTGCTATGGACCATCACCTTCATGGAGGCTGTCATTTTGAATCAAAATGTGTAAACACCATGCCAACGTTGTGGTTGTTCAACTCAAGCATTGCAGCTTAAAAAAAAAAATCAAAGAAAAAATACTACTTTTAGTTAACAAAAAGCATTTCCGTCAGTTTATTTTGAAATTTGTGAACTACAAGTGAAATATTTATATTAATTTTGATGTCTTTACATCCGTGCTTTCTCCAGATCGCTGGTGGACATCTTGCGCCACCAATCCAGCCCTGTGCAGCAGGGGGAGCGGAACAACACTGTGCTGACCACCTCAGATGGACGCACATCCAAGAACCTCTACACCCCTATCCTGCAGATGAAAGACAACCGCAGTAAGTAGCAAGCCGTGGACGCGGAACATATTCACACCCACGAGTCAAATGCTAGTGCCAGTGCACAAGTGACAACACAAAAGGATGGTGTCACATTCAGGTTAAATGCTTAAATGAGGCCAGCTTGGTGTGTACCCACCAGTACAGATGGTAATTATTGTCACTTTTTTTCCAAATCTCACTTCAACCTCTGTGTCGCTAACACACTTCACACTTCAGGAGGACGCCGGGATTGTTGTCAGACGCTGCTGTTGTCTTTTTTTGAATGCTCTGTGTGTAGAAGCTGAAGGAGAACAACATTTCCTCACATCTGTACTACAATCAGCTTTAAAGCATCTCAATTTATGAAAGACGAGACCCTGCGCTTTCGCTTTTTAAGAATGTACTTGATAACTCCACTAATTCAAAGAAAATCAAATTATAGTTTGAAAGAATGTTTTTGTCTGTTTCTGTTGCATGTCAGAACCACAGCTGAAGCCCTCAAATAAAAGCAAAGGTTTGGTTTTTAAAAATGTTTTGCACAGAAAAGTGAAAGGTTTTCCTTTCCTTCCTGCGGGTGTCAGAGTGGAAGTGAATGACAGCTCACTCACACTTTTCCTTTTACCTCCTTCCTGTCTCTGTCTCTCTGAAACTCGTTTCTTTATTCCCTCCAGGATGTGAACTGCTGTGAATAACTGAACTGCTGGGAATATTTTAGAAATTTCAAACATTTTTTTTTCACAAAATTATTGTAAAGTTTAAAAAATCTTGTCAATGTTTTCTGGTTCACATGAAAATATCACATTTGTTGTAACTAAGGATTGCTATTGTATTCGACTACTTTCTTTTCCTGCAAAAGAAATGAAAACAGACATCCTGGCAAGGATGGAGCACACTCCAGCATGTATCAAGATGCAACGACGCCACCCACCACCACGTGTCACCATGACAACCATGCAAAATTAGACTGTTGAGTCGTCAAACTGAAAAAGTGCATGGTCTTACCGAACTAGTCAAGATAGTAAAAGGTAGACGGGATGCCATCCCTCCAAAATGTGAGGATGCACAATTTCTGGTCAGAGAACCAATGAACAAACGTCACATGTTCTTCCTCCAGCATTCCAAAGCTATTACATTTTTACACATTTTTGGTGCTTTTTCATCTGGCAGTTTAGGTTTGATAAGGAAGAAATCAGTTGGTTTCAGTTGGAGGAAGACGTGGCTTCTCTTCAAAACACCTGTTCTGAATGTCTTTCTCCTTCCAAACTGCATGAGACAGAATTCGAGCAGTGCGTTGGAATGTGTCTTAAGATCACACTTGTGTTTGTGGTGCCACCATGAACCAACACGTAATCTTGTAACAAAAACATGCTTTTATTGTCTCCAAATTTTTGGACATTTGTGGTCAACAGTGTCCTACACAACCGTATCTTTTGTTCAGATTCAATTAAATCCATTTAACCTTGTTTGAAAATGTTAAGGTTTGGGATTTTGTTGGGACAAACTTACCAAAAACTTAAAATAGATCCTTTACCAAGCTCCTTAATCCTTTAACACCAGAGCTTTAGCTCCTGTGTTAACATTCTTTCAATTACCGTAACTCTTCAACCATTCATGCAATTAACATAAAACCAATGGATTCGGAAGCGGAAAAAACGCTTCAGTAAGATGTTGCCTATTGATGCAAAGCTGATATGAAAAACCACGTTTCTCTTCATCAAAATCAGCGTATTCCTGTTGGTTCCGTAAATGGTCTAGGAGCGGTATGTCAGTATGTCAAATAGTGTGTGTTTTTTTGGTGTCACTGGTGGCATCTCTGGTATTAAAGGGTTAAGATCTGTATCCCGTCAAACTAGGAGTGTAACGATTCATTTGAACGATTCGATTTTTGTTATAATTTGTGGTTGACGGTCCAATTCATAGTCGATATTGGTTCATTTTGAACTATAAACCTACTGTGTCTCAATCCAAACAGTATTTTCCAATATCGTATTAAAATGGATTCATATCATTTTTAAAGGATTTTGTGTGGATTTTGAACCTCAAGTATACTACCTGACTTTTAGTATAGGGCAATATACTTGTAGCGCTACATTTTGCTACATTTGAGTTACTTTGGGCTTTGCAAACCTAAAGTTTTTTTGCTAAAGGAAATTTTCAAAAAAATGGATTAAGCAGCTCCAAACATGGAGAAAATCCAATGCTTGCCACAGACCATCACCTTTACAGAAGCGCAAAACTAAAATCTAAATTTGACTTTACAGCCAAATGTACAGACTTGGAGCATATTAAACGTTACCAGACTGTTTTGCATAGTGGATTTGATGTCTGAAAAAAGCTACTTTATTTGACTGGAACAATTTTCTGTGTTATTTTTTTGAAGTGAGAAGCAACGCAGGAAATCCTGGAGGGATTTGTGCTTTTTCTCCGCTGTCCTTTTCTCTGTCTCTTTTCTGACACAAGTGCTTACTCGGCGTGTGCCTCTTGTCTCTGGAGTGGTTGTCCATCAGTTTGTCGGCTCTGCTCTCTTTGCAGCTGGAAACTTGCACCACCCTTTTAACCAGCAGGGGTCTGCTTCCAGCCCCAAACACTCTGCCACCGTCGGTAAGCCTCGTGGTTAGCCGCTCAGGTTGCAGCGAACTGCTGGCCGGACTCGCGGCCTCTCACTGCGCTGTCTGTCTCCATGTTGCTACGATGGCCTGCTGTACCGCACTCTTAAAACAGCTGTGCCTCTGTCAACGTTGCATCTCCGTTTGGTTGTGTTTACGGCGTGTGTTTACCTGAATATGTTTGTTGTTGCTCGCTGGCTCATGTTGACATTGACACATCGACTAAGAGTGTGAGCTGAGGCTTGTCTGGCCTGCTCCTGCTTCATGCGAGCCTGTCTGGCCATGTTTTGCCCACCCCGAGCCTGTTTTCAAAACGTTCCTCCTTCTGTGTGTAGCAGTGGTGTGCTGCGTGCTTCCAGCTGACGCAGAACACCAGAGGAGGTCCTCGCTCATCTGCTTTCCCCAGCTCTGCACCAAGAAAACAAAAAAGCAATGCTAGTGATTTCTCTCCAAAAGAAAGCCATGCTCTGGCATCCGTGAACCCAGCGCTCTTCCACTCTTCCAGACTCATTGTTGCTTGTTTAACTTGGCTGTGACAGAGTACTGGAAGGAGTTGCCATGGAAATGTGCTGATGATGGAGATCAGTATGATTTCCATTGGATGTGTGAAGTTTCAGTGCCAGTTATTCTGAGCTTTTACACCTACATATGTTCCTCCTGGAATGAATTACACAAGAAGGCAACAAAAACCTTATGTTGGAGCACAGATACAGTTACTCTGAAAGGTTAAGTGTGTATAAGTATTGCTAATCATTCAATGATCAAGAAATATGGAACTATCTCCCATAATTTGCATCAACAAGATCAAATATTGGATCTTTTTCTTACAAAAAACAGAAAATGACATGAAATTCTGATAAAAAGTAAATCACTTTTTCCCATTTTCCGTGCTTTGGTAGATCTCTTTTTATGAGCCATCTTTTGATCTCAAGGATCACTCCTATAATCATCTCATTCTCCTCAAAACCAAACCACTCCTCAACACATCGGAAAATATTAAGACAGGGCCGAACCTCAAAGCTGCTGAAACCATTTTTTAAAATTTCTCCTCCCCAAAGTCAAACACTACACCATCCATACTGTCGCCATGGCAACTCTATAAATGTAAGCGGAGCATCTCGAGGCTCGCCTTACTCTTGTAATTAATTCACATAAAGCGACAAAGACTGGAGCTGTTCTACGCCAAACTCACTCGTGCCGTTTAATGTAAGAATGGTTTCACTACCACTGTGCTGTCTCTAACACCAGATCCCCCAGCAGGAGCAGAACTTGGGTGAAAATTGTTTCATCTTCTGAAAGATTCTAAGAAAAAGGATGCCTTCATGATGGGAGAGAGATTTGGTCTAAAACCTGCACAAATATTTATACACTAAATTTTGCAAATGTAAACACCCAAGAACAAAGTAAACATTTTTGAAAAATAACAAATACATGTAAGTGGAGCTACAGGCAGCAGAAGGAGAGCAGAGGGACACGAAGGGTCAATTATTGGGAACTATGAAGTTGATGGAGCTCCTTCAAAATGTTAGCTTAGGCTATTACCGATGAAAAGTACTAAAATCATTTGCAATACTAAATTAAACAGTTCCTTGGAGTAAGAAACTGTATATGTGTAACTCATGCAGACTTTTTCTGACCAGTTCATTGCTGCAAAGACCTGGTTGCTAAGGAAATCGTTCTAAAAAAAATTAAGTTAGAGACTTGAATATTTGTTAATGTATTCATCAACCCAAGACAAACTAAAAATGTTATGGTTGCTATGGGCCTATCCGCTTGTGAAAGCGGTCACAACAATCAATATCTGAATTTCCCTTTTTTTCCATCATTGCTACTTTTATTGACTGATTCCTCCCTCATGCTACCAAGACTAGCATTGCTTTTCCCTCCTGTTTGTGTGTTGAGCCCTGTAAGGAGTGTGTGTGCTGTAGGCTCCCTGGGTGGCACTTAACAAATACATTGTCGGCCATTATTGGCCATTACTGTCAATGGTCAATGACCAGTATATGCTCCGCTGTTATCTTAATAAGATCATGGCCCATAACCACTACCACAGTGAATTGACTCAGCATTAATAGCATCTGTCTCGAGCTTGGGAGCAACAGCGGCCCTTTAATGCTATCTGTAATTGCTGCTGTGTGTTTTTACAGCATAAACAAGCTGTAAACAAACAGCAGCTTTCATGTATCCTTGGGTTTTGTGTTTCCTCTTTTGGGGTTACGGATGTTCATTAACTGGCAGCATGTGTTTCTGGTCTTCCGTGTGAGTTTTTGTCCCTTTTCAGTGTGCAGAACACGCACATGCCAGGTCACCGCAGAGTGCACCTGCATGTTGGCTCTCTCAGAGTGCTGTCTGTTTGCTTTTAGAGCAAATGAATGTACTGTAAGGATGCAGCTGATGTACATAATGCAAAATGGACATCCATGCCCCCCTTGCATACAGCAAATCTTATGTAAGGTAGAGCCATGTTTTTGTGCATCGATCCATGTGCTGCTTTTGCATTCTGTGTTTGTACATGTAGTCTTTTCTAAAGCTCTGTGTGTATTTACATGTGGGGTTGCAGCGTATTTAAGGAAATAGCCAAGAGCTGCTCCAAAGGTTTAGATTCAACTTGAATTTTCCTCTGATAATATTTTTTTTCTACTCCTATTTTTTCCCTTAGTATTTAAATTGTAGGTCTCATTATGTCCCTTCATATAACCACATCTTGTGTTCCAAGTTTTCCTCCCACACCTTGGCAGTTTTATTTATTACCTACAGCCATGTGTAAAAGTTTTAACAGCAGATTTGGTTTGTGTTTGAACAAATAGGATCAAACCAAGACCTGGTTTTAAGACTTCAGACACTCCGCATGAAACTGGCAGCACAAAGCAATAATTTGTATTATTTTTTTTATTGTTTTTATTGTAAAACTACCAGGGAATCCAAGAACATGGGGCAATACTAAGTGCATGATTCGGTGGCTTGTAGGTCCAGCCTTGTTTAAAATTATGGATATGTGTTGACACACTCAATCATTAAAGACCCAATCTAATGAAAAGTGTGTTTTTAACAGGTTCTTGTGGTATTTTTCTGATTATGGAGGACATATATTAGGAATATTAAGCTTAAACTGTGTTTTTGAGTATTTTTTTTTTTTAAATTCAAGTTGTTGTGAATCAGGGGCAGACAAAGGAATGCCACTGGTAAAGAGTAGCGACATACAACAACGGCAAGCCACAAGCTTCCTGCTGCGCTCCATTCTCATGCATCTGTAGACAAATAGATCCATGAACGTCTTTGTTTTCCATGTCTGAGCTGGGGTCTGGCTCAGAATTTTACAGCGGGACGGCTCCAATATTGATCGCCATTTTTGCTGCAATGGTAATTTTATATCGAAGTTGCGAGGGACTGTAAGCTAGCGGAGATTGTGCTAACAAAGGGAAGAGGGGAAATACTGCGCTAACAGTACGCCCCACAATTTAAAAGGCACATTTCTAATGAACTCCTGCTGCTCTGCAGAACCTTTGTCCTAAAAAAACGACTCATGGTTTTTTACTTTTGGCTAAAAACGGCTTCATCATAAAAAAATCCACTGGCAATGCTTTTACAATAGATCAAAGGAGATTGAAGAGGGATTTTAAAGATTTTGAAAATTCCTTTTCTCTTCATAGAGGAGTTTTAATTTGACAAACCTTCAATATTTGACTGAGCTGTTCCAATACCCTCATTCTGATTATGTCTGCTTATGTGTGTCTTGTTTGTTTGTGGAGTTTGGGCCTTGACAGCTCTAAACTAAATATAAAATACATTTATTTTTTAAAAATATGGAAATTGGAAGCAGTTTTGCTTGGAATTGTTTTGTAATTTTGTCCCACAAATGTAACAAAGACCTGTAGTGTGATATAAATGGGAGTCAACTTTTATAAAAGGTTTGTAAACAATGACAGTAAACTGTGATTGCAGACAAACTTTTTTTTTTTTTTTTAAAAAAGACAGTCGTTCGCTGTGCAACCAATCCCCGGACTTACTGGAATTGTTTTATGCATTTCTTGCATGACGTATCTCCAAACCTCTAAAAAATGTGTCCAAACTATGCTAGGAAGTCATGTGACCTAGATACAAGACAAATTCATCACAATTATGCGCTGTTCACCCATCCATTAGTTACCGGATGAACTAATTTTTAGCTTGTGGATGACTGCTTGGATCTTGTGGCAGCTAAATAAGCCCACATGATCACTCTTCTGCCGCCATACTCATGTGGTGAATTTTTTATAAAATTCAGATTTTTGTCAAACTATGTATCAAACAATTCGGTATCGTGTCTAAGGAAGTTTTCTGTTTTTTTATGTTTTTGATGTTTGATTTACAGAAACTCTCCTGACCTCAATTCATAATTGACTTATTTCATTTTGGAAGTGAGTTTCCTGGATGATCAAACCATCGTAATAATAGGTTCTTCTGTTTCTGAAGAATCATTTATATTTTTAGCCCGAATGTCTCCAAATTGTTGAGGAATTTCCAGCATGAAGATCAGCATGTCACTGCAACCAAACCTAAATCCAACAGGAGAAGTAGAAGAGTCCTCAGTATTGCCCACATGCTTTATTATTGGCAGAATGAAGAATATTTTGGTTGTATTTGTTTGAAAGTAGAGGTGCTAACTTTTGCACAAGGCTGTATGCTCCGCCCCCATTTCCCTGTACTTCTCATCTTCTTTATTCTTCCCTGGTGACTCTATGGTATTTTTCCTTTCCTAACCTTTTCCTCCCTCCTGTTCCTCCTCTCCCTCGGGTCTGTCTGTGCCCTCAGAGCGTGGACCCCGCATGAACAACACACCCCAGCTCTCCTCTGGGCCTAAGCTGATCTCCGGGAGCGGCAAGGGCCCCGGAGGGGTCGGCGTCGGAGGCAGCGGCTTCATGGGAGGGAGCATAAGGCACAACAGCAGCCACCCATCTTTTTCTCACTCCTTCCACAACCTGGCCCAGCTGCCACCATCCTATGAGATGGCCATGAAGCCGGAGATCAACCGCTACAGCTCCCTGAAGAAGCTGGGTGAGTCCAGGGAGTGGAGAAGGGTGGATGAGGAGCAGAGAGAAGAAACTCTGTGAGACGTGACAAAACAAATTCCATAAATAATTACTCTTTTCCAAGAGAATAGCTTTATAAAAATTGTGTTTTCAAAGTTTGACATCTGCTTTCAAACCTGCAAGAGCTACTTTGACCAGAACGTACAGTTTCAGTTCAGCAATAGGAACATTTGGGAAAGAATATTAAACAAAAAGAAAGGAGAAGAGTTGAGCCAGCATCTTTTAAATCAAAGACTTTAGCTGTGAGGTTTCACTACTGTTTGACTTTAAAGACAAACGTTAGTAAATATTAAACATGGAGTCAGAGATCAGTGGCATTAAATGATTGATATTTCTTAGAAGAAACCGTAAATACTTTCACTTTTAATGGTTTGGCTCCTCAAAAAGCAGCTATGAAAGCTCACCTGGATTCCAGTAGAGCAGTGAGTGTAAAATAACAGAAGCACTATACATTTAGAGTAGGGATTGGCAACTGTGCTCTGGCATGTTCTGCTTGGCAGTGCCACGTCCATTTTTTAAAAATAATTTTCTTCTTTCTCGTCTGTGGTCATTTGTGCAATACCGCTCCCAAATGCACAGCTGTCGCGACTGCAAATTCTTTCCAGGTTGTTGGTTTGCTCTCAAAAGTGCAGTGTGAAACCGGACTAAATGTCCTTGTATTCCTTTGTCCTGCTGATATTTGTACACATCTGCTATAATAATATATAATTATAATCTAAGTTCAGTTTATGATGATCAGTACATTATTGTAACATAAAGGAGATTAATAAATATAAAAGAAAATGTTTAAATGTATTCACCGATAAATAGTTTTGTATATTTTTATGTTTTTCTTTTTGACTTATTACCACTTTTACACTGGACAACCGTAAATCCTCAACCTTTTAAACAATTAGTGTAATTTGAGCAGATTCCGAAGTGGAGAAAAGCAGCTTTGCTCTGTTGTGCACAAATTAAAGTGTTGCATATCGCTGGCAAACTGATATTAAAAAAAAGCGCTGTTCTCTGCAGAATCAGCTAAGTCTTAAAAGCCTTTAATTTATGAATTTGAAAATAATACCTTAAAAATCCTTTAAAAAGTCTTGAATTTGCGTATCTGAGCCTTAAAAATGATACTTTGTGAAACTTCTCCGTTTCACATTTCAAAAATGTCATTTTTCAGCCACAATTATTTTGATGAAATTATGTAAATAAACAGCGGGAGAATTTTTTTTTTATGCAACAATATGCTAAATGCTGACCGCCGGTTGAAAAAAGAAGAAAAAGAAGCACCCTAAAGCATCACGGCACAGACCACAAACAACAAGACAAGAAGCAACAGTTTTGATCCTACAATGGGATTAAATCAATATAGTGGGAAAAATAGTGAGAAATGTCTTAATTTTTGACATGCATGGCCTTAAAAGGGTCTAAAAAGTCTTAAATTTAACTTGAAGAGTACTGTAGGAACCCTGATTCACGTTGATCATAAAAAATGGCCGAGGAGTTACAGTATGTCAAAGAGCCAGTATTATTTTGGTGTCGCCGGCAATATCTCCGGTGTTAAAAGGGTTAATAAATATTATGTGTTGTTGTTATGCTGAGTTCTTTCTCAATGCGCTCGGTGGAACGTGCATTGCCATAAGACCATGGACATTTGTTGGGGAAAAAAATTGACTCAGAATAAAAACTGGAATCTGCTGTTTGCTCAGAGGGTCTTGTTTATTCAAGAATAAACTCAGAAGATCTTCAGCATCTCACAACCCAATCATCGATAGAAGCCCCTGAATTCTTTTTCGTCCCATCTCTTATAGTTCAAAGGTGTCCCTCCCATTGCAATAGACACAACTGTGATTCTGGCAAATTCTACCGGAGGAGTCACTTAGCCCTGTTATTGGAACTAGTTGTTCCAATAACAGATTTGTTATCGTTTTTTCCCAGAGTCTTTGTGAAAACACTTCTCAAGTAATCTGGTTGCAATCAATTTTTCGAGGACATTCCGCAGACAGTTTTCAAGTAATCTGGACTAAAACCTTGCGACGTTGCTCATCCGGCCCCCAAGGACAGGAAGAAGCAAAATTATTCCCAACACATTACACAACATTACACCGGCATGGTTTGCAGAGGTAAACACCACATCATGGTGCATGTGCTTCTAACTAACCAATCAGACAGCTGGATGCATTCGAAGAGCCCGTTTCTTTTTCTCGAGAGCCCAAAGTGTCAACAATCTAAATGTAGATGGCAACGTGTTTAAAAAAGGATTCGAAAAAGGGAGCGGGGAAAAAGAAATGATATCTGAAATCAATGAAATCAAAAAGATTTTCCAACCAAATGTAAGAATAATGTGATCAATGATCTGATAAATCCCAATATTTATTGATCAATTAAATATTAGTGTTGCAAATGTGTCATTGTAAAACAAATTTGACAAGAAAAATTGATGATTTGTTAAATTAGAAAGAATTTTTAATCTTCTTTGCTACTGCAAAGCCACCATGCTCAAAACCTGCTGGGTGTTAAGATGAAGACCAAAGAAAGAAGGGATGAGACAAACGGCAAAGAAAAAAGAAGAGGAGGAGGACGTGCAGCGATAGAAACGATGGGGGCTGGTCTGCCGAGGTCTGGCTGCTTTTCACGAGCACAAAAAAATGTCAGCCTCCCTGTGTGCCTTTACCCCCTTCTTCTCGGGGGGGGGGTCGCACTGCAGACCGATGATGGATGGTTTCGGCATGGAGGAGGGTCCGTCTATGAAAAGCTGCAATTTCGTCAATGCTCGATTGTTCCAGTTGAGTCAAAAAATGACGAGAAGAAAAAAAAATGGTCGGAGAGTATCTCCTCCACCGGAGGCAGATTCCTGCAATGACTCTGCCATCCTTCATCTGTCCTGCTCCCCTCCAATCTTTCCCTCACAAAAGCGCTCCCCCGTTAAAGGACTGAACAGATCGTTATATGGAAGGCTGAAATCCTGCAGCATTACCCCTCCATTTAATCTGAGTTCATTTAGTAAAATACAGCGTGAAGCAACAGGAAATGCAGCCGCTTTTCAACCGGCTTTGAGCTTCGCTTGTTGCTGCAGGTCTAAACCGTGGATTTTTATAAAAATATACAACCAGGCAGAACAAGCCAGTCATTGTGAAAATGGACTCAGTGTAGCTGTTGACCTTAATCTGTTGATTTAGAACAGATAAATGCAATAGTTTGAATGCAAAGATAAAATAAAGATTATTTTTAATTGAACAGACATCATAATCCAACCAGTACAACCAACTCTGGTAATCCTCAGTTTTGACCAGCTGCATGTGTTGTCAGGGCTGTTGGACTCCAGCTTTTCGAGGGCCATCGTCCATCTGGTTTCTCAGAAACCCAGTCCTGCTGATTGCCTGGATCAGCTGTGTTTTAGCCAATAAAGAAGCAAAGCAGGAGAGAAGCAGAACCTGAACATGTCCGTCCCAACAATTAGGGTTTGATGGTTTCCGTTAGATTCTCTGTGCTCAAAGCTGGAGAACATTAAAACCTCAACAGTTTCATTTCTAAAGGATTACCACTTCATCATTCTATCCGGAATGCTCTTTAACATCTCCAGGAACCTGATTCTGTGTTAGGTTTTCGAAAACAGAGGCAGCAGTAAAATCCAATTTCTCCTGATTGATTTTCGGGCGATTGATCGATTGATTGATTCCTGTTTTAATAGTCCGGACAAATATTTAACAACTAAAGCCAACAAACTGATGGCTACATCAGTTCCTGGAAGCAACCGCAGATGGTTGAAGAAGCTGTTCTTCTACTGCAAAATCAAAGATCCAATTTCAGACTCAACCCACTTTAAAAACCTGCAGCTAACGTTTCCCTCTGAAAGGGCAAAAAAACGATATCAGTTGGTTAATTGGAGCCTTTCACGAATTATGTACAGCAAAATAGATATTTGATTGGATTTAATGGATACATCCTGTATTTGTTTCCTTTAAAAAGCAGGATATTAAGAAAAACATCAGAAAAACAAGAAAGGAGAGAAATCCAAAAATCTGAATGTTAAACTTATGCGTTCACTGGAGACATGTGAACCTTTTTTTATCCTTTTGTAACATATTTTATCCAGTCCTAATTAGACAATAAAAACTACAATCTCCCAGAGGTGAGCTGAAGGTCATTTAGGTGTAAATGTGCAGCTCTAACTGAAAACACTCCAGAATGTTGCTTTACTGGAGGGAAGAGAACAGCAAGGAGTGATGAGGAGTGAGAAGAGCTCGTGGAAAGGAAATGAAGGAAAGAAACAGAGACAAAGGAGCAAACTGGCTGGGTGGGGGGTGGTTAAAGGTCAGCTTTAAATTGCCTCTTGGGGAGCTGCTTCCATAGAAATGCTTTGAAGATTAAAGTGGAGCAGAAGGCACAAACACTGAATCTCTGCTCTTCGTCACCTGATCTCATCGAGCCAAAATGATCATCTTTCTTCTTCTGTTCATCTTTTCTTTGTGTTTTCAGCATCATGCTTTCATGATTGACTCCTAGATCTAGACAGAAGTAATTGTGTTCATCTGTTTCCTCTGCTTATCTCGTCTTGTTTTATGGAACCAGAGAAAGAACTGGACGAGTACTCGAGCTACTACACCTCCAAACGGCGTGCCAACAACGCCCCACCCTCCTTCTATTCCTCCCAGCACCACCTGCCCTGGGGGGGCGACTACACGCTGGGCTCCAGGGGCACCCTGCCTCTCCACGGCTCCCGACCGCACCTCCACATCCCGGCATCCACCCCAAACCCGTACCCGCTGCCCTCGCAGATGCCCTACACCAGCTCCACCTTCGACCAGCCGCCACGCCGTGTCCGCTCCCAGGACCAGCTGCTGGCGCTCGGGGAAGGCAACACGCTGTCCCGCCTGTCCAAGAACCAACAACACCAGTACTACAAAGCCATGATGAGCACCAGCAGGAGCTCCACGTCGCAGACGCTCCGCAGGTGATCTCCTGCATTCAAATCAGACATGCATGGATGTTTTGGATCATTTCAAAAAGGCAGAGAGTGTAAGAAAAGTAAAGATAAAGATTAGAATTAATAAAAATTGCTTATTTTTTATGTACAATATATGAGAAGGAAAAGATCATAAATAAAAAAATACATGCAGACTGTGCATCAGTAAATCTGCGTCACATTAAAACTACAGCAAAAACACAAACAAACAAAGTGTCAAAACTGAAATACTCCCAAAGACTTTACTTTTTATTATATATCTTTTCTAGCACCAGATAATGTAATTTTCCCAAAAATTGCAAGCAGTAAAAATGCTTTTCTAACCTTATATTTTTATACACACACACAGTTACTTGATTTTGGTATCCCTATATTTTCTTCTATTTTACCTAAATTTAAATTAGGAAAAAAAAAGTCAAATCAATCACAGATGTTGTATGTTAACATATGATGAAAGTTTGCTTTCAGCGCATTGCAGAAAATAGCTGAGAAATTTTGCTGCACACTTTGTACAATAAAAAATGGCGCCATCTGGTGGATACACAAAAATATTACAAATTGAAAGATGATGCTCCAAATTTTTCTCACAACAAACAAATGAACTTATTCAGGTTTACAAATTTGTTCAGCTCACTGAAGGCTGACTCAAAATAACTGTAAAAAATAGTTTATGTGTGTCAGTTTGATTTGTTATTAATAAAACGGTATTACAATTGTATTTGCAACATTTTTGCAATCCAGCCAAACAGTTTTGAGCCAGATTCCAGCTCAATGAGGTGCGTGCACGACTCGATTTACCTATTTGTCCAATTTACATTGATCTGAACAAAGAAATAATCAGAAATTCAATGTTGACCTTAATTTTCTGAACACATGTCCTCTGTCATCAGAAGAAAGCCACAAAAACATGTTAAAAACACTATTTTCACCAGAGTGGGTTTATAAAATAAGCTGAGTTATCAGGAATAGAGAGGTTTTATTTTGTAGCTGGAGTTGTTGATCCATGAACACTGAGTTTTGTGCTTCCAGATCCCACGAGCGGCTCCTGATCTCGCCGGACCGCCTGGAGGAGCGGCTAATGACCATGGGTCACCTGATGGGAGGAGGGGACAGCAGGGCGGGTGGTGGGATGGTTCCCACCATGGGCCGCCTCAGCCACCACCAGAAGGCCCAGTCGCAGCAGAACATCTGCGCCACACCCTCCATGGACCGCCACCACATGATCAAGATGAACTCCCAGCCGTCGTCAGGTCACGAGCAGGAGCGCAGCTCTGCCGCCATGCCCGGGATGGGGATGCGGAGCGGTTGGGAGTCCCACGGCGGGGCGGGGACTATCGGAGGACACCCCAACGCGCGTCGGATGGCCTTCGCCAACAAGCGGCAGAACACCATCGAGCAGCTGCACTTTATCCCCGGAGGCGGGGGCGGGCAGGGCCTGCGGACTGGGAGTAAGAACGAGGTGACAGTTTAGGAAGAAGAAGGATGTGAGAAGCTGGAAGGAGCAGAAACCACAAAGGCATCATACATCTCAACAGGAAATGTGTCCATGAAAATTCAGCCGATCCCCGAAGAAAAACAAATTCCCTCATAGAAGAGCAGAAGAAGAGACATTTTTTGCTCAGACTTTTCATAAAGCAGAGTTTTGCTCCTTCTGGTTCTTCTTGGAGCGCACCGCAATGATGGAAGGGTGTAGTTGAGCTCTTTCACTTTAAACAAGGCCATTTTGTATGGACTTATCTTGACTGAGCCCTGCTGTAGGAGTTTGTTTGTACTTCCTAGAACACGTATTCATCCTGAAGCCAGCCGGTTTGTAACCTTAAACAGCTGGACGTGTGACCAGCTCCTTTCTCTAGTTGTGATTGGATAATCACGGTATCACTGTCCACACCTTTAAGCCAAGTGCAGTTAACCCTCACTGACCTGAGACGAAGTTAGGGTGAGATGATGATGACGCTGCGCCACCTCAAAAGTTGCATTCAGAGTCGGAAGAACCTTTCGGGCTTTTGCACCGCTGGTTCTGTCGAGCGTCGGCGACACTAGTGAAGCTTTGAATCTGACCTTTCAAACCAACCTGTGAACAACCGTCCCCGACAACAATGAAACGCTTTGTTTAGTGTGAAGATCCGAAGGTTTGACTGACAGTCAAGGTAACCCCTCCCGGAGAGCGCTGCTGCTCACCTATTGTGAACAGAACAAGCTT
Organism: Adrianichthys oophorus; assembly: GCA_036245035.1. Taxonomy (NCBI): domain Eukaryota; kingdom Metazoa; phylum Chordata; class Actinopteri; order Beloniformes; family Adrianichthyidae; genus Adrianichthys; species Adrianichthys oophorus. Next base: position 14,431,063 of record BSAI01000106.1, on the reverse strand, counting down.
GTGGGAGGGGGGGTGGGGGTGGGGGGGGGGGGGGGGGTCAGGACATTGGACACTTCACACCAAGGGCTAAATTAAATTATCTTTGTGTGTCTGTGCTCTGTACAGTGTCCGCTTCTCATTTTCATTTATTCTGTTGGAGGCATGCTTGTGCATATTTCTACAGGTTCTCTTTGATTCTTGTGTGTTCGGGGGGAAGGTTATGTTTGATATTGTCAAGGAAGCAGAGGAGACACCAACGATGTCATATTTTGTAAAATATTTTGTTTCTCTGTTGAATGAACCTCCTTGGGGGGCTTCTGTAAGGTTCTGGGCCTCCAGAGTTCTTCGTGTTTTCATAAAAGACAACTTTGATCATTGCAGGGGTGTCCAAACTTTATGTTCAGTGAAAAAAATCCTACTTTTCTGAACTCTGTTCTGGTTCTGCACCAGTCTAAGACAAGTATGTGTCATGTTTGCTTCTATTCTGTTGTGATACATGATGCTCTTTCCTTGCTATAACTAAACACATTTGCCCTTCTATGGAACAACAAAAACAACAAAAGTATGTGTTTAGAATATTTTGCACATCTAATTCTACTTTTTTTTTTTTGCTTCTACAGTTCATTATACACATGAAGGTTCCTTTTTCTGACAGCAAAAAAGTCATCATATTCTGCTGAATTTGCATACATTTGCATGCATGTTCTTGAACCGGCATTTTTTTAATGTAAGTTAAACAAAGCAAATGTCTATTTTGAGAGAACAATTATCTGCAAATCGTACAAACACATAAAAAACAGATTAATCTAGAATTGTTTTAATGTTAGGTTTAGGACATATAAAGAAAAAATGCTCTAAATAGTGTAAACAGTGCTTGACTTCTAAAACATAAACTAAAAATGCTTCTTTGAAAATAGTCAGATAAGAAAAAAATAAATAAGAAAAAAAAAGAAAATTATAAATGTGTTTGATATGTAAGACAAAGACCGAATTAATTATCTATAATTTCTTTAGAAAATCAATTATTCTAAATCCATAATTTTAAAGAAAGAATGTGTACAGTAATAAATAATTCCTAAAAATCCTATAAACAGATGGAATGTCAGCAAATAACCATCCATCCATCTTCCACCGCTCATCCGGACGCGGTAAAATAATTAAAAGAAGCATTGCTGACTGCTAAGTTAGCAGAATGTAAGCCATCCTAAAAAGGCTAAACTACAAGTTAATGATAATTCCACTTTCTGCTTGGATGTCCATCAGTGTTAAGCACTACTGAAAGGCTAAATTCCCCCTTTAAATGGCTAACTCTGGTGCTATGACCTCAACTAGCTGAAAAAGATGCAGAAAAGTATAGGTTTAAGTTGACATTTGTAAAACAGTTTATTAAACGTGAACAGATATAAATGGTAAATGTTGCATTTTCCTAAATATTGCAACAAGACAGGAGAAAACTGACTAAAATGTAAAGTTAAAACTGATGAAAGCACAATTGATGTGTTTTTGTGCATCTAAATGACAATTCCACAGCTCAAATCTTAAGAAACTTAACCCTCCAAAGCAGAAAATGTCTCAATATTATAAATATAAAACTTTCTTCATTCATTTTATTGAATTTCATGTAAAAAAAAAATCTTTTTAATATGATTTTGGTCTTGTTATGTAAAGAACCGCGTTCAGAACAAATGCTCCCCCGAGAGCAAAACCAAAAATACGTAAACCTGTTTGTGCCATATTCTGTGTTTAAATCTTCATTATGACCAACAGTAAACACATGTTGGGCGTCGGGTGACGTTTGGATACCCCTGAATCTGAGTGACACTTCGTAACAGACAATTGTGGTGTTTGAATTTATGTGCTCACATGTGAACCTCTGAAAAAGTAGAGCGTCCCTTAACAAGATTATCAACACTTTTTTTTTTTTTTACTGTGTGACTTTAATTGTAATTTAAATTGTTCATGATGTTTTTGTTGGGGAAAAAACTCATCTGTGAACCACAGGAGCTGATTTGAGGACCAACAGTGGGCTGCATGGGGAAGGCGTTAACACACATATGTTTATGCGTCTACCTTCTTAGCATCAACCTTTTTTCTTGGAGTTTTAACGCCATTATTTTTCACTGTGCTCTCACCCAAATGTCGTTTGCTCACGACCGTTTCAGCTCCATGAATTTCAGTTTTCAGAGGGACGATGAGCAGCTTTTCCCATTGAGATACGTTCAGCAGCGAGAACCGTTGGAAGGTGTAAATCGTTTAAGGCTTTTCATGTGAAGTTCCAGTGTGTGAAACAGCTGGTCCGTTTATAGCATGGTTTGTGTGTTTGATGGTGTCGAAAACAATCGTGCATTTCTCACACGTTAATGTTTCAAAGAGAACATTAGCTGCATAAGACCCTTTTTTCAAACCTCCCATTGGGGAGAAAAAATAATATATAACGCTTCATTGAACCAAAAATCTATTTAACTTTAACTTACTGACCTATATTTTAAGGTGATGAAAGGATAAAAGATAAAGACATGGAACTCAGTTGTACTTTTGATGTCTCACTCCTTTGAAGGTCTCTTCCTGTTGTTGTGATCCATATTCATTGCTGCCCTAGAAACTGTGTGCCTGTACGTGAGTATGAGTGTGTTAACCACGGTGGGTGGGTGGGGGCATGGATGTATTTGTATTCTCAAAGCTACTCTGCATACCTCAAACTGTATGATACAATTATTTATAACATCCCTTACATGTCTATTTCCAAGAATATCCCAATGAAGGTCTGACAGACGTGCTACCTTTTTGTTATTGGTGATCAATTCTTGCGTTTGTAGAAGTACTGTTTAAAACTTAATATATAAATAAATTCTAAAAATGCCAATTAATTGTTGAGTTTTTGAGTGACTTCTTTGTAGGATTTTAATGTCCTGTGAGATGCCAAAAACAAAAAAACAATGACAAATTATAAAACAGAATTCTCACATATAAATAAAGTGTTTTTATATGTTTGAACAATATTTATCCGTTCTGCTGCTGTTTTTTTCTACAGTTTTAGCATGTAGCACTTTAGTTTGTGAATTTTATTCAGCTTCTGTTTGGCAATCCTTAGCATTTATTTTTTGGTTTAGCATTTTTAGCTTTGGTTTTCCTTTTTTTAATTAGCTTAGCCTTTCATCTTTTTATGGTCATTTTGTGTTTTTTTGACAATCAATTCGATAAAAAGTAAATTGAACCTGTTCTACAGCATAAAGTAGTCTATTTGTGAGAGCTTCATGCAGTTCAAGTATTCTTACTCTTAATCTATATATTGAAAACTTAAAATGTTCCAATTCAATCTGATGAAGTAGTTTCTTTCCTACAATGCAAATACATAGTCTATGGCTATATACATACACACACCTATACATAGTAAAATAAGACTTAAATTGTTCCAATCTTTGCAATGGACCTCCTTGCTGAGAACTTGAGGGTCCTGCAGTATCTTAGCAGTTCCTAGCACTGTGCTTTTCTGGACTGAGATGTCTTTGGTCTTTCCAGGGATCTGTTGTAGCCACTCCTCCAGTTTATGGGTTACAGCCCTGAGTGCTCTTCCACCTTCTACCTTCCAAGCTTTCTAGTCCCTGGTATTTCTCCAGTTTCTCCTGTTCCTTCGTCTAAATGTTACCATTGCTCTCTCTCTCTACACACACGCAAACACTTATATGTATACACATGTATGAGTATAAACATAAACACATACACACACCCACAAATATAAATATATATATATATATTTACATGTATATGTATGAATGTGTGTGTGTTTAACTAAAATATATTTACTTTAACTGAATGAATGACATTTAAGTTTTCAATTTACAAATAGTAGTCTGTTTACAACTTTTTGCAAAGGGAATGCAAACTTGTCATCATTTTCTTAACGTTTTCATGAGTATTCACAATAAAACCCCTAAATCCGAAAAGTAAACAGTAGGAATTACACCTGGATTAATATTTTCTAACCCCTTAACCTAACAAGCACGCGCGCATATCTTCAACGAAGAGTAGTTGTACGCACGCGCGCATCTCCACGAGCTCGAACAGCTCCTTGAGCTCGTGAGCTGCACACTCCGTCTGCTGAGGTGAGCTCGCGGCCGGCCCAGCCGTCCAGTGCCTGGCTCTACCCGGAACCATTATGCTGACAGGAAACGACCATTTTACCGCTGGCAGCATTGGAGGAGCGTCGTTCACGGAGGGGGGCTCTGGGAGCTAAACGGGGCGGAACGAGGAGGAAAGCAGGGATAAACAGAAAACAAAGGCGGGCGCGAGGGTGAGGAGGCGCGGGGAGCCGAAATAGCTCCACGGCCACGAAGTCACACAATGAACTTACTGGACCGAACCAGCGGAAACGGGATCCGTTTGTGAGTGAAAAGCAACCCTCCAAGGCCGATGGGGATCAGGGCCTTCCTCTGGTGTTTTCCATAGATGAAGAAAAAGGCCCCACGGACTGCCAGTAGAGACCCCACTTCCGCAGCGTACCCCCGTCTGAGTGGCAACGCACCCGCGTGGCCGTGGTTCTGAGCGGGTTCCGTACGCACACGGCACGCGGTTCCAAGTAAACAAAAACAAACGCTGTCTCCTGTAGGGCTGTTTACTACAGGCTAACAGCAGCTAACGGCTAAGCTAACGGTAATACCTATTATGTTTTATAATGTTATTATTTTAAGTTGGTAAATCAGACATTATATATTGTAGTCTTTTAACTGGCAGCACGCGATGAAGTATTAGGTTGAATTGGTGTTAAATTAGCGTTAGAGCTAATTGTAGTTCGTGCATGTTGGCTAGCTGTCAAGTGCTAGCAGCAGGTTTCTGTCTGCTCGGTTCTGATCCAAAGGTTGTTTTTGCAGATCGTTCGGCTGAAGTTTCTGGTTGAAGGTGCGCACAGAGAGGAGACAGTTATTCATCTAAAGCCTGGGGCCCAGCAGGGAGCCCAGGATCCGAGTGTTGGCCGGTAAGCTGCATCCAAACACGCCTCTTACAAAGTGGGATTATTAGGGTCCTTGTTTATTTTTTGAAGTTGACACTGACAGATTAGAGGGATTGCTAGATATACACTCCAAATATAAAAGTGTATCAGAATTAATGCACAGCTGTATTTCTGAGTAACTCAGAACCTTCAGATTTATATCAGAAGTTTCTTCTAATTTCAATTAAAGACTTTTGCTATAGTTCTGTGACAAATGTGAGTGTTAAATAGGGAAAGAAAATGTTCTTTGACTTCCTAACATTTCCTTTATTAATGTCGAACTTCCTCTTTGTGTTTTTTTTCAATCTATAAACAAAAGAATAAAAGAAGTGTCAGCTGCCTTAAAGCTTTCAAATGTAGGGTGATTCAGCAGCCCGTGCTTTTACATTAATCTGTCTATCTAGATCTTTTTTCTAACTTTACACCTACTATGTAAAAACTACATACAAAACTTAAAATATACACCTTTACCGCCATACAATTTTTGCAAACTTGTCCTAAGACATGACAACCACATGCTTCATCGAAAGGTATGTGCATTTAAAGACCCACTTGAATGAAAATTGTTTGAAATTTTCTAACGTGTTCTTGTAGGACTTTTCTCATGAAGAAGGACCTGTGTAAAGTAAATTAAGATTAAAACTGAGTTTTAGAGTATTTTTTTTCAAATGGTTGTGTATAAGGATCTGACAAAAAAACTAAAGTTTGATTTAATATTGAATTATTATTTTAAGTTTGCAAGTGATCTGTTTTTTTCTTTTGTTTTTTTTTTCTTTATCTATTTGTGTTTGATTTGTTTTTCCAGTATCGACATGGTGGATGATGACAATACTAAAATTTGTTTGTAGGATTTTCTTTTCAGTTACAGATTGCCTAAAGTTTAAAGTGTCTCATGCAAAAACTGATTAACAACAAAGAGCTTGTTTTAAATCTTTGCCTACAATAGCAACAAGTAGACAGATTATTATTTTATTTTATAATTTTTTTTAAATTTCTGTTTTGTGTGCATAAAAATAATAAAAATATTTGATTTGCCAGTGATTTTTATTTTTTTGGTTATTGTTTTGAGATGATTAGAATTACCTACTACATTTTTAGTATCAGTACAAACTCATACAAACTATAATACATCAATAAACAGTCAGTAACTTATATTAATGTTAATAGAAAAAAAATTAAAGCGCCTGTATTTTTAAACATGTAGATATTTAAAAATTACTTATTACTACTAATTAGTAAGTTACTCTTGAAAGCTTCGGTGGTTAAGAGAAACATGAAAGTGCCAAATGTTGTTATACCTAATGTTGTATTTCATCTTTAAATTAATTATTTAGAAATATATTAGTTTTTTGCATGTACAGATGTTAGTTGTGTTCACCAAGCAGTTAACAGCTGAAATGTTTTAGTCTAAATGCTGTTTAAATGATCCAAACTAACCTCTGGATAAATGATCAACACTGTTGAGTCTGTCTCCGATTTCTCTGGTTTGGTAACAACTCATGTATCGGCATTAGCACCCTTTGGATTTTGTCTGGTGCTGAACCAGTACTTTTGAAACGGTTCAGGTGCCTGAACTGTGCATGAACAGGTGCTTCAAAAAGGAAAAACCATTCCAGTTTTTCCAAAGCATTTCACCATGACAACGCAGCGTAACAGAGTGAAGGAAAGCACTTAAATGTGCCTAAGATGCTTTATTTCCTTCTTTCTGATGGTCGGCGCTGCATCTCCGTTTTCACACACACTAAAGTAAACACGTATTTTACCGCTCATCGCCAGGACGATGGCCATTTTCAGTGCATTGTACACTTTTATCCATCAGGTTGCTGAATTACAATCTTTTGTGTGGTTAAGTACAAACCAACTTTTTTGCTCACTTCGCCTTCAGCGTTTTGACTGAAGCTCTGTCCACCCTCACAGCTTCTCCCATACCTTTATGAACCGGCCCACAATCGCTGGAAAGCTAATATGTTTGGCCAGAATTGTATAGCAAAACTGAATAGAATGCAAGTGATTGACATGTCTGAAATGAAACACAGACGTCCACAATTTTTCAAGGTATTGGTAGTACAGTTACTTTGGTACGGTACCAACTTGCCACAGAGCATGATACCCATCTCTACTCATGTTATCCTGATACTTTTTTTGTCAATTACAGAAAACCTAACATGTTCTTGGGTTCTCCTTTTGTTTTTTCAGACTCTACCCCATCCAGCAGAATTGATGATGGAGCAAAACACTGAAGCTTCCTTCACTAAAAAAAGATGAATGTCCTTCACTTCGTGGGACAGCTGAGACTGATGTAAAGAAAAGAAATCAGCTTTGAAAAATGAAACACTTCAAAAAAACACTACAGATTTTTTTTTTAATGTTATGTTGAATAATTCTTACTTTTAAGAAAACTTAAAGCACTTGAATTTCTGGATGAGTGGAAAACAAATGAGCAATTCTTTATGTGGCAACATTTTGGTGGAATTCGGTGAAGGTTTGGAGTGAACTGCTGCAGGAACATCTGCCAAAGTTTGAAAAGGGCTCTCTGCTGCCTCCTGCTGCTACAGTTTTCCTACGTGTGACAACCCTTCGATTGGGAGATGTTTCAATTCAGCAAGTACCCCATGGACATTTTAGAGATGCTAAGTGGACACCAAGCCCACCAGTTCAAGGGACTGGGTCTGGAGCGGCAGCTGAGCCACCAGCAGCAGGTGCAGTTGCAGCATCAGCAGCTGCAGCAGCAGCAGCACCAGCCGTCTGCGGACTCCTCCGGGGGCTTGCTGTCCGGCCTCGGCCTGGGGTCCCTACAGAGCTCTCGCAGCAACGCTTTTGCCGATTCCTCCTCGCTGTTTGCCAAAATTACTGCTCCCTCATCAGCCATCACTCACCAGAGCCAGTCATCGTCCTCATCCCACAGCTCCAGGAAGTCCAGTAAGATGAACAGCAGCACGGGAAGTGGGGTAACTTCGTCTGGATACCCCCAGTTCCTGCGGCCGTTCCACCCCGCTGAAGCACTGGCTCAGGAGCAGCTCCATTCAGGGATGGGACGCTTTGACTTTGGTGGGAGCGGCGGTGGAGGCAGTGCTGGGGTGATAGGAGTCACCACAGCACCTCCACCTCCGCCCCTGCATCCTGGCCTCTCTGTTCCCCAGCCCTCCCCAGGCACTGCCTCCTCCCCTTCTCCCTCCACCTCTGTGGCGGCCTCCAACAACCCATCTGGCAGCACTTCTGTCCCACTAGTGGGCCAGTCCGATCCCCGTAGCCTCCACCAGCAGTTCAGCTGCATGCTCGCTGCCAACCAGTACTTCCTGTCCGGTGTCCCCACCAACAGCAGCCTGGAACAGTTCCTCGTTCAACAAGGCACCCACAACCACCTGGGTCTCGGCCTCAGTCAGGGATCCTCCGAGGCAAACTCTGGACTGGCTCCACCCCCGGCCCTCCACTCCTCCCACGGCCACACAGCTCCCCAGCCTCAGCAACAGCAGCAGCAGCTCACTCCTCACGCCTTATCCCACCCACACAGCCATGCACACCACCCTCACCCTCTCCATCCTGCCCCCCAGCCCGCCTCGCTGGGCGGCTTCGACTTCCAGGGCATTCCAGTGCTTTCTTCCAATCAGATCGCATCACTGATGCAGCAAGAGGCTGGTCTGCCTCTCCCCCTTCCCATTCACCTGTCGCTGCCTAAAGACGAGAAACCGGGTGACAATGTGTCCACGGCAGCTTCTAGTGGGGGGAGCAGGAGAAAGAAAGCCATGGCTGGTTACCTGCCGCAAAGAAAAACAGACAGCGCCAGCACGATGAGCAGCTGCCACAGCGCCGGCTCCACCTCGCACAACCAGACTGCTTCATCTGGCCTGGTGGGGGGAGGGTCCGTTGGGCTAAGTGAACCTCCGCACTCCTCCCTCCTATCGCCTTCAACGCAGCAGCAGCCTGTGTCGTCCTCTGTTTCTTCCTCTACACCCGCCCCCTCTTCCTCAAACTCCACCTCTGTGCTTGTCGCAAATGGTAACCAGCAGCTGCCCAAATCCCAAGACGATCACAGCAATGGCTCCTCAGGGCAGCCGGAAACAGAACCTCTGTACCACTGTGGGGAGTGTGGGAAAACTTTCACCCACCTTTCAAGCCTCCGACGGCATCTCCGCAGCCACGGCCTGACGCCGGAAAGCCAAAGCAGGAAGTTGGACTGTAACTCCCCTAGCCCGGAAAGGATATTCTGCTGCGGCGAGTGCGGAAAGAGGTTCAAAAAGAGGGGCCACCTCATCCAGCACAGCGTCACGCACTCGGAGAACCGCCCATTTGTCTGCAGCATTTGCCAGAAATCTTTCAACCGCAGGGAATCTCTCACGCGACACGAAAAGATCCATGACGAAAAACCTTTCCGCTGCCCGGCCTGTGGCCGTTGTTTCCGTGAGAGCACCTCCCTCCTTAACCACGCTGCTTCTGGCGCCTGCGGCAAACCACCGCGCAGCTCCAAGAACCGGGCCGGTGGTGGCGGACCTGCATCCTCCAAACCGAGCAGCAGCAAAATGACCAGCAGCGGGAATGGTGTAGAGATATCAAATGACAGTGCAGCAACAGAAAACAACAAATACACACCAGATTTTTCCAGGAATCGCTACCAAAATCAGACGCCTTACAACAGCGTGGTTGACGACTACAGGCGATCGCAGTCCTCATCGCTGTACGCCTCAGATAGTACGCTCGCCAACGAAATCACCAACCAAACTCTCCGAAAGGCCCCATTGGCCCCAACACTACACCCACACCCGCAGAACCATCAACACCACCACCAACCGCAGCAGCCCCACCTCCCCCTGTCCTCTCTGCTGGATGATTCAGAGGACGAGGTGACAAGCAGCGCGATGTCGGCCATCGCTGCCGCTGCTGCCGCCTCTTGTGACATAAACACGGAAAGCAGGGAAGGGGAGCGTAGGGATATCATCGGAGGCCTGCTAGGAGGGTTGGGTTTTGGTAACCTGGGCGGGCCCTCGTCAACGCCATCCACTCTCAACGGCTCCACCATGCCTTTGACACACCCCAGCCAGCCCAACACAAAGTCCCGGAGGCCGCGGAAGCCCCGCGAAAAAAGAGACCCAAACACCATTGTGAGGAGGAGGAGGAGCCCGGCACCCCCCGGTGATGGCTCTGAGAGGCCCTACGGCTGTCAGATCTGTGGCAAACGCTTTAGGAGGGCAGAAACGCTGAGGCGTCATAACCGTGTCCACACAGGCGAGAAACCCCACGCCTGTGAGGTGTGCGGCAAAATGTTCCGTGAGCCATTCCACCTTACCAAACATCTGACCGTGCACTCAGGCCAAAAAAACTACAAGTGCAACCTCTGTGGGAAGCTGTTTGCTTACGCGCAGAGCCTGGTAAGGCATGGGAAGCTGCACCGAAAAGGCGAGATCGACAACCAAGGGAGGAGAATCAAAGGCGGCGCCATCAGCCAGGTCGCCAACTCAGAAAACTACTTCTCCTCCTGTTCTCAAGAGGAGAAGTCTCCGACGTCCGGCACCCCCTCTCAGAGACTTTACACCTGCACCGTGTGCTGGAAGTCATTTCGCCACTACTTCCACCTCACAGCACATCAACAGACTGTTCATGGAGGGGGGGTGGGGCTGGAAAAGTCCTTCCGCTGTGAGGTGTGTGGCAAAGCTTTCGCATACTCCAATAGCTTAGTGCGCCACAAACTGTCTCAGCACGGCATCGACCGGAACGGCCAGAGGGTGGACCAGAGTCAGCCCTCTGGCTACTCGCCGCTCTTCTACGACTCTGGTTCCAGCTACGCCGCATCATCCCACGTACAGCAGGGGGAATCTGAGCCACCGCTGCCGCCTCCGCAGCAGCAGCAAGAACAGGAGCACCAGCTGCAGCATCCTTTCCACTACAGTGCAAAAAACGTCCAGAAGCCTCACGGACACCCACAGAAACAGAGGAAAAAAAAACGGCGTGTAGTCATCCACAGCATCATGAGGGATGGGAAACTGGTGGGGGTCCCCCTGAGCGAGGACACCCGCAGGAAGTTGATGATCCTAAGGAGGAAGAGGGGAAAGCTACAAGCACAGATCAAACAAAAAAAGCTTTTGGCCCAGCTGAGGATAAAGGGGGGCATCATGAAGGTAAAGTCTTGGTGCGGGGGCGCCGTGAGAGTCACGGGGCTCACCTCCTTAGACGTTTCCATGAAACGCTTCCCCTGCCCCGTCTGCCCCAGCACCACCTACACCAAACGGGGCTTCCTACTGATCCACCACTCAGTCAGGCACCCTCCCCGCTGCTCGGGCCGCCAAGCCCGGCTGCAGTGCCAGGTGTGTGGGAGGCGAAGCTCCTTGCTTTTCAAAGCTTTGAAGCACCGGGGGCGCCATCTAAAACAAGCTGCCTTTCAATGCCGCAAATGCCGACGCCGCTTCTGGAGCCCCCAGCTCCTGACACGCCACAACTTCTCCTGCCGCGGTGGGGGCTCCAGCATAGGGGGACTATTAAAGATGAGGTCGACTCACGGTTTGTTGGACCAGCCGACCGTCCCAAGCCTAGTCCCGCCTGAGAGATCCGCTGTTCTCAACGACTACAGCCAGTGAACGTTTTTTAGACTAGTTTGTCTTTAATGTCTGATTTTTACTAAAAAGTTTTGAACAAAAAAAAAAAAGTCATGGGGAGTTTGTGGGAGGAGTCAGCAGCTTGGCATCCCCGCCTCCTCCTTATGAACCAGTATACAACCCCCATGAGGTAGTAAAGCGCAGACACGTGACCCCCAGCTGTTCCTCAAGCATTCGGTTTGAGAATTGAAAGCACTCTCATCAATGTTCAAACATCAACGTCGTACATTTGTCGGAGTCCTGTACCTCCAGCTCGTTTTTTTCTGAAGTCTGACTGTCGTCCTCGTCTCCAAACTCAGTTTTTATACCTAAGCTAACATTTGCCCAAATGTAAAGGAAACTTTTTTAAATTGGGGGGGAGGGGCACCAGACAAGAAGTAGCTCATGAAAAAGAGTCGTGACAAAACAGGGTTTAATCGTTTAAGCAAACGAAAAATAGAGAAAAAGGTTGTGTTGTGACTTTAACGTACACTACTTTTGTCATGTTTTTGACAAATTGAAAAGGACTTAAATAAGTTTAATTCATTTTCAATACTCGTTTTCTCCCTTTCGGGGTCACGGGGCTGCCAGAGCCTAACCCGGCCAATCATGTGCGAAGGCTGGGGAACACCCCTGGACAGGTCGCCAGTCTGTCATAAATAAGTGTATTGTACATTTTAGTATTTTATTATATATTCTGTTTTTTTTTTTTTTTTTTTACCATTTATGTTCTTTCACCCATGCTGTGTCTCATGAGAGCGGTTTGGGGATGAGCTCGTTGTAAACCTGCAGGATGAGTATACATTTCCATGTGACAAATACTTTTTCCTCTTCCTCCATCCGCACACTTCGCACCCCATTTCTGTCAGAAGAGTGTCTGCATAGATCCTGTCCACACGTGCTTCTGTTTTCTGTAAAACTAAACATGTAATATTATTACTAAAATATTATCCTCTTTGCCTAAAAGGGAGTTGTTGAAAACCCTCAAGTGAAATAAAAAATTCAAATACTTTGAATATGTGAAAAGTTTCTTACTAAAAGGATTTTCATTTTCTGTTGATAAAATAAGATATAAATGTTTCATAATTGTAGGTTTTGGTAATATTTTTAAGTAATAAAATATCACACAAAAGACTTTTGGGAGTCTGCAAGTTTGGCTAAATGTATATTAATGTAATCTGGTGAACAGTTTTTACACTCAGCGATACTTTTTTCATAGTTCCTCAGATTGTGGGTTAAAATCCACAAGGGGCTTAAACCAAAGGGTTATTACAGGGTTTGAAACACTGTTTTTTTTTCTTCATGTGTATGATGACAGGCGACACTTTTCCTGCTCTGTTGTCTTCCAGTTAACACCAAACAGCAGAGCTACATAAATTTCCTCCACATGTCCACTAAGATCCGCTTTAATGGAAATGAGATTTCCTGTGATCTAACAGGCCAAAAAGTTTAAGATATGATAAATGATGGTAGATCTTTATTGTCATTGTCATAATGAAATTCAAAGTAATCCCTGGACCGTGCAACACACATGCAATAAAACAACAATTACCCTTGATAGAATTTACAACTAAAAAATAATAAAGTGGTACATAAAAAATACATCATTCAGACATTAAAAACTGTAAATTATAATTAAGTTGTTGCTGGTAAAAGTTCATAAGTAAAAAAAAAAAGGGTACATAATAAGTGTTAAAATATTAAATGTATAAAAGTATCATATGACCACAGTACAGTGAACTTAAAAAAACAACCATCATTTCAAAGTCCTGTAAGTGTAATTATTGTTTTTGTTTAATAAGCATATTAGTCATTAAATTTAAATTCACTTTAAATGAGGACAGTTAAAGCTGCATTTTTGGCCTCCTGTTCAGGCTACACCTGTACTTACCTGTTCTCGTAGCTGGATAAAGCTGGAGTCAAGTTATATTTAGAATTTTACCTAGAACCTGCCACCACCATAAAGGGAAATCTGGATGAATCTAAATGGAAACTGCAGGATTATGATGTAAAATATTTCCTTCAACCTTTTCACTAAAAGGTGTCTGATTAAAAAGAGTTGTTAATTTATGTTTGTTCATGTAAAAATTAAGACATGTAAATGCAAATATTCATTTAGATCAGAGAAACCGACATTTTCTGACTGATTTTTTCATTTCTTTGTTTAAGTTAAACATATATCTACTATATATTTTTCACTTGTTAACTAGTTAATGTTTGGCCCATTCAAAAGGTTCATGATGCAACAAATAACCACTAGAGGGCGTCTTTTAGACATTTGTCAGCAGCTTTAGGAGTCAGGAGGACATCACCATAGATGTGGCATAGCTGCTTTGCACTTTTTTTTTTTTTTTTTTTACTAAAAACGGTTCTGAATGACACAACACAGCTTGATCCAAACTGACCCCAAGATGTGCCCTTTGTTTTTCAAAAGTCCTAAAAAAAACTAATAGAAAAGTTGTCAAACCTGAGGTTAAAAAGGGGGGGCTGTGATGGATTCTGACCATCTACCAGATATTATAAAAAAAAATTCTCAAGACACAATGATTGATCTTGGAATTTATTCAGTTTTTATTGTTGTTTTTTGTGTGTATGATTTTGAGCATGTTTTAGTTTGCTATTAATTTGTGTCATTAAGGGTTTCAAATTTATGCGCAATTACTCAGCATCTTTTTGGCCTTTTTAGACATAAGCTAATTAAATATTAAATTAATTATTGTATTTGTTGTCTCTCATGTTTATTCCACTTCCTGTTGGCTGTTGCCCTTTTTATGTTCTTCATCTGATTCTAATTTTTTAGTGGACTTGCCTATTATTTTGCAAAAAAAAAAAAAAAATCTGAAAAGTTTGATAGAAAAATGCCTAAAAATTCCTTTGCATTGCTTTAAAGGGCTGTTTGTGCAGGTGACAAGCCAGTTACTTGGTAAATCAGTTTGTGTAGTGTTGTCATATTGTTTGAAAGATCTTTTCGCATTTTGGTTTTCAAAAGGTTTGAAACTTTTATTCATTTTCAACTAGTATAAAATCATTCTATGATTGTACCGTGGAAGCAAAAAGAACAAAACAAGCTGGAGAACGCTGAGAGGCTGATGCAGATTAGTAAAAAAGCTGAAGATCTGCTGTAAAACATAAAATAATCTGTAATACACCTGAGTATACAGTACATGTCTCAGTGTTTAGACAATACTTTTTATTTTATGATATGAAACCAAACATCAGACCCACATGTGGAAACACTGGCAGCCAACCAAGATAACACATGCTTTATAGAGTGAGGGACCCACCCCTCTCATATAGTTTTACATCGTGAAAAAAAAAAAAAAAGTTTGAACACCCCTGCTCCTGGATTGTGACACCACACAACAGCAACAAGTCTTTCTAGGAACTGACTTCCCCACAGAGCAGCTGCAGGGTTACATTCCTCAGCCTGTGAAGACATGTTCAATGGAAACACAAAACCCGCCTCCTGCTGAGTCCTTTTCTTCTTCGGTTCATTTGTAAGCCATTATGTGAATCAATGTTTTCTTTTTCCACATAGGTGTGAGTGAGGTCTGTCTGTGTGTGGCCCTCTGATGGACTGAAGTGGGTGACGAGCTCCATGACTTTTGTTGTTTGTGACAGAACAAGGGCAGATAAGAAGATGAGTGAATAAAGCTTGTCAATAGCAAAAAACAAACAAACAAAAACAGTTTACTAAGAAAAATAATATGTTAATGTGATCTTCATTAATTATTTTTAGATTAGTAATACAATGATTAAACTATCTAGAGAAGTATAGCCTACTTTAAACAAATCCATTAACTGCCAAAACACAGTACATATTTTAAAATAAAATAAATAAACATATATTTAACATTTTAAACGTTTTCATAGTTGAAATTTGTATAATTTTTCGCGCTGTATTTTGAGCAGGTCTGTCACGTGGCTCTGGCATGAAGAAAGCTATGGGCGGAGATTGTGACCTATTTTTAACCAATGGAGGAGCGAGAGTGGCAGAAAGTGACCCAGATTCCGCCAATCACAGCGCGGAGCAGGCGCCGGTAGGCAACAGTGCAGCGCGTGCCGGGAACACGTGCTTCCTTGCAGTTGAGAACGCGAGGGCGAGCGGGAACAGCTGCTCCTCTCGCTTTTATTACGTTTAAAACACGTTTAGTGAATATTTGTTTGTCTCTAAAACAAAAAATAGGTAGGAATTTTAAGAAGCATCGTGTATTGATAAAAAAGAGAAAAAAAAAACGATTGCGTGGACAATACATTTAATTTTTTTTAGAAAATACACACTTATTTCTGTTTTTTTTGTACAGATTGAGAAAAAATCGTCTGATCCAGGAAATGTTTATTTGCTCACGAGTGAGCATCGTTCACTATAACCGGAGTTTAAGGTCTGCTTTTGATGTTTATTGCCAGGAGATTAGGATGAGTTCACGGTTCTTCCATGGAGCCGATCAGCTGAGCACTCCCTATTGGTTTAAAACAAAACTAGGAGTGGCGTCTTAATGTTTGCCTCAGATGATACGTTCAGGAAAAATGCGTAATGGTTTTTTTTCACATACTTATATCTTTCTTTGACACATTTTACTAAAGCAGGTAAGATTTTTGTTGTTGACTTTAGATCTAGACTACGTACTGAACTCTATCTGTAATATTTTTAACGTAATAAAACTTTTGTTGAACAACATTTCCTTTATCATCTTATTTGTCATATAACAATGTATATATTTTTTTACTGGTTCTTTATGACTCGAAGTATAAAAAAAGTTTTTATTTTGCTAAAATGACTGGAAAATATACATGTTTTTATAATGTGTGCTAGCTTTAGCTCCAGACATTAAAATGTCGTATTTTTTTGTGTGCCGTAAAGGCAACTAGATTGTGCTGGGATGTAAAGTAGGCGTGGTCTCAGTATGCAAAAAAAAAAAAAAGCACCACGCCTCCAGGCGCCTTTCCCCCGTGAGCAGTGACGTCACGCTAGCAGCCCCGTGTTGGTTCCAGCTGACAGGCAAGGAGAGCGCGCGACGAAAATAGATGTGCGCGTGAAGGAGGGAGAGAGGGAGGGGAAAGAACTGCAGGTTTTTATTTTTGTTTATTTCTCATGTTGCTTCCGTCACGTCGACCCCTCGCGGCGTTCTTCTTTTCTGCATCTTTTTGATTTTTTGAGTTTGGTTGTGGCTCGGAGCAGCGTACAGAACCGGTCCGTGTTCCCCTGCTTCATCTCCGGCGGGAGGCTGGTTTGGGCTCAGCCTGTCCTTTTCCGTGAGCCCTGACAGGATGAATTAGAGACATTTTCTTTTTTTGGGGGCCATTTTTCCCGTATGGGACAAACGCGTATCATTTGGAGATCTCGAGCGCCCGCACGCGCCCGCGCACCCTTTTTTGACGCCTGTTTGCTGTCTCTAAGTGGATTATTTTGATCTTGAACTCGGCAGGTTGCTCCGCTCCAACTCCTCCTCAGTTCCCCCCTCCTTCTTCTTCTCCCGGGAAGTTATGTCAAGGCCCCTCGCGCAGCTCCTACCGCCGGATCTCCCTCCCGGGGCCACCAGCCCGCACTTCGGGGCCACCAACTCCGCCGGAAGTGGCCCCCAAGGTGGACAGCTGACCTCCATGACCAACCTCAAGTCTCTGCTGCAGCTGCCAATCAAGGCCGACCAGAGGAGCCCCAAGGATTGCTGTGAGATGAAGGGTGAGTACCTGGGTACCCCAACATGTGGACACATTTCAGTAAATAATGCATCTTCTGATGGATTTTCCTTATTAAATCAGATTCTTTTAGACTGGTTTCATTCTTTTGTGTCTCACATGCATTTACAGGGATTACACATGGGCGTGCGTGTGTTTGTACATGTGACAAGGTGTGTGGTTGTAAAATACAGAGGAGCTGCTTGCTCAACATGCTCACATGCATAATGTTTTTTTTGTTTTAATCTCAGAATTTCTTTCCTGCTGCACCTTCACGTCAAACACTCTGTCCTGGTCAAAGTAAATCACATCAAAATGTGTTTGTACTGCAGCTCACTCACAAGTTGTTCCTCATTTACCAGCTGCTGTAGCAAATATTAACCAGGCTGCCTTTCCTTCCCCACAGCTGCTCTCGCTCCCACTTATCTGTGCTGTGAGGATGCTGCATTGATTAAAAAAAAAAAAAAAGAACGTATTTTATTTTGAAATCTGCTGATGATTCATTGCAGAACTGTGGTTAGTCTGTGGTGCAACAGTAAAAAAAGGACCCCCTAAAAGCAGTAAAATCCCACTCCAATCATCTTTTGATCTGTTTTCAAATCGCTCCTAGTAGTCCTTTTATTGTGATGATGCAGCTTTTCGTCAAAATGAAAAACCTGTGTCGTTTTCTAGGACATAGCTTCTGCAGAGCGTCAGGAGTTTGATAGAAATTCACATCTGAGTTGTGGGCGGGACTGTTGGTGCAGAGTTAGCCCGCCCTCTTCCCATCTGTCTACGTGCTCTCCCGCTAGCTTACAACCCCTCGCAACCCCAAGCTAACATTAACGATGCAACAAAAATGGCGAGCAATAATGGAGCTATCCAGCCAAAGACATCCACGAATGGATGTGTCACCATGGAGCGGAGCAGGGAGCTTGTGGCTTGCCGTAGTAGCTTCCACTTATTCGCAATGATTTGAATAAAGAAATACTCATAAATGCAGTTTGAAGTTTAATTTTCGTTATCATAAGAAAAATACCACAATGCAAAACCGTTTTTATTGGAATGGGTCCTTAAGGATACACACTTTTAGAAAGAGGGGCGTTTTCTTGTTTTTTTGGCGACCCCTGGTGGATTCCCTGCAGCCTCCTTTTAGCCCTCCGCCTGCAGAGGAGGAAATGATGATGGTGAGCACAGCTGACAGGCTCGCCAAGGAGTCAGAAGGCATTTCCAAAGCCCTGTCTCGCCTCACTGTCAGCGAAAGCGGCGTTCTCCTGCTGATAGGCGGTGCGTTCAGGGCCGAGGAGAGAGAGTCGGCGGGATTATTTTTCTCGTTACCTCTGGTTTTCTTCTGTGCAGAGTGAATGCTACTCCTTCACCCTCCTGCTTTTTTTCCCTCCCCTGGCTAGCTTTGTTTGACGCCTTCACAAACACCCACTCTATTTAGCACATCTCCCTCTCACACATCTTTGAGTTTTCCCTCTCACGCTTTACTGCCTCGCTGTGGTCTTGCCAGATCACTCCATCTTCTACTCCACCACGGTCCCTGCGCTCATTTACATTTTCTGCAGGGTTTATCTTCCTCCTGCCTGGTTTATTCACCATTTTCTTTAACAGGAATGTGTTTGGATCCCTCTCCAAAGACACCTTTCTCCATCCACCCGCCCTTCTGCTTTGCCCTCTCTGTTAGATCCTTGTTTCTCTGCATGCACAGATCCCCCTTCCCTTTTCCCTCTGCAGCGTTGGGGTCACTTCTAAGTCACTCTTTAATGACTTGTCCACTTGAGTCGACGCCGTCACCAATACTTAACTTAATCTTGAGCCACTCACACCTTTTTCTTTCATCCTGCTTTCCCACTGCTCCTGAGAAAACGGGATCTATTAAGAGAAATAAATCTGCTGCACCAAACACAAAGCCAACAACACAGAAGGAAAGGCTACGTTATCTAAAAAAGTGGAAAAAACTCAAAGGATACAGTGTACCAGCTTTACGAAAAAAAAAAAAAAAATTGAGATTTCTGAAAATGCAAAGTAAGGAAAAATCAAAACATAAACATGTTATAAGCAAACAAATATATATATAAATCCTGGAACAACAGGAAATCGATGTAGATAATCCAAGCAATACTAAAAATGTTAAACTACATGCTAATGATTATAAATTACACAAAGGAAAACATTAACTAGAAAAGTACAGAACTGCAAAAGAATAAAGGGCATGAATTTAGATGTACTAAATCATATACAATTTTATTCCTGAGTATGAGTCGCAGGAACAAAAAATACATAATAGAGAAAAAAAAAAACATAAATGTTGTTCTGGAGTGTAAGTCACACTGTCAGGAGAGTGCAGCGGTTCTCAACAAATCTACCAAACCCTGCGTAACGCTGCGTAACGCTGAGTTCACACCGAACGTGATTCACGCAAGTTCCTGTCCGCTGCTTCTTTTGATGAAATTTGGTGCTCAGTGCTTGTCCAGAAATGTGTTCATAAACTATGAACTATGAACTTTTTATCCTTATCATTACAGCATTGACTGAATTTACTAAAAGTTACCACGGACGTTTGATGACTTGTTGTCCTGCACGATGCAAGGAAGGAAAAAATAAAAACAACAAAAATACTGTCTCGATGCAAATAAGAAAAATATAATAAAGTTCAGAAGGAGAATGATCAGATTCTTCTCCATGTTTGTTTGGATGGTCTTCTTCTGTGTTGCTGATAGTACCAAACAACTGAAACACACAGACAGTTCCCTATAGTGGTTGTTCACAGGTAACAACCTCTAAACTGGTTGTTAGTGGGGAAAAAAAACAAATATATGAACCGATTTATAATTTAAAAAATCAAATACATGCTTATTTTCTGAAAACAAAGTAACGGATTCAGTTGTCTTTAGGACACTTTCTGCTCTCCAAAATTCAAGGGTGTATTTAGACTGGAAAAATTATTTGGTCTGCACCGAGTCTGGCTAATTTGGTCTTTTGGACCCACTTCCACTTATTTTGGACTCTTTTTTCCGGTTTGATAAATGGGCAACCGTTGCTTTACATTTGTCCACAGCTCATCCTTTGCGTTATTCCTACTCTGTTTACAGTCAATGAATCATCATTTTGTGGCCATTCTAAGGCACACCTGTGCAATAAGCATGCGGTCTAATCAGCATATTGTTATGGCACACCTGTAAGGTCTGACGAATTATTTTTGTATATTTAATATATATTAATTTTTTTGTGCAGTGTATTTAAAAGAAAATTATCTGTGTTTATAGAAAACAGGCTTGTTTGAATGAATGTGACTGTCGTCTGAGACAGCTGTCTTAAACAGAAGAACTTCTTCGTCTGATCTGATTGACACACAAATAGAAGTGAGGGGAACTGCTGAAGAGAGATTAAGAGGGGAGCAAATGCCTCTGCTCCTCCCCCTCTGTCCATTCACAGCTGGTTCCAATCTCTCATGTATATATTCTTTATTTTCCAGCCTATTTCCTCTTCATCCTCAGCCTCGGCTGCCCTGTCTTCTTCATGCTTCTCAGTATTTAAATTAAGTATAATTCTAAGAGACTTATTGAGCTTGTTTTTTGTATGAGCACTTGTGGACGTATTGCCCTTTTAGGGATCTGTTGATGTAAATGAATGCCTCAGGTCCGAATCTATCTTTCCATTGGACTTTTACCCTCTCTGTCAGGCGCATGTTCTGGGGGTCGGTCCTCTTAGTTTTATTTTTAGATGCAGCTAAGTGCATTTCTACATCTGCACAAACCGCTGCCCAGAATTGGCTTTAAGGATTATTTTCTTGCAGAAATACACCCATTTGGTATTAAAGATGATAATCTTTCAGATACGATTTCAGATTTCAGATACGATTAGCGTAAGGTGTGCTGGTTTGTCACACCCATTGACTGTATATGAGAACTGGACTGCCATTCCAAACAGGAATTTCCCGTTTGGTGAGAGCAGTTACCATAGAAACGTTGACTCAAACCGACTTGGACCAATCACTGCTTACTGATGTCATCACACTCCAACATGGCGGTGTCTGTATTACAAAAAAACCCTGAGTTTACTTTTACATTTTGTTGGAAGTCTGGAAGTGAACCATCTTGGATGGGTGACATCACACTCACTAGCTCCAGTTCTCTTATAGATGCAATGGGTCGGACTGACTTTTTGTTTGTTTTTGTTTTCAAAACATCTCAACTTTTGACGCACAAACTCAGCATTTCTGCCCCACAGTTTCAGTTTATCTCACCTTGTCAGGATGGGAGTGAAGTATTGGCTCTTATCTCTTGTCCTGCCCTTCAACACCAATGACTAAGCTTCATTCATGAGAAAATTTTACCAAACTCTGTCTTTCCACCAAAGTAGTTCTACAAACCATGTCTTCTTCTTCATCTGCAGATAAAGACAAGCCCCTGGATTCAGATGAAGACTCTTTGGGCGTCAACGGTGGGGGTCCTGGTGGGGTGGGAGGAACCCCTGGCTCTGGCCCACTCCGTCCCAACTCCCAGTCAGCCTTTCTGGGACCGCTGTTGTGGGAGAGGACGCTGCCATGTGACGGAGGCCTGTTCCAGCTCCAGTACATGGACCTGGAGGAGTTTTTAACCGAGAATGGGATGGGGATGCACAGCAATGGACCCAGCTCTGCCAGCGCCCAGATCCCCTCTCAGGTAAAACTTTGGATTTTGTTACAGATGATTTGAAAAGTTTCCATTAAAGCAAAAAAGAAGAAGAAGAAGAAGAGCTCTGGCAATCCAGCTCAGTCCAAAAAAGACATTTGAAGTTATTTTTTTCCATTAAAAATGTATTTTAGTTAAAAGTTTCAGCTAGTGAAGCTGAAATTTAACATATAAACTCAGAGATATAAAAGAAAAATGTGTCAAGTAGAATCAGTCAAACCAGCATCTATTAAAGGGTGTTCATGCAAAATCAACTTTTTTGAGCTTTTAAGTGTATTACAATGTTAATTCATCATGAAAAACACCCCCAGCAGGATTTTGATCCATTTACGATTCTGAGTATTTCTCTAAAAACCTGCGCTCTGAGCACCAGCCTCTCCCAATCCACGAAAACAAGCTGGTCCTAACGGGTCCTGACGTAGAGAGGTGGGAACAGCCCCTTCCAGGAAGAGTCTGCGCTGCCAGCACCGCCTCCAGGCTAACACACAGACACACCCACTTTCTCCACTGAGCTAGCTGTGATTGGCAAAATGCTTTTATTTTACATTTACAAAATGCACATCCATCTTTGCAAAAGTCCAGATATTGTTTGTTTTCGTGGACAAAATGCAGACACACTGACAAGGCCGGCTCTGCAATGAAATGGATGGCGCACACACAAGGAGCGAAACGTTGAGCCTCAGAGATCGAGGCGTCTGACTTCCAGATAGGAAAATGTGCTGCGAAAATAACAAAAATTGAATTAAAAAATTGTTCTTCCATGTGCCAAAGGTGATATATGTTATCGTATATATGGATTCAGTTTACTCTAAAAGGGTTAACAATAATATAATATAAGCTCTTTAAAGTAGAAAAGAGTGACGGTCATGTTATGTGGGTTGGTTCAACCACATCTTTAGCAAAAATAAAAGAAGTAAAACAAAGACAGAGGTTAGCACAGTTTCCACCATTCCTATTTCTAATCCATTGTAATGTTATAAAATGTTAATATTAAACTTCATGTAACTTATAACTAGTGCTGTCAATCAATCAAAAATATTAATCAGATTAATCGCACTTTTGGATTATGATAAACCACGACTAATCACAATGTTAGATACATTTTATACGACAGTATGTGGCTTCTGAACAAAAAAAGGCCAGAGAGAACATTTTTCCTTTATTTTTATTGTCTGAAATGTTTTAATTTGTAAAGTGTTAACTCACAGATCACAGAAATGTAATTTGTGTGAACAAAACACATCAACAGTAAGATAAGCAGTACTATGAAGAACTGTTAGGACTTTTATGTCTGTAGTATTACTCAAAGAAAACAAAGATTCTCATATACAGCCATAATTTGTAATAATATATATATATATATGTCATAATAATGTTTCTTTTTAATGGTCTGGGTGAATACTCAAATCTGATTGGCTGCTGGGTGTTCATGCACAGCAAAAAAAAAACAAAAACAAAGTTCCGGTCACAAAGCACAAATGTTCTATATCACTGCACAGGCTTCTTTAAAACAAACTTTTTGCTTCATTTTTAGTAGTCTAAACCGAAAAACCCCCCCCAAGAATAAAGCACTAAAAATCGATTGAATATTTATTTA
This sequence comes from Adrianichthys oophorus, assembly GCA_036245035.1. NCBI lineage: Eukaryota > Metazoa > Chordata > Actinopteri > Beloniformes > Adrianichthyidae > Adrianichthys > Adrianichthys oophorus. The sequence continues at coordinate 14,407,603 of BSAI01000106.1, read as the reverse complement.
TTTTGTAAGTGACCATGCTATGAGCGGGATAGTTTCCAACAAAGTGTGCATTAACGCACGTCATGGAAGCTTGAACCGTCCATCGCAAAGGTCTCTTTTGACGTGTAATTAATCTGCGTTGATAAATAATAAATAAATAATTTTTAAAATTTTAATTGTATGCGTTAACATTGACAGCCCTACTTATAACTCTTAATTTTTTGCTTATTTTTTCATTCATTCATTCTTTCATCTTCCAATCCGTTTTATCCCTTTCGGGGTCACGGGGTTGCCGGAGCCTAACCCGGCTACTCATGGGCGAAGGCAGGGGACACCCCTGGACTGGTTGCCAGTCTGTCGCAGGGGCCACAGTCACACACCCATATTCACATTCACATTCACATTCACACCTAGGGACAATTTAGAGTAACCAATTAACCTGTGAAGCATGTTTTTGGACGGTGGGAGGAAGCCGGAGTACCCGGAGAAAACCCACGCATGCACGGGGAGAACATGCAAACTCCACACAGAAAGGTCCCCCAGCCAGGACTTGAACCGGGAACCTTCTTGCTGTGAGGCAGGAGCGCTAACCACTGCGCCAACGTGCAGCCCCGCTTATCTTTTAGTCCCTCTAATTTTAATGTTAGCATTTTAGCTTTTAGAAGACTATGGTTAAAACTGTTAAAACTGCAAGAGATTGTAAAGTTGTCATGTAGCCTTTACCTTTCTGGTTCTTTTGATTTATCAAAGCCTGCTTCAAAAGTAATGTAAAATGAAAAAGATGTATTTTAGGAGGGAACCTCTTGTTAGCTAGTTATAGAAATATATCAAAACCATGGAGTTTAAAATATAAGGAGGGCGGGTTATGTGATTGTATGATGCTATGGAGAATCTATGGCAATCAAAATGGGACTTTTTCATTTTCAACATCTGTACGTCATTTTCAACATCCTTCCTTAAACTCTTTGGTCATCTTGTTGACATTCAGGGATTAAAATCTCTAAAATGCTGCATGACGTGACTCCTGTGTCGGTTTCAAAGCCACTAAGAAAACATCTGGTAATGTTTTCAAATCAAGGAACACTACAGTGTACATTTTTGACAAAATTAAACCAGTTTATTAGATAAATAACCTTCAAGAATGTGTTGACACAAGAGCAAACTCATCATTCCAACGTTGCTTCTGGCTTAGTCTTTATAAGAAATTTATGATTTGTCTTAATCCCCAAATTTATGACATTAATTACTGCTGCGAGCCTAAATACTAAGCTGCATATTTGTAATACATGACCAAAAACGGTAAAATACAGCTCTGTGGCCCACATTTAATAACTGTTATTAAGTTTCACTTTTACACTTGTATTGTTACCATATTTTATGGACAATTTCACATCTGCTCTGAAGATATTGTGATGTTTTATTCTCCATCTTGTCCTCTCAGAGCTCCCAGTCCGCCATTCCCAACCAGAGCTCTCAGTGTCCTCCCACATCTCCTCCACCCTGCTCCTCCTCTTCATCCTCCATGTCCTCCTCGTCCTCTTCCTCCTCGCTTCTCGGATTGGAAACCATCCAGCCACAGCCACCACCACAGCAGCAGCAAAGCATGATGGGAGGAGCTGAGTGCATACACGGTAAGTGGCTGTAAAGTTCAACCAGTTCTTGCAGCAACACCAACATTGTTCATTCCGAATCAGTCCAGGTTCAGTCACTTTTAGGTTCGGACTTCACAGATAAAATGATTTTCTGTTCTTGTTTTTAGCATCTGTGACAAAAGATTAGATTATATTCAGATTTTGGTTTTGTCTGAAAAATAAACCAGCATATTTATAAAAATAACTATTTCAATTATTGTGAGACTTTGAAGCAAAGGAAATTGTTGGAAAAAAACAAGCAAATCATCAACACACATTGGTTTTTGTAGCAGTTGCTGGAAGCTGAGTGTGGGTACAGATCATTAGTTTCCTCAGCTGCACATGAAGCTGCAGATGCAGCATCCGTGGTGTGATGCGGCACTAGTCATGACCCATGCAGGATTTTCTCTTCTGTTATACCTGCGTTTGCTGAGTGGCTGCTCGGCCACCCTTAGCCCACTTAGCTCTCAGCCTCGCTTTCAGCTGTTATATATTCATAAGTCATTATTTCCCGTCCCTTTCTGCTTTGGTTCAAACCCAAACTGAGAGAACATCATGGAGCATTTGTCTTTTAAATGTATTTTATCTACAGAATAAAGTCTTTGGAAGAATACATATTCTTCTATAGTATAAGATTATGTAGTCTTCTAAAGAAGGATAAATATTCTTCTTCTTATTATTATTATCTTGTTATTTACATGATAGGTCCATGGCAACCATAACTCATTTTGAATGACTAATACTAGCCCCTACTTTGAGATCTCTATATAAGTTAACTATTTACCATTTTCGTAGAAACTGTTGTTTGTGTAAGCCACTCCCACATGATTATCTTTATCACATCACGTTATTTATGGATGCATTTGGCTTGAAGGCTCTCTGGTTTTACATCCTTTAAAGCAACTGTTGGTTGCAACCATGTCTTTCAAATACAAATAGTTTGCTGTTGTAGACAATGCCAAAGTGTTTACTGGCCCCTGATATGGCCCTGGTGGCACCCCAAATGCAGAGGGGAATCCATTTATGATGAGTTTTTATTCAGGTATTGCATTTCGTTTTTCTTACTAGGCAACTTTTTCATAACATTTTTGTTTCCTTTATGAAGCCACACTTGAATAGAAAAACACAGCATCTTAGCAAGCCAGTCGAGATGGTGATTTGTGAAATGAACACAAGCCTGGCTCCCTAATGGCCTACCTATTGTCCATAATCTGTGCCGAACCACGCTGAAAATAATTGCTGCTAACCTTCCCTAAATGCATCCGAAATATCCCTTTGTCGTATTCATGCCATGGTACAGTTATGGCTTACAGCCGTACAAGATAGTGAAGAGTGTTTACTTTAATTAACAACCACAAGACAGGTCACTGCTTTGTCATCAACATTTGACTTATTATGTGTGCGGCCTGTCTACGTTGAAAACAACAAATACCGAACTTCTGGTCGACAAAATGTTCATAATATTTTTGTTAACAAAGTTGTATAGCTTATGCTTCATCAATATCTCGACCTGATGGATCATAAAGATGGGTTGCAATGCATTGCTATGCAATCAATGTTATAGTTCAATATTATAATTCAAGCCAGGCCAGAGCAATGGAACAAGTGCGACCACAGATGCTCCAGTGTTTTTGTGTTTGTCTGCTTCTTGTTCTCTCACTGCTCAGTTCACACTTTGGTCACTGATACTGTATGTACACATTAAAATACAGTTAGGAGCATCTGGGTTTTTGATACACTCTTTATTAAAATGAATAATTATTGTTCTTTAATGTCTTAAGATAAGTGGATTTAAAATGTTTTGTTGGTTTGCGTCTATCATCTTTCCAAAATGGTATAAAGTGTGCCAAGATTAGCAGAGCTTTCTAAACATTTGGCCAACATGTGATAGAAGTGATGCATTAAACACACTTCTCAGAAAGTACTGGACACAAGCATCAGTTTCCCTGGCCTGTACCTCTGGCGGAAAGGGAAGCGCCATAAAACATCAGTTTCCCGCAGCTGTACAGCAGAATCTCATGTTTTTTTAATATAAACTTGTTCCACCAGCTTACTGAAGCCACTTAACGATCATTTTGCCCAAACTGAGACCTCCTCCTTTGAGAGGGAAAGGAAAAAATCTGAAAAAATGTTAAAGTATACCCTTCAAACAGAAAGCAGAAAGAATTGCCTGTAGTTCATCTTAACCCCTGTATTGCCTCTATGAGCCTCTGTCATAGAGTGGAATGGTAAAAGGAGCTTTTATTTTGACATCCTACTTAAACAGTGGTAAAGTCATAGTTTTGGTTAAAAAGAACATTGCAAATTTTTTTCAAACAAATGAACATGTGCTTTTATTTTCATGTCTTTACATTAAAAATTATCACAATTTTTCATTGCAACCATTGTTTTCATTCATGGCAACCATTGTTTCCTCATCGTTTACACGACAACATCAAATGACCTTTAGTTGCAATTGACTTCAGCTCTCGGCTTGTGTGCTTTAGTTAAAGTATTTTCTAGTAGTGGCCCATCTATTTATTGATGCTTGTTTCCACCCACCTCGAAAAGATGTCACGACAAATAGACGGCGCTCTCTTTTAAGCGATGATCTTTAGTAAATCCCATTCTCTGATAACCCACTGCCCAAAGGTTGGAGGGAAATATTCCATGCCATGATCATGGTGATGCCAAATCTCTGCTTCCTACTGTCGTAAATACAGAACCATACCATATTACCCATCATCATTCTGTTTGAGAGTCAAATGACAGCTGATCTCCAACAACTGAACTGCTGTTTTTTTCTAAATGCTGTGGAAATCATTTTTTGGTTAAAGTATCTTACTTATGACTAGTGTGGTGTGAGGGCGCGGTACAACAGCATCACCTGTGCATTACAAGTGAGTGCAACTTCCAGTAGCGTTACGAATACTTGATGTTATACTTGCCTGATTGCATAACAGTCATATGTTCCATTTTCATGACGTCACTTAAGGTGACTGGACAAGCCTCAAGGGAAATGCAGGATCCGACCACTCCTCTCTATGACCTTCCACGCCCCGAATAACCCAAAAATCTGCAGCACCCTTATGGGTCAACCCCCCGTTCGTGTGCATGTGACAAAGGCTTTAATCCTTGCATTGACATTACGATGCTGTGCTTTTATTTTGATGGGAATTCTGAGTTGTATCAATGTGGTGGAAGCTAAAAATGTGAGATAAAATGAAACAGACAGAAAGAGAGAGCTATGAAAGATAAACAGCAGAGGTTCATTGAGGACAGAGCTGCCCCTGCTGCAAAGAAGAAAACGCTAGAGCTGCGAGTGCTTCCACGAGAGGCAGAGCGTGCGTCTGAGCGCCAGCATGGATGTGGACGCACGTCTGCGTTCTTGTGTGCCCACTGCGCAGAACTTTGCAGCTACGGTGGATTTAATGGGAGGATCCTTTTATCTGCGTGCGCGTGCTCTCTTTATTCTGAATTATGAACATGTGACTGGGTTGAGCTCGATGCATCCAGCCAGAACTCCCTCAGGTCGTTGTGGAGTTGAAGTGTTACTACGGAGCTGCAATGAGAGAGAGCAAAACCCCAGAAAGATATGGAAAATAGGCTGGAAATAATAATCGTGTCCACATGCACACGCTATACTTTGATTTAAATTCATGTAAGGCAAAATACAGCAAAGAAAAAGCAAAGATGCTGCTTTGATTTGATCATATTTGAGCTGGAATTTCCTTTAGTATAAGGGAATGCAAAAGACGTATAGAAAATATAGGAAAAAAAAAAGTGGATGGAACCAAAATATTGAACAATGTTAGTCATTAACCTAGTTAGCAATACGGAGCATTGATGCTCTTTTGTCAAAGAAAAATGAGGATATTTGCCTCTTAAAGAATTCGGATCATCAAGCAAAGATGAAAACCACACAAAGAGATCCTCTGTTATTTAAAGATCTTTCAGTTTTGCAGATTTAAACAGAAAAAAAGCTGCAGAACTCAAGAGCTCTTCAGCTAAATTACACTGGTGGAGGATGGAGGAGATGGTTCCATCAAAAAATTATACAAAAAAAAAGAGTCAATGTTGGTCTAAAAGTCTTTCTTCTTGTTGAATTATAAACCCTAGTTAACTGAGTCAAAAGTCCTGTAGTTCTTTCCATGTTCTTTTATGACCCCCGTTTGTCCCTTCTGAAGGTTTTTCTGTTCCAGGTTTTTTTTTCCATTTGTGGAGAATGACTCTTACTGAGGTTCTCTAAGCTGCAAAAAGTGTGTTTTTTTCTGACCATCTTAGGCTGTTTGTCCAACGTTTTTTGTTTGAAAAAAGATAACAGGCCTGAGAGTAAAGCCTGATTTCCACTGGTCCGTTTGAGGAGTGTTTTTACAAAAAAAAAAATACAACGTTCATCTATTAATGTCTGCGTCTGACATCCATCCCTCTGCAATGCAAGCTTTACTCAGGAATTCCATTTCTAGTCCGTTGATGTGTCGCTTTTACAGTAAAAAGACAGAAAACGGGAAGCATGTCTAGGTTTCAAAATAAAAGCTGTCGTTGTACTTTCAAAATAAAACTTTATATTAGTGTAACGCACCCATACGATGACCCACGTTAACACAGCCAATAACACCATTGTTAATTTTCGCTATATGGAGGACGAAATCTTATTTTGGACATGAAAAAACATAACATCATTTATGACACAAAACATGCATTTTACAAACGCTCGATGAGGAATGAGAGGTTGGAGAGGATGGTTCTGAGGCCTGATTGCCAAAGCTTTGGATGTTGATGACAAGAGGGACGGCAGGACAGACCACTCCCCCGGAAGTGGGAGTGGTCAGACCGGAGACATTGATGGACTCCTCCGCAATGCAAAGATCTGTGGAAATCAGACATAACACATAAAAGGATTATCTTGGCAGCAAATATGTAAAAAACCCCAGAAGTTAAAGGATGAGTTTCCTGATACTTTTGAATTTCTTGGCCTAAAAACAGCTCAGTCTCACCTTAATTTAAACACGCAATGATTGTAGCTCAAGAAAGTGGTGTTTGCCAGAGCTGTGTGAGGTTTCCAAACATAATCATGCTCATGATCGCATCTGCTGCTCAAATTTGCTGCAGCTTCGGAAATGGCGAGAAAACGTGAGCACGGCTGAAAGATGACGGCGTCACCACACTCATGAGATGTGGATTCAACAACAAGTTAGCCTCAATTAGACAGACCTGCAGAAGCTGGTTCAGGTTCTAAATGCCGCTGACAGAGAGGTGCAGAAGAGCAAACAGATAAATCCGGATAAAAAAAAAAATCTCTGCACATCCGTGTCTCTCAGGCTCAAATTCTATTAATTCGACCTCTTAATTGACTTTGACCTGCTAATAAACAAAACATTGTTTTGCTTGTTTGCAAACACAACAGTAAACAGAGGGACTTGCATGGGAGAGAATACGTTAGGATAAACATGTGCATATGCTTACAGCTCAATGATCAAGCTTTCATGCGCACATATCGAAGCATTCAAGGTTAAATCAGTTCTAGAGTGAGTTCAGTAAAAGTGTGTGTAGATGTGTTCACTTCAGTCCATGTCAAAGATACAGATGGCCTCAGGAAAGAAGCCAGCACAGAAAACAGTCTGTTGCCATGGTGACCGTCCTCCTAGATGATTTTCCTGGCTCGAGATCTGCATCTTTGTTTGTGGAAGCCCTGCAGGTCTGGGAGGGTGGTCTTGACGATACATTTTGCTGATGGCTTGAGGTCATCTTTGGTCCAGTTTACCATTCACTGGCCAAGATGTTCTCTATGATGACGTTGAGTAAAGTCCAGCAGATGCTGACAATCCCTGCTCACATGAACGCTGGAGGACCCAATGGAGGGAAGACCTTCATTTAATAAACAAATGAAAGTAACCGTCACCGACTGCTTTTTTATTGGGTTCATTTGAAGCCACTTTTTCCTCTTCTTGATCATTGACATCTCTGCTGGATATGATGCCAAGAAACCCCAATCATTGTGAAAATGGGCACATTGGTGGGACAAACGCGCCTGTCAATTGTTGCTTGCGGTTCAGCCATCGCCTTTCAATCAAAAGCAATTTTCTCATTTTCAGTCATAAAGCTGAATTACAGCGGTCCCTTACTTATGGCGGGGTTACGTTCTAAAATTATCCGTTACAGGTGAAATCCACGAAGAAAGATTTTAAGGCAGTAAAACCCCTCACTACACACTTTATACTCTTTTCTCAGACATTTTTCATTGTTTAAACTCTCAAAGTTCAAATCTTTGTAGAAAATTAAGTCCAAAATTATAAAATGGAAACAAAGATCTAATCGCAATCAATGATTCATAAAACTCTGGCAAGCTGAATGCATTCAGGAGCCATGGCATGGAGGACAGTGATTGGCAAGGTTTATAGCCAATCACTGACAACTGCGTTTAAAAAGAAAAAAGCTTGAAAAATTGCACAAAAAAATATGCGAAACGAGACAGTGAAAGGTAAATCATAATACAGTGAGGGGAAACTGTGAAACGATAACGTCTTTTTAAATTCTAAAGTTTTCTGTAACGGTAAAATGACTTGTTCACCAAGCCACCTAGTTTACCTGGTTACCTGGGGAATCGACTAGACTCCTGTTGTTAAATGTAAGCGTAAAAGTAAAAGATGTTAAAGTCCCACTCCGATCATTTTGATATGATGTAAAAGCATTCCCAGTGGTCTTTTAATTATGATTTTACCATGTTAGCCATAATCTAAAAACCTGTGTCATTTTCTAGGACTTAGTTTCTGCAGAGCGGCAGGAGTTCATTAAAAATTCGCCTCCGAGTTGTGGGGGGTTGGCACAGAGTGAGGCCGCCCCTGTTTCCTGTCACTCATCTGTTACGTGCTCTGCTGCTAGTTTACAGCCCCTCACTCCTCCAACTTAACATTACCGGTGCAACAATAATGGTGAGTAACAATGGAGCTATCCAGCCTTACAGTTTTGAGCCAGATGGTCGGATGAGGAAACGAAAGACTTCATTTCCTTTATATATGTCCTCCATCATCAGAAAAATGCCTCAAGAAGATGTTAAAAACAGCAAAAACTCATTTTTTATCAGAGTGGAAGGAGAAAGTGTTGGTTGTTTCTGATGAAGTGGTGCTGTAATGCTCAAACACACATTTTCGGTTCTACGATTCTCAGGTTAATTTATTTTCAGATGTTCCTACAGATGAGAGAAACGAGTGTTATCACATGACAGACAATCAGATGCGCTGCAAAAGAAACATCCAGCTGACAGGGAAACAGGAATTGTTTGGTAGCCTGAGAATTCTTTCAGAACTCGGTGATATCAGCTGGTATTCATGGCTCATAAAACTGAAAAGATTCCACTATCTCAGTTGATGTCTGGCTAAAGTGACATTTCTCTTTCTTCGTTGCGAGGAACGGCAGGGAAAAGGCAAATTATGCTACAGTGAGTCACGTAGGCATCAGAGGACCTTAATGTGAGCTCATAGAAGGAGGCCTCTGCATGCTCACAAAGACTGAAAAAGAAAGTCAAAACACAACAGGCAGTTAGACGAGTCAATAAAACGAAAGTTACAGCAGATAAAAGCACTTTTATGGAATAAATAAAATGCTGACTAGAAGAGGCTTTGAAAAAACAACAGCTTAACACAACAAGACCAAACCTAAACGGCACAAAAGGGAGATCTGTGGAGAAAACTGAGATCGGGACATTTTGTTCCAGCAGCTTTTCAGTGCTGAACCTCTGTGCACGCCGTGTGTCAGATGTTTGGATGCGAAACCGATGCCACGTTATCGCAGATCGGAATAACCCCAGGCGACCCCTAACCATGGGAACTGCAATACCCATATGTTGTGTCCAGGCTTAAAGGGTTTAGCAGGCTCTCAGTATTATTGAGGATGTCATGTGGACGTCCTCACGGAGAGGCAAAAGTTCAGATTTTAAGAACCGCCGCTGAAAGGCGGACAGATGTTGAGAGTTTTTGTCGTCTAAAATACTCGGCGAGCAGCTTTGCTGTCGCCTGTGAGGATGGTGACTCACATCATCACAATAAATAAATGGAATTTCATTTTCACACTACAGTCGGTTAAGCTGGGGAGCAATATTTTGATTAAAATGACAGTCTCCTCCAAGAAAATAAGCACGTAGCAACCTGAAAGTCTGTCGCATTTCCGGCTGCACTTTTGTCAAATTAGAGCATTTTCTGATTTTCCTTTAGCAACCTTCGTTCTATTAGTCACAGCTGCAGCATTTACCCGAAACCAAATATTAGTGAGTTCGGCTCTATTCGTTTGGGATCTGTTGTCAAAATAATTCGGAGATGTCGGAAAAGCATTCATGTAACACAGTTATTGTTTTAAAGAACTAAAATACGGTGGCCTGGAAGTGAAAATCATATCAACAAATCGCTTGATGCGAAAACATTTGAACGATTAGGACATTAAAAAGGCAAAACAAATAATTAAAAAAACATTTTATTTTAGAAATTAAGACAAAATTCCAGAAACGAAAACAGTTATTAAAAAAAAAAGAAACATTTTGGAAAGCAAAAGTAATTTCCAGAAATCAAATGTGATGTTAAGACATGTAACAAAATAAGAAACACATAATAATGTTGCATTTTTTATGTTTGAGTTTCTTCAATGTTTTTGCATAAAAGTTTTAGGATTCGTATGTGGCTGAAATAACGGGCAAACATCATCCAAACAGAGATGTCCCATAGTACCTGCCTTTCCCATTTTCTGTTAAAAGGAAAAAAAAAAAAAGTAAAGTAAAAATTTCCAGAAACCAAAAATGAAATGTTAAAAACACAATAAGAAACCGGAAGAAGTAGGTGTTCCATGGTACCTACCTTTTCCAGTTTCTTACTGTTTCTAACATTTCATTTTGATTCCTGGAAATTACTTTAAAATATATTTTTTTGCAATCGTAATTTGGTTTCCAGAATTTTGTTCTGATTTCTAAAATGTAATGTTTTATTCTTTGTTTTGCTTATTTAATAATTGATTAATTATCATTCTTATTATTGTATGATAAACATATTATGGCCATGATATTTTACTTCCTAAAAACCATAACTGTTCTATGAATGTTTTTCTGGTATCTCCCAGAAAAATATAGGACTAAAGTTTAAAGCAATGTTGTTTGCAAACACAGGCAGCTCAACAGAAATGGAAAAAAAAAGAAGTAAAGAGAAATAAAATGAGGGATTGTGCAGTGTTTTCATGGAAGCAAAGACCATTCAGTGCTTCAGTAGCTGCGGCTTTTGGCTGACTTAGATTCATGTCGTATCTTCTATCTTTGGAACATATTCCTAAAGGCAGAATGCAAAATAATTTGAGGACAAATGCTAATAGGATCCTTCTGTGGTGCCACACATCAAGCTGGATTTTGAGCCATAAATCAAACATAATCCAACGTTTAGCTTGATGGATTGGATGCCGAACAACCCAGAAAATACTAATTAGTCTGTTAGTTTCTTACTAATTAAGCCAAACGGAGAAGGTTTTGTGAAAGCAGCATAAATGCGGCTAGTGGTGTGAGAGGGCCCGGCGAGGCGAGGGTTAACCCAGACTCTGACTCTGCACTCTTGTGAGGCTGCACAGAGCCAGCACTGCTGGAGGGAGAAGCGCCTTTCGCTTTGCATGTTTGGAAATCTCCTGCTCCGTCTCTCACACGCCCGGGCCATGTGCGAGCGCCGCGTCACGTGCCGCTGCAGAGATCATCCAAGCAGGAGAGGCAGCGTGCGAGTGCGCCCGGGGAAGGGAGGGGCTGGAGGAGGAAAGCGAGAGGAAGCTGTGCAGATAGCCCGGCGAATAAACACCGAGCAGGAGAAGCAAAAGAAAGAAGCATTCCTGATAATAAAAACATGAGTTCCTTTTAGCCACGGAAAGATCCAGAAGAGCACCAAACTGCTCTGACCTTCACAACAAAATGAGAAAAGATGTTTGGCAAATGGATTCTAGTGTTAAACGACAGAAAACACAGCCGCTTCCAAATAGTTTCTTTCTTAATTCATATGTTTACTTATTTTTCTGGGTTAAAAAAGGCCCAACTAAGGTTGAATATTAATCAAACTGCAACATTAATGATAAATAATTCAAATAGCAAACATTCTGTCAGAACAGCACTTCATATTTCTGCAGGAGAGTCTAAAAAAAAAGGATTTTCACTGCTTTGAAGCATTGTTTACCCCTCAATGTCTGCTTGTTGATGCTCTAAAAGGAATAGAAGGTGCAGCGTTTGTGTGATCACTTTCAAGCACCGCCTGACTGAAACCTTCAAAAACTAAGAAATAAAGTGAGTGAGACAGCTGGAATTAGTCAGCAGGTCTTAGTTTCAGTCCATCTCAAACAGACTTTCCTCTTCCCTTGACTTCAGTCCAAAGCCAAGTGCTTCCAGGTTGTTTCTGCTGCGGCGATGTGTTCCTCGTCTGGTCTGAGTCGCTTCTTCTGGAAGGAAGAGAACATCACAGGTGAAGAGATAACACCCACAAGCAGCAGGCGGTGCAAAATCACACTGGAACAGAGCAGAGCTGCATGGACGCCTTCCTGTCTGATGAACTCATAAAAAAATCATGCAAACATTCAGGAACTGACAGGAAGAGCTTCAGGAGGTTTCCGAACACTTCACAGCAAAATTTTGCATCATTTGTAGGAGAGATGTGTTCAATATGGAAGACTAAAAATGCCCTCATTAAAAATAAATCCATAATGAATGCAAAAATAGACACAACATATTCAAATCATTTAGAAAAAAGAAGAAAAAATGTTATGTTTGATCATGTGCGATTATTTTTGTCTTTGATTGGTGGGCGGGGCCATCCTCAGTGAAGAATCATAGCCGCTTCGGCCTTTTAGCTAGCTAACTAAAAACAAAATCAAATATTTTCATGTTTTAAGAACCAACAGATCACACAAACTGGGACTAATCATCCTTAAACGAACCCTTCTGTGTACAGTTTACACATGAGAATGATTTATCAAGGTTTGCATTATCCTTATTAGTGTTCACTCATTTGTCGTGAAAGTTACGATGTAGAAAAAAAACCCGCGATAAGTGAAATCCATGAAGCAAGATTATAGATGTTTTAAAACCCCTCATTACACATTTGACACTTTTCTCAGTCAGACATGAACATTTTAACACTTTTTTCTCTTATTTAAACTCTCAAAGTTCAAACATTTGTAATAAATAAATAATTAAAAAAATATATATTATAGAATGAAAATAAAGATCTGATCTCAATCAAAGATTTATGTAAATTTAGCAAGCTGAACACATTCTGTACAGCAGATATGGCACAGAGATTGATTAGCAAAGTCAACAGCCAATCAGGACAAAGAACACAGTAATAAAAAAAAAAAAAGCATGCAAAAATTGCACTGAAAACCATCAATGTGAGAGAAATTCATTTCACTTACTGTATATAAGGCCTTCTCTGTTTACTGTTACATTGAATTCTTTTATAGTGTGAGACACCATCTCATCATTTGACCTTTGTCTACTGCATCACTCATTGTATTTACCTTCTCTCTAAATTGTTTACATATTCATTTTTTTCATCAAATCCAACTTTATTTATAAATAAATATATGCAACAGAACACACAGAATGCCCCACCGACCCCCCCCCACACCCAACAAAATGAAACATCAAGCAAAATATGGATCAAACTCAAAAGATAAATAGAAACTGAAATAGGATTATGAACAGTGCAGGTGAGGTTTTCCACATTCCTTGTATTTTTTGCAAGAAAATCAGGTGTAAATTAAAAATGTGTACAAACAAACGAGTAAACAAGAATTAATGCCATCAATGGATCTCTGTATATTATCATAAACTCCTATTTATGCATATTATTTTCTAAAATATGAACTGTTTAAATAATAAATACGTTACTCTGCAAAAATACACGCCTGGTTGGATGCTAACTGTATTCTACTAACATGTGCTGTGTCAATAAAGTTAAATCAAATCTAAAAGCATCACTTTGATGTGAACATGCTAATGTTCAGCGGTTATTGTCTTGTTTACCCAGCGGGCGTTTATCACACAGACTGCACCAGGATGGAGCGTTTTAGTGTTTTTCTCTTGATCATTTGATAATTTTATCTCCCATGTAAACAAATGAGCCATTGGCAGGACAACCTCAGCGCTGCGCAGACGCAGTAAAGTGGCTGTGTGGGGTCATGTGACTTGCTCAGGAGCCCAGTCAATGTGTTACAATCTGATCTGACCATTGGCGTAGCCTCACCGCTGTTTGGCATGCGGGGCAGAGTGGCAGGATAATGCTGTGACATAACTCCCAGTCAGTGAGGCCGTGGCCCTGCTGGGGCGTGTCACCTGTGCGTGCGCCGGCGTGCCAGTGTGTGTGGGAGACTTTTTACCCTATTCATGTGAACATGCACGTGCCGGTCTTGGTCTTTTGCTTAGACCTACCCGTGCACACGTTTGTGTGTGTGTGCAAGTTGAGAAACAAACCAAGTCTAGCCAGTTCTGTAAACACATCTGCATCAGACTACAAATTTTTTCTCTGAATACTCTTGAAATAAGTGATGAACAACATGTAAAAAAACTCTATTTTAATGTAAAAAAAATTTTTTTTTTTACATATTTAAACCTGTGTTTGTATTTTTTAGCTTTAGAACTTGTAAAGTTGTTGAATCAGCAGTCAGTTTCAACATATTGAAATGATGAAATGAAATTCTGCTGTTTTTATCATCTCATTTGATACACCATTTAAGCTCTAGACTAAATAAGTGCTCCCACTTCAAACCTGAAAAGGAGGGAACGTCAGCGTCTCTGTTACGTAACTGGTTACCATATCACGTTCCACGTCTGTCTTGCATTTCCAAACAAAGTGTGTGAATAAAAAAACAGCGGCTGGCAGAGTTTGCAGTTCGTCTCCATGGCAACCACCACAGAAACCGGCTTAGCGAGAAATGATCACAGCACTAATGGCTAGTGTCATGAATGCGCTTCTACACGCGTTTCAAAGAGCTCATGACATGGGCACACACCCCTGATGACAAATGAAATGATGAAAGAACAGTCTGTGGCTCCGCCCACTGCACGACGCGTCAGCAGCAGGAAAACCTTTCGCTTTCATCAACAGTCGCAAAATGTTGTGACTTCGAGTCCAGACAAAAAAACTCCATTGTCAACGTGACCTCTGCACTTTGAAAGAGCGCCATCCTGTGGCAAAATGGATGTTTTCCAAACTCATCCTGAAAGGTCACACCTACAGTGTTGATGTTAAATGAGCCCAATGTAGAAAACAACAACTTTTAACATCGGTCTCCTTCGGTGCAGCAGAGTAGCTGCTTTATGGAGAAAAGCTGATCAATAACAAACCTGACGGGTCAAAAGGTGCGTAAACAGTGGTTGCTATGGAAAAATTCAAACTTTACCTTTTCGTAGATTGACAAAAGCTTCTAGCTATTTTTATTAGGCTTCAATATGAAAACAGTATGTTTGCTATGGACCAGCGTCATTGTAGGAGGCTTTCATTTAAATCAAAATATGACATTTTCTTTTTTTGTTGCCATTTTTGTAATAGAACCAGTTCAAACAGAGCAACAAACTAGAATTATAATGATGTCAAACGACGGATTATTTTTATAGTTTTATATATTTTGTGTATTTTACTCAAATGGAAGCAAATTCCTGCTTAAACTATTTTGTTGCTATCAAAATAAAAGCTGGAAGAAGTTTTCACACAGTTGTTCATTCTTTTCTAATGTGGGTCTGCTAAAACCAACCAAAAAAATTTATTTGTTGCTTAATTTCCTTTGTATTCGATTACATATTCAATATTTGAACTACTTTGACTTATCTTTTTGTGCTAATATGTTATCCATTTGCAAACTAAAGCTGTACACAAGCAGCTAACAGTGAGATGTCAAATAATATGAGTGGAATTTCTGTCTGTAGATGACCAAAACACATCAAATGCTTTCTGCCGTACCTGTTCTTTTTACTTTTCTGTCCGTTTTCCACCTGAATACATCCCATGCTAGCTGGTTACCTTCACTGTGTTGTGTAGGTGCATCAGGAGGAGCTATAGTTAGCAAAAACGATAGATTAGTCAAAAGGAAGAGTTGCTCACCTGACTCCTAATCCTCAAGCTGTCTATTTTCAGCAGCTGTGGGCACCTCAGCCCACGACAGCTGATATCTCGCCACATGACTGGGTAAACACTGGAGTGCAATACGAGCTCCAGAGAGGGAAAACAAATTAAAACCAACAAAAATATTAAGACTCTATAAAGAAAGACAACACCTAACACTCTGGGTTCAGGACTTGAAGGCCTTCTAGCTGATTTGACATGTTTTTGTAGCTGCTTTTAAATTGATTTCAGAAATCAGGAAACAACATTTTAAAATATTTTAGAAAGATAATGCATTAGTGGATTTGTAACACATAAGACTGGTAAATAAAACAGTATCAGGGATATTTCAATTCCTAAACAAATTGATTTTGTAAACATGTTTTTCTTTTTTAACTTTTCTCAAACTCAGACTTTTATTTTGTCATTTAAAACATTTTCCTTCTATCAACTGAGCCTCAGCCTTTTGGATGGACTGTCTTCATTAACACATCTGTCAGGAAATACTGAAGTCAGATTTGGTTTGCAGAGATTCTGAAACCATGATGCGCGTGGCTGAACGCTCACCTGAGTCGGGAAATAGATGGGGAGCTACGTACATACCGGGCATGTGTGGTGCGTTCAAGAACACACTGAACCTGAACCTTTTTAGCATGTGGTGTTCACACAGGTCTATCGCTACCTGATACTAGCACATGTACTCACAGCTGGATGAGGTGCAGTGCAAATCCATCTCTGACGCCATCCATATGTCACTGCCAAATCCCAAACCCTGATTGGTCAAAGTTCAACTGGTTAAACTTTCAGCGCGCGTTCAATTGCTGCGTGTGTTGAATGTAGAACCTACAAACAAACGTAAAGACTCGCGTCGCAATGCGTGAATGTGAGAGTTTTGAATATGGAAGCCTGAAACGCGCATAAACTTCTCATTGATAGTGGTCGCTCGAACGCGCATTTCCGAGGCCGGCGTGAACTAGCATAAGAGGCATCTTTAGATTTGGTAATTTTTAGCTGCTGGTGAGAAACACACAACGAACTTTAAAGACCACTAAATGTTTAGCGTGTTTTGAATAGGTCCCTATTCCACGTTATCCCGTAATGTTCCTGCAGAGGGGTCGGGAATGACCCATTTACAGACAACATTAGTGACAGAAACTTCTTAGAATTTCATTTCTCATGCGATGAAATGTCATTTCCTGATAAAATTCGGGCTTACACCCGACATCACGCACACATTTAGAGCATTTCCCTGAACCCGTGTGTACGAGAAACTGTTTTATCCAGGGTGTGCTGATTTTTCATAACACGTCAAACTATCTGAGTCCACCAGTAAAGTAATAAATCTGGATCTGCAGTCTCATCGTGTGATTTATATTCATCAATCCGTGACCCTCCATCCCTGGTTGACATAAATAGAAAATAAACCAAAAAAAAAAAATTATTTTCTAAAATCAAGGAGGTCATCTTTTTGTTGCAAAGTTTGATTGCTTAACATGGGAGTCATGGGAGTCCGGAACATGGGATTTACCGGAGCATTCGACGTGTCTGGTTTGGCTTCAACTTCAGGAACTGAAGGTTGGTGAGACAAAGGTGGAGGTGAACTTTAATGATTATTTCTACACTAACTGAGCAGGTTTTGTCCCGCAAATGTGGGAAAAGATGCGTAAAGGAAGCCCAACAGACACAAATAACCAGAAAACGCTTCAGACACTTTTACTCTCAAACAGGAAATGAAGCCAGACCAGGCCGAGCTGCTGTTACCCTGCAGCAGCAGCAGCAGCCAGAGCCTTGGACCCGTTTCAACTTTAAGCCCAAAAAGGCTGTTATCAGGACGAGGCTTTGGGCAGACTTAACCCGGATCAGGGCAGTCCAGCTGCCAACAGCCGCCTCTCCAATGGCGCGGCAGATGGACTCGATGCATAGATGGATAAAGGCCGGAGCATATGCCGAATAAATGTGAACCGTGATTAATGTGTGCAGAAACATGCACCGCTGATGCAGACAAAGGATTATAGTCGTAATTACAGTCAAAGAGCAGATTTGATCAGGTAGTTACTGGAGTTTCAATCAAATCATGAGAAAGGAGCTTCATATTCCACTTTGAGAATTCAAAATCCCCTTCACACAGGCTCTTTTGGTTTAAGTGTTTCTTTATGTTCAGCTCATATTGTAATTTCTTTGGAAACAGATTGGGTGTTACTCCAGATTGGATTTTCATCGCTCTGCTTCATCCGTCTGCCTCCTGTTTGTCACACTTAAGTGTGTGAAGGAAATTCCACAGTATTTCTTTTAAAACAACGCGTTTTTGAGCCCGTTTGTGTCCCGTCACTCTCCTGCAGCTCCCTTCCATCAGGTCTGTATGGCTTTTCTGAAGCAGAGGTGACATTGGCCAACAACCCCAACGTGTGACGGCGCAGACAAAGCTGAATTTGTTCAGCAAACATCATTCATTTGATGTTTGCTTACGGCGCCCTGGACCGAGGCAGAAACACACAGAGTCAGCTGTGCCCTCAGCTCCGACCCCACACCCCCCCACCGCCTGCATGCCTGTCACACGGTTCATCCGCTGTCTCCGATCCTGTGGAGGTCTGCTCGTGCTTGAATGGCTGCTGTTCCTAATAAGATGAGTGACAGCTCTCAGCAGCGGGCGAGCGGCGCATCAGTCCGCGGCGTGCTGTTCAGGTTCACAAAGGCAGACCTGATCGCTGCAGACGTTTTTGGATCCCTGCAGTCGACTTCTTCCTTCCATGCCAGTTTCCCATAGAGTCAATAAATTCTAACAAGTGGAACGTTTGCATGAATCTGTGTATTTTGTTATAGATTTTTTCACTACAGCTTTGGCTGGTATTGGTCAGCAGCTTTGGATCTATTTTTAATCTGTGGCTCTGAGCCTCCAGCTCTGAAATGTCTGAGTCTGAAACGCTGCCACAATTATCCCTGATGTGATGATGGCTCAGTAGGAGGACAGAAAAGGTCTATTCAGGTTTCAAAAACAGAGGGAAAAAAAACCTCATTGGGAGCAGTTGTCAGAAAACGCTTAGTTTCATGCTTTGTTCTGCATATGAATGATATTACTGCAGTCAAGCAACCCAGATTTTCTCAAATTTTGAAACTCCTGGAATTTGTAAAAATCTAAACAAGCACCACCACCCCATACTCTTTTCATATAAACGTGTTGCTGTCACATCAAGCCCTTCAAAGGGTTAAAGCATTTTTTTCTCCTGATGGAGATCCTGATCTCTGCTGATTCTGGCTCAACACTTACCCCTGGTGGTGGGTTTGTGTCACTGCATCTTCTGCAGCTAAATCTAAACAAAATAAAAACAGATACAAAATAAATACGTGTTACTTTTTTGAAAGCATTGTCCTTTTTTCTTGAATAAAAATGTGCCAAAGTTTAAAATAATATCAGTTTCAAACCATCAGAGAAGTCCAGGGCTTCTGTATTTGCTTGTTCAGATGCCTTACATTTCAACCCAGTCTTTTTTGAAAAATAAGATATTTTTGAAAAAAAAAAAGGTTTAAAACACTAAATTAGTAAACAATAAAATCATAAAAACTCAACAAACAATGTTTCCTTTTCTCTTCTAGGTGGGCAGGCTGTGCCTCAGGACCCATCGCCGCCTTCTACCTGCCCTCCGGGCCCTCCCGGACCGCCAGCTGCCGTCAATGGCAGCAATGACATCATGGTGAACTTTGACCCTGACCCGGCGGACCTGGCACTGTCCAGCGTGCCAGGGCAGGAGGCATTCGACCCACGGCGGCATCGCTTCAGCGAGGAGGAGCTGAAACCTCAGCCCATGATCAAGAAGGCTCGCAAGATGCTTGTTCCTGATGAGCAGAAGGTACTACATCTCCTACAATCCATCTCTGATCTCTTGCTAACCCTTTTAGCTACTTTTTTGGGGGGAGGGGTTTGGGATCAAAAAAGTCTTAATTTTTGTAATTTTTTTTTAAAGAAACAAAAAAAAAATCATGACACAAATGAAAACTCTTTTAATCAGGAAAAAAAAAAATTACAGAAACTTTAAGCAGTTAACTGTTAAACCAATCGGTTAGTTAGTCGGAGGCCCTGAAAGTTGAGGTCCTGGACTCGCAAAGCTGGGGAAGCCTTCTGAATAGGGTCCGAAGATGCTTCAAACTCAGCTCATTTTCAGGATGGGAAAACCTGTGATCAATGGCTCGTGCTTTCACAGTTCAGTGCGGAGCAGCTGCAGCTCCTGAGGCGTTTGTAATTTATGGAGAGACGGAAGCGCTCACCTGCAGTCCTTGTTGCTCCCATAAATCACTTGTATGAGTCTTCGGAAAAATGACGTGTGGCCAGCACTAAAGATGTGGTTCATCTCCTTAACATTCCCGATGACTCTGAGTAGAAGTGAAAATAAAAAGGCAGATATTATTTTTTTTAATGAGAAGTTTTAGCAACAAAATACTTAACAGATCATTAAAAAAACATATTTTTTTACATTTTAACTCAAACACATTTTTATGAGAAAGCATATTTTCTCAGCACAGATCTCACTCTGTCACTGAGATTTTTTTCAACTTGTGAACTTATGTTCAGCTCTCTTTGATCCGCAGCATATAAAGCACATTCTGAGGAGATGTCAGAATTAATGTCCGGGACCAAGTGCAGCCTCACGTTAATGTTTAATACGCACCTAAAAAATGTATCTGAATCAGGGCCACACGTAAAAGTTTAATTTAAATTTATTGCACTTCTAAGGTTTGACAGTATGTGGCTCATGTCTTTAAAACAAGCAAGTTTCCTTAACCGCTTACTCTTTAGCTCTAGTGTTAATGTTCTTTGAATTATCGTAAGTCTTCAACTGTTTATGTAACTAACGTAATTCCAACGGATTCTAAAGCGGAGGAAAGCAACTTTGTGCTGATGTGCGATACTTTACAGCAGTAAAGTTTTTACACAATTAACGTAAGCCAACAGATTTTGATATAAAGAGAATCCATTGGAATTACGTTAATTCTGTAAACAGTTGAAGAGTTACGGTATTTCAAAGAGCGTATTAAAGGGTTCAAAAACACAATTGCTAAATGAGGCATTTTAAAAATAAATGAACACATAATAAAATTAAATAAATTAAATGAAAAGACTTAAGTACTAAATGAAATGCCAAATCCTTTGTTAATCAACTGCAGATCAAATTGCTTGATTTGCTAAAGGTTTCAAACACTTGAAACCACTTAGATTACACTGAATATAAGGGTACGATGGATATTTGCCAGGAAAAAAATTATTCTAACATAAATAATACATTGTCATGAGAAAATATATGATTTCATACTCTGCCACTGCTGTTGCGCTATAAATATGCAGCTCACACCAAATTGTAAATTCATATATGGGAAAGTGTCACTGCAGCACATGCTGTGCTAATGTTACTGACAAGCGCTAAAGCAGAGACTTTAGCATTTTTAGCGTTCAGATTGGACCACAATAGTTTCAGTGTCGTGTAGTTCCTCAGCTGTTTTTGCTCCTTTTCTTTTGTTACCATCCTTTCTGTCATCACAACTCACCCCTCTCATCCCACTCTCTCCCCTGTGACTTCTTCTTTTCCCCCTCACCTTCATACCCACACACCCCAACACGCCACGCGACGGCCGCCGATAGGATGAAAAGTACTGGAGCCGGCGTGTGAAGAACAACGAGGCGGCCAAGCGCTCGCGGGACGCCAGGAGGCTGAAGGAGAACCAGATTTCGGTGCGGGCTGCCTTCCTGGAGCGGGAGAATGCCGCCCTTCGCCAGGAGGTGGCCGACATGAGGAAAGAGTTGGGCCGCTGCCGAAACATCATCAACAAGTACGAGAGCCGCCACGGTGACTTGTAAAGAGTTAAGGTGGAAGAGGAGAGGAGAAAAGGGTACAAGGCAATCTGACAACAGCAGCACTTTAGATGAAGTGGCAATGAGGGGGTGGGGTGGGGTGGGGTGTGTGTGTGTGAAGTAGATCTGCAGTCTGTGACACCGGCACATGTTCTGGAGTGACCGCCATGCTTCGGGACAGGAGAGCAAAGCGACGCTGTTTTACCCAGAATGACTTTCTCTGCACATGCCACTTTGCCAAATCCACGACGAACTGAACCATCACCTCAGCGGCTCCTGTCACCCGCGGCACTGTGCTCACTCCTGGTGCCCCGTGGCAGCTTTGCAGGTAGTGCATTCCAGTCGCTGCTCCAGCCAGTTCCAACAGGTGTCCAACTCAAATCAGTGAATCTCTCGGATTTTTTCTTTTTTTGCTTCGGGCGTGGACACAAACCAGAGGTGGTCAAACGGAGATCTTTTTCTATATATAATAAAATACTTGTATATTTTTGAACTTGGCAGGAAGGTGAGGCTTATGAAGGGGGAGGAAATCGTGGAAATGGAGGGCTTTTGTCCAGAGGAGATTTTGACAAAGGATTATTGTATATTTTTCTATAAGCAGATATTCAAGAAGAGGAGTTTTGGAGATCATCTTTTGTATATTTTCTATATGGGGGTGGGGAGGGGATGTTTGCTGGACAGTCACAGTGACATGCTTTTTTCCTCTTCGCTATTTAGTCAAAAAACAAACAAACAATCTATTTTTAATGGTTGGTCCGAGGCAGAGTAGGAACACAGAATGTATCGCACTTGAATCAGGTATTTTTGCAACTCGAGCCAAGGCGAGGTATCTTAGTAACCACTGGTGTCTGTGTCCAGACCAAGGGGCAATAGGAGGAAGTAAATTGTATCGTTTAAGGATATTATTATGGCACGAGCCCTCGGAATTAGGTTGAAGAGCCATATTATTATTTCAATATAATCGTTATCGATATAATGCTTTGACTTTCTTTCTTTAAATTTAAACCCCTTAAAAATTAAGGCCACCTTAAATACATTGTATATCCAGCTTGTCATGACAGCAAAATGCTTTTATTATCACGTTGCATGACCTCTGACCTTTCCGGATAGTAAAATTGTGTGTCAAAATCTGGCGTTGCAGCACTCATAGTCTGTTTTTAATCAGGCTGCTGCATTTTTACGTGAGAGTTGTCAAACAGCTCCGATTTTTTTTTTTTTGTTGCCAAAACGGCAGCTTTATGGTTAGCAGAGACACCCTGATGACTTTGTTTAATCTGCACAAAACTTTACAAAGTTGTGGCCTTTTTTAAAGCTGAAAGCAATGACACATCAAACGCTCTGCTCGTGTTTTTCACATGGCAAATGTAAACAAGTGTTGCCAATGAAAGTAGCTAAATTTATGAAGATGAGGAGGCACAGAAACTGGTACCAGTCATTCAAACTTGATTTTAGTGGCTTTGGTGAAGGCTCCCATTGAGAATCCACTTTTCACCACCACATTAGTACAAGCTGAAGCAGAGATGTGGCTCAGTCAACACTGCCAGCTATGTTTGTTTATTTAGTGGTGAGCTTATTTTTTTTAATCTGATGTGTAATACGTTTTATAAAAAAAAAAGAGACGGTAGGAGACGAAAAACAGGAAGCAATTAGCCATCTAAACAGCTGGATCTGAGCAAATGCTAACTTTGACAGGAAAAAATATGAAAGCAGGTTTGCGAGTTACTTGGGTGAACGCTCACATTTCCGCCCACTGCACTCCTCCGTCCCATCCAGGAGGGTTCGACGCCCGCTGGTTTGTGGGGTGGGTGGGCCGCCCCCTGATGGCGCAGAGACGGAAGCATTCAGCATGCAGACACAAACTTGCACAGTCCTTTCTGGTTCTAAGCCCTATTATTGTTTTAGATGTTGTTTTTGGACTTCTATGGTGCTGATCTGATCCGTCACCTGACACACGGGCAAACAGACAAAAGTCACACAGACACGCATCTCAAACACACACTAATGCCTATAACCCTACTTTGTATTATATTCCTTTTGTTTTGTTGATTATTTTCCTTTTTTGGATTGTGTACTGATAAATCACACACATTTACACACAGCCACATGTCTGTTATACTTCTCCCTTAAACTTTACCTAAAGAAAGATGCACCCTACTGCTACTGTACCATACAACTGTACTATTGAATTTTAAAGTATTCTCTCACTAGATATATATGTGTATATGATATATGCTTGAATTATGTGATTATAGTTGTATCATAAATAATTGAATATATTGCAGAAAATCCAGTGGAATAACTTTGTCAGTTTTCTCTCAGGTCTTTTTCTCTGAGATATAATAAATATGCATAGTAAAAATAAAAATAATAATAAAAACAAACTTATAAAAACATTTATCTACAATCCAGTACCAGAATTTTTATTGGTTTTGTTCTTATTTTGTGTAGTTTCTGTTCAATTTTAACCTTTTTTTTTTAAATTAAAAATATACTAACCTTTCTACGACATTGTTTAAGTGTTTGCTAACTCCTCTCCAACCACCAATAATTCTGATTGACTGTCAACCTTTGCATTTTGCAAATCCACCTTAAAACCACATTAAACATATGTTGTACAAACACCCAACATTGTTTAGCTTCAAATTCACATGATGTTAAACCGTTTAGGAAAAATTAAAAAAAAGCAAACGTAAACATTCCAACAGCACAGACTGTTTCATTTAAGGTGGCACTTTTTAGTTATTTAAAATTAGCTAATTCAAAATGGGCTGCACTTTTCTTAAAAATGCGTGCGGGTACAGTGACAAACACTATTTTCTTACAGAATGATTTAAGCTAAGTTCCCCCAATTAGCTAATATCCTCTTCAAGCTAACGCTGGTTAGCATTAGTATGTTGTAAGCTAAAGTTCATGCTAACACAATACTTTGGTTATGTCCGAATTCCCTCACTATTTAGTTCACTATTTGGGGGGGGGGGGTCGTTTTTTCGTGGTGTCTGATTCTTCAGATTGATTGAGTCTGATTGATTCAATTCCAATATCCAGTGCCCCAGAAATTTCCCAGAAGTCTCTGCAATAAACTAGTATGCATTGATGCGCACTAGATTAGCGAATACAGACCACGATGCATTGCGCTTGAACAATGTTTAGGTTTAAAACAATGTATATATATTTTTTAATATAAATCATCCCAGTTTTCACTAAGAAAACACAACAGATTCATAAATCGTCTTCATAAAATGTTGATATCTATTTGGCTTTTACACCAGCAAATGGGTGACGTAATACTTGAAATAAAAAAAAAGCAGTGAGCACGTGTCTAAATTTTGTTAAAATTCAGGGCACTAGATAGTTCTGCACTATATAGCCTCTAAGGTATTAGGGGGTAGTGAGGACATTCGGACATTATAACTGTTTTGTTGTGTAATCTTTGGCAGTGCTAGCAATTTTACCAGAAATAAAAGGTTTAAACGCAAAGGGCCTGCCATGTTTTGGTGATAGCAAAGTCACTAGGATGTGATTGTCACTGAAAAAGGGGGGGAGGGCTTCAATGGATAATCCTAAAGTTTTATTTATAGATACTAAATGCACACCTTTTCGGTTTCCATTTGAAGACTTTTTTTTTTTTTTCTAATATCCCAATCTCTCCTTAAATTGATTTCAGTGCATTTTTTCCTCAGGGGAAGTTGAATTCTTTCAAACTTAAATGTCTGTTTTACACCAAAAATGAACTTTTACTAGATTTCATCAAATCTTTGACGTTCTTTGTGCTTTGCTCCCAAAACAGAAGTTTTGAACCTAAAATCACTGTAACATAGGAGCTTTTATGCATTTTGATTGAAAGACAAAGTTTTTTCTTGTGATATCTGTCATTTGGAAATTTCCTCACAAATGTTTCAGAAACTTTTTGACAGTGCTATTTTTCTATGTAATTGTGTTGTTGAGCATCTTTTCCCAGGGGAGGGGGACATTTGAGGCCTGCTCTTCATGTGGTGGCAGTGACCGTTGGCTGCTGTACTGTCAAACGCCATTGCGGGTCAATTTGACCGCAATAACACTAACATTATTGTACACAGCCTTGTTAATTCTTCTTCTTGGATTTTGTGGACGCAGCTAACGTCTCATTGTTGTGAATGAACACCACTCTACCAGGATTCCCCTCCAGTATTTGTGTACTGTCCACAGGGATGATGGCATATGTGGTCTTTATTTTTGTCCCCCCTCCCCCTTCCAATAAATACTAATCCTTATTCACTGAGATATGTTTGCCTTGCTGCATGGTGTGAGATGCATTCCTTATTTCAGAAAAGAGGGAAAATGGTACAGAAAAATAAACAAAAAAATACGAAAGAAAAGCATGAATAAAGCATGAATTTGGATTAGCAAGAAGATGTCAAGAAAATGGTATCAATCAGAGCAAGAATACTTATTCTGACAAATAGAATGACTGAGTAATAGCTGTTTATTTTTCAAAAGAATTCTATGGGATTTTGACTTTTTGTAACCAACAGGTACTTCCTGTTTGGAATGCAAGGTGGGAGGGGTCACTCAGTCCAGTGGTTGCCACAGAAACGTCGACTCAGACCAATCACTGCCTATTGCTGTCTGGCTCCAACATGGCTGTGCGAAAAAAAATGGTGACTGAATTGACTTCATTTGTTTGGAGCTGGAAGTAAGCCATTTGTGTGGGTGACATTCCACTCACTAGGTCCAGGTCTTGTATACAGTCAATGGTTTCTAACAGTCTCTTGTATCTAGCATATGCAGTGGGGGACTGTGGAAAGAAATGACTTGCTAACAGTAAAATAAAATCTGATGGATGGGTCCAGTAGATCCAGAGAAGAGAGGATAGACAAAGGCACAAAAAGAGTGACTAAAATGTATGAACATGGAACAGGTTTTCTTCTTCATCCATAACGCACACATTAAGGCTCTTCTGAGGAATCACTGGGGTTTAGCTCAACCACACTACCTGCAGGACTACAATGTTTTGCTGGTGCAGCCATGCTCACATGGTACGCGTGTCTGTGAGTGGGAGTTTTGCGTCATGTATGTGGTCGTTTGTTTCAGCTGTTGGGCAACATTACTGTCTCCAGCGCCCTCTCCTCATCACACAGCATACCCATGCCATTTGTCCACTCTGTACCAACTCGGCTCACCTCTTATTAACATTTATTTTTTGAGTAATTTTTGTTTTCTTTATCATGGGGTGTCCAAATTGTTTCATTACATCTTTAGTGATACTTTTGTTTATCTATTTCATGTTTTTCTCCCATAGCCCTCACCCCCCAATCAAAAAGGAATCATTAATATGTGTATTTTTTGTCTGTCTTCTTTTATTTGCTTACATTTTTTTTCTTTTTGTCTTTTCTCATTTCTTTATGTTTTATACATTTACTTTTTTATATTTCTGCTTGGTTTCTTGTCTTTTTCATTCTCTTAATCATGCCTTACATTTCTGCATCTTTGACTTTTTACAGATTTTTTTAAAACTTTGCTTTATATCTACTTTTGATGATTTGGGACCTTTTTTCATGTCTTTCTTTTTGCCTCGTACATGTTTGTGTTGTTTTCTAATAATAAAGTTAAAAGGGTGAAGAAGGATTAATAACAAAGTAGATCAAGAAAGGTCACTTTATTGAAAACCTGTTTTTCAGATTATCACTCAAAATACTTTCAACAGTGGGTGGCAGCAGATTACCAGATGTAGAGATGCTGCTGTCTAAAACTGGGAGATAAAATGTGAAAACGTTCAATTTCTCTTTATGTGAGGATCTGTGAAATACAAACGATTACAGGGGAACCCTTCATTGGCCTGTGTGTTGCACCAGCAGATTCCATCAAGCTGTCAGTGACAGACGGATCACCATGGAGTTCTCGCACAGACAGGCGTTACTGTATGAATTCATGGATTCGGATTATTCCAAGCTCATAGGGACGTAAACTCCCTCTGATTTGCTGTCTTTTTTTTTCTGGACTCAAGGCGAGTGACAGGGACGTGGGGGAAGAGTTTATCACAACCTCGCTGACTTTGTGACTCCCCAGCAGATGCACACACCTTCATTTACATTGTGTCAGTGAAATATCTTTGGCAGAACGCAGATGAGGGCGTGAGGCGCTCTGACGTGACTGTTTCCAGCCTGCTGCATTGCTGAAGCTGAGAGCTCGGACGGAAAGGTTCCACACTGATGAGAGCAACTCCCCGAGCACAGCTGGAGATGGATTAACATGGCTCACTGCTCTGCAAGACTCTACCTTTTCTCCACGTGAGAAACCACATTAAAAGATTAAGATTATTTTAAGATTATGTTGAGAAAAAAAAACATAAGTCTGCAATAGTGAAAGACTTTGGTCATTTTCTTGTTGCAGTTCTGACTTTGGTTAGTTCAAGTCTGGAGCATAAAAGAAGCTGTTTCAGGTGGATGTGTTTCAGATCACATCTCTGATCAAAATCAAGGCTTTTGTCCCTGAAAACTGGGGGTTTAAAAACACTTTAATTGGCTTGACTGGGAAAAGATTTGCTCAGCTCAGCTGATGCATCACTGGTTTGATGCAGGACGAAGCCACAGATGCTCCAACAGCCTGTTCCTGAAGTGAAACATGCACACCAGAGAGGAGAAGAAGCTGGATTGTTCTGGTTTGTTTCTCCCAGATGAAACAGGAAGTTTCAAATGGTCAATTCTTGGTACTTATAAAGGGCTTGTCTGCCTTCCTTTGAGGCCCAAAGTCCTTTCACAGTCACAGTCCCATTCACCCACCCACCCACCCACACAGCAAAGTGGAGTTCAGTGTCTTGTCCTTCAACATGTAGGCCAGCACGGCAGGAACTGAACCAGAAATCCTTAAAGGGTGATCACTCTACCTCTGCACCACGCTTCTTACCCCAAAAAGTTTGCACAAAGCGTCATTTGGACAGTTCTACCATCTCTGCTGTTTGGTAAGTTTTCCTTGTAAATTATTATTATCATTTCATGCATAGAATTTACTTCTATAACATCAAGGCTCCCAACCATATTTTAGCAGACTGATACACACGTTAATGTCGAAGAAGAATAAAGAACATAAAGACTCAGACGACCAATACATTTCCTCAAGAGCTGATTTCAAGTGTAGCCTCCTTTAAAACCTTTCAGCAACTTAACCCTGGAGAACTCAAAACCATTTTTCTTCTAGCCTTTTAAAGTTAATTTGCCTTTTTTTTAATTCATTTTTGATAGCAGTAATTGATAGTTGCCACAAATAGATAAATAAATGGTTTTTCGGGGTTAAAAGAAAAAGAGAGAATCTTTTCTAACCTTCGGAGGTTCATGTGGAGTGCAGATCCATTACACAGTTCTCAACCAGCAACAGGTGCTACCGCAGACCCCTCCCACCTCCAATCACACTGATAGAAGCTCTCATGACACCAAGGTCTGTTTCTAGTCCTCCCCAGGGCCGACCGGGACTCCTGACGATTTCAGCATAAACCAAAAAGGAGTGGAAAAGTGGCATTGAAAAGACGTCCACCTTAAACCGCAGTCTGCCGTTACTCGGAGATCTCGGGGAAGCCAATAATAGACAATAAGGATAAAAGATGTTTGGAATAAACTGCACTCAACCTTTGAAGGATGTCAGACATCATATTGGTTGGACATCTCAATGCACACCTTCTTTGATGAAACAGCTGCTTTTTTTCTGTTGTCCACAATGATTTGTGTGTTTTTTGTAATTGAGTGTATTTTGTTGTCCATCTTCATGTATTTGCAGTTTAAGATGAATACTGACATAATGTGTGGTTGCATCGTCTACACAGCTGCGGGAAAGGCTGGACTGAATCCTACAAATGGGCTGATCTTCCTTTGCTGCGTCCTTCTGAACCTCACCATGAGCGTGGTCAAGAAGAGGAGCGCAGGATGGCGATGGGAGTTTGTTTTTAATGGGAACTTGGACACACCTCAGTCCTGGCACCAAACCTCCACCCAGCTGCTGTCACAGCAGACGTTGCCCCCTCTGCATCCACATGACATTTAATCTCTTTGGTCCTCAGCATCTCTTCCGTTAGGGTTTTCACATTGCCAATGACGCAGATTAGATGATGATGTTTTTTAGTTCTCTTTACCAATTTTCTTTGGACGCCAAAAAAACAATTTCATCGCCAAGAAAATGCTGATTAGAATTCCAATTGTGAGCTCTGCATTTGTCAGCATCTTGGCAGGAGGTGACTCTGTCTGACTGCCAATCCCGCCCGTCCAATATCTACACATGCTTTGTCCTAGCTAGGATTACATTGCAAATCCCGGTTCCTCTTGGACAGGTTGCCAGTCCATTAAATAGACCGAGCCAGGGACTTCCAAAATGAGGAAACATTTCAGCAGCTGTTAGAAAACAGGAATTGTTGAATTACTTTATAGCATTAAGGCTTTTTAGCACTCGGAACAAAAACTTGAAGAACTTTGTAGAAGTCCGGGTTATGTTTTTGGGTGATTTCAAACACCTGATGATCACTCATTAGAGGTTTCCATTTGTTTTGCAAAAATATAAGTTATGAATGCGTTATAGCACTAAAGCAAAGTTTATTCTACTTTTTTCCACATTTGCTTTAGGTTACAATTACAATTTCCTGTTATTAAATAAAGTCACTGATAGAAATGTCTGAGGTACTGCTAAGACTGCTAAACCTTTAGCTCTAGCGTTCACAATCTTTCAAGAAAATGAAGAAAACTGCCTTTCTCCCCTTACAAAGTGATAGTAAAAAACACATAGTCTTACAAAACCACCATCTGAAAAATGTTTCAATACCTGCAATTTAAACTTTTTTTTAATTACTTCCATCAAGTGTTCCAGACTTTTTCTTTCACAGCTCTGTTTCCGATATAAGAAAGACTTGGTGTTACATAATTCCATCCGCGAGCACGTTTCTCCTTCATGATCAATTTTCAATCGGTTGGCGCTTCCGTGAAAATAAAAAAGCACGCTACCCATCTGCCACTTCCAAATCCGATTCCCTGTTTGGTCAAAGTCTGTAGTGACACGTGAGAGTTTTGGATCCGGAAGCTTGAAACACGCATCTACGTTTACATAGAATTTCATTATAAGTAGTAGCTTGAACACGTATTGCAGAGGCCGGTGTAAGTATATCAGCATCAGAGTGTATTTGCCGCCAAACGTCTCAGTTCCTGGTACTGGTGATTGGGTACCTAGTTAGGAGAAGGGACACCAAAGTCCTTCGGATCATGCGTCATGAAATCAATTAATTATAAATAATATTATATAGAGAGGGGTGGGAACATGTCTGCAACAAATTTCAAACTTAGATCATGTTAAATATTTTACAAAATATTTAGATAAAAACCATTTAAAGTAAGAGAAGTTCTAAACTCAGTTCATCTCGTCTTCTAGAAGACACGATGATGCTGACCTGTCTTTGTCTTAGTTTAGGGTTTATAGGAGAATGCTGGGAGACAGCAGAGGAAAAGAGTGAAGAGCAGGAAGATGGAGGATGCAGAGAGACTCAGTAGAGAGAAGTAGATATTCCTCACTTGTGGAGTCAGAAATTCAGCCTTTATTCCCATTTTGAAGAAATGCTACAGAGGAGCATTCATTCATAGATGTGTTACTTCCTCTGCAGAGCTTCTACTTCCCACATTTAGTTTTAATTATAGCAGTAAATCATTGTTATAATTACTTGTGTTTTCACAAGGAGCGTTTCCACGGTGAAGTGGTTGATTGAAGGGAAGAAAGTGTTTGTTCTGTTTGTAATGAACCTGACTCCCGGCTCTCAGCTTCTGTCATTTCTCTGCTATGAGCACGAGTGTTCTGACAGATTTTCCCTTATAATTACGATAAATGGTCTGCTCTTAAAAAGCACCTTCTCAGTCTTTTTTTTTCCACACCTTTTACAAGGTCTTCCTAATGTTTTTTTTTTTTTAAATCCTTTCACTCCCACACCTCATACAGTCATGCATGTGCATTCACCGGGTGGAGACTTAAAAAGGAAGTCCTTCACAATCAATCCAACACAGAAGTCTGCAGGGAAATACCTTTTTACCTGTTTTTTTACAGACGTTTTTAAGTTTAACGTGATGTTTTACCATTTAGATCTGACGCTATGATGCAAAAGAGTCATGATATGGTGCTTAAAGCATAGTCAAAGAATAAAAAACACATTATGCAGCACTCCTCCATCTATTTTGACTTATTTTAGTTAAGGGTTCATTTCTGAAAAATATTCATTTCAAATCATGATTTAATTAAATTGATAAAAAAAAAAATCCAGAAAATTAAATATTATATATATATATATATATATATATATATAATTAAAATTAATACATCATAGAGATGGACAGTTTGATATTATTTGAATATTAATATAATGTAAAACAAACAAAAACAAGGCCTTTATTGGAGCACGTTTGCAGCCAAACATGAATTCAGCAGAACCGCTCGAACCTCTTTGATCCACTTAAGACCACATCTCTCTGATTATTCGACAGTCTTCTCACGCTGTGATTAACTCTCGTGTTGCCCCCGAGAGCGGTTTGCCTCCCATCACCACTGCTCATTCTCGGCTTAATTACAGCGGCGTCACAGAGCCGCAGCGCAAATGAGAGGTGATGCAGGGCAGCACTTTGTGGCTGCATCCATCTCCAAATGGAATAAAAGCATCTTTTCCATCACAGAGTTTTGTGATGTTATGTTTGGTGCACAAAGAAAACTCTTGGTTTCTAGGATGTTGAAATAAATAATTTAATTAAGAAATCTTTGTGTATGCAAAATTGTACCACCACAAGTTCAGCCCAACAAGATCAATGGGCATCTTTGGGGCTGCCCAATGTTCCGATGCTCCAAAATGAATCCCGTTTGAGTCTGTACTTCCTCTAATAGTTCAGTGGAAACCAATTTTTGGAATTCTTGGTGCTGCTGAAACAACATGAACTCCCCACACTCAAGAGATTTGTGAATGTGTCTCTTCCCCCTCCCTCTGTTGTTGGTCAACTCTGGTCTTCCAGAGCTATAACCCTCCCTATTTCTCCAGCCCCCCCTGACTGCCAGGAGGGTTCCATCGATCCAAACAATGAACCACCTGAACCAGCATAGCGGAATTCAATTGAATTGTTTCAGGAATTTCAGAAATTTCTGGAACAACTGCAGTGTTGCAGCAGTGATACTGCTAGTGGGAAAGAAAAACAGAACAAAACACTAAAAAAGCTAAATTGAAGAAGGCAGTAGGATCAGAACACCCAACTTTTTTTTTTTTCCTGATTTTTCTTGTTATTTTATAACTATCGCCATGGCCGGCTGCCAGTTAGCATACTTTAGCTTCGAGCTAACTTAGCTGTTTTTTTTTAGTTTCATCCATTTTCTTAGCCCGCTATCCCTTTCGGGGTCACTGTGCTGCCAGGGCCTGTCCCGGGTACTGATGGGCTAAGGCAAAGGTATATCTGGACAAGTCCAGAGGCTGACGTTCCCCCTGCCAGAATGATGCCTAAGACTGGGGAAGCATAATCCGGCAGGGGAAATGTACCTTGGCACAACACCGGCACCGGCAGGCAGCAACAAAGAGACAGGGATCCCTCCGCTGCCTGCTTGGGTGTTAATATTTTCTTTCATCATTCTTCATAACATCTTACTTTTTTTGCCACCACTTCCGGGTCCGTTGCATTGTTTGGACGATCTGCTGTTGTTGCCTGGCCAAAATAACAAAACAAAACAAACAAAAAAATATGGCTGTAAATATTTTTTTTCCCAGCAGAGCCACGGTATCAAGATAATTTTCCTTCCATGGGATCAATAACATTCTAAAAAGGTTAATTCTATTGTAGTTTATTAAATGAGTCGCAATGCGCAGGCACACTCAGTTGTAGTAAAATTAGTTGGCACAATGACCTATTTCAAATTTTCCATCTATATCCAAAATCTTAGAAAAAGTTGTTGCTAAACAACTTACAACTGCTTTAGACAGTCATACTATTCTCTATCAGTTTCAGTCTGGTTTTTGTAGAGCTCACTCCACTGAAACAGCTCTTCTCAGAGTCACTAATGACATCACGATGCAGACTGATGCAGGAAACTGCTCCGTGTTATTCTTATTAGATTTGACTGCAGCCTTCGACACTGTCGACCATTACGTCCTCTTGGACAGGCTAAAACACTGGGTCGGGGTTTCTGGATCTGCTTTAAGCTGGTTCACCTCATATCTGACTGCTAGATCATTTTCTGATGCATCTTCTAAGTTTAAGTCCTCCTCTGCATCCCTCACTTCTGGTGTGCTACAAGGCTCTGTTCTGGGACCCTTGTTCATTTTTTATCTGCTGCCTTTGCTGCATACCTTAAGCTCCTTTATTGCTATTTCTTATCATTTGTATGCTGATGACATTCAGCTTTATGTGTCTTTTCAGGATGCTTTTAAAATACAGATTTTACGCAGGTGTTTGGATTCTGTCAAGAACTGGATGAATGATAATTTTCTCCAACAAAATGAAGCGAAAACTGAGGTCCTTGTTTGTGCTCCTAATAAATGTCTCTCCCACATAATGCAGTGGCTGAGTCCTCTTGCTTCCTTTATCAAGTCCTCTGTTAGGAACCTCGGGGTAACTCTGGACCTAGTTTTATCTCTTGACTCTCATGTTGGGTAACTTGTAGGTTCTTGCTTTTATCATTTAAAAACATTGCTAAACTTGTCCAATTGTGTTGTGTTCTGAGATGGAGATGCTCATCCATGCTTTTATTTCTTCTCAAGGAGGCGAACAGTGAATTAGGCCTCCTCTAAACGAACACAAACACGCCTGAGCCTTTAATCAAATGATTTATTAATAAGTTATATAATTCCATAAGTTATATAATGAATGTCTTATTTATGTCACAAAACCAGATCTGTTTGTCCGCTGTGTTCTGTTGGGAGACTTTTGTTTTTTAATCTAAATTGCAAAAGTTATTATATTTGTACCAGACAGCAGTGGAAGCAGTTTATTTTTTGCGGAGAGAAACACAACGGTGATCCTTTTTTTCAATTGTGCTACCACTGAAAAAACAAATTTGTGAACAAAATTCATTATGAGTTTGCGGAAGATTGACGTGGGAGAACAGTGCATCATCTCAACACTTATCCTCATTTACTGTAAACCAAAAATAAACACAAAAACTAAATGCTGTGCAGCAGGAGTAAACAGTAAAATAAGTAAAATATGTTGTGCATCAAACCGAGGATGGGACCCTTTTCCTGATATCCTGTTATTTTTCTCTTTGTGCTATATTCTTATAGTCCCTATTTTGAGGTCAGAATTTTATGTTTCATTTTTCAAATTATATAGAATGCATATTCTGGCTTATCATATAAGCTTTTTATGGTTGTTTAAGGTGTGACTGTGCAGCACAGTGTTTAGTTGCACACCTATAACTTTAATAAAAAAAGGACATTACATTAAAAACATTATTTTCTGATTGTTTTACTTCCAGCAAGATCAGATTTAGGATTATATAATTAAAAAGTGTATTTTTGAAAAGTACTTCAGCCTTTATGTGCACAGCAACATGCAATGAAAATGACAGAGATTTGTGCTTCACAGCTTGTTGGTTTTGTTGAATAAAACTGTGCAGAAATATTTTCTCCTGTGTGCTTTTATTCCACCTGTCCTGGGCGATCTGCATTGAAACGACACTTTAGGTGGGCTTTCTATGTAAATTGCAAAGCAGAGGAACTGTAACAATGATGCAACACATCACAAATGGCACGGCTGTCATTCCTGCTGAGATTAAAGCCGGGAAATTTGTCAAGCTGTGTCACGAAATCATCTAGTGCTGCTATATTCTATATTTAGCACCTCACCTTATCCAGAACGTGCTCTTTAATCTGAGTGAGAATTAATCAAAGATGAGCTGGAAATGTTGTTTGTGAGAGGAGCCGTGCCAAAAGAAGGCTTGAGGATGAATCAGGAGGTGATGCGAGAAGAAACAAGCGTGCAGAGACAGAAAATGCAAATCGAGCTGAAATTGCTTTACACAGAAACAATTCAGACAAATGCCCTCCGCATGCTGCACTGAAGGCGTTCACAAATAGGACTGCGGAAAAATAATGGTGAAATCCTCAGAACTTTTTTGAAAAATACAAGAAAAGTACAAAAAATCAAAGGAGAAAAAAAGCCTTAACTTTTTTAAAGATTATACAAGTTGTCCTGAAGGTAAAAACAAAGTAATCCTCCAAACACTGAATTTTTTTGTTTTCCTGTCCATAATTAAACATAAAAGAAGCTGATGGGTTGGAAATGGGATGTAACAGAAACTGCGGTAAAAATCCCATAATCCTTTTTGGATCTCATTTATTTTCCGTTCTGATTGCCCATGACTAAAGCTTCCATTCCACTGACTAAACAAAACTACAGGGCATGTCCGTGTTTGAATGAAACTTAACGCAATCAGCATTCAGCTCACAGGACGAGCAGGAAAGTTAAGGATGTCTGAAACCTCAACTCAAAGAGTGTTTAATATTTCCCCAACAAATTACACTGATTAGATTTGAAATACTTTTAGTGCGGGGCCTTTTTGAGTGGTTTTGTAGCATTGCTTTACATCCATATTTTTTCCATATATTTTTTATTATATTACACAATCATTATAAAACGAACCCGGAACTAAACCCTCAATTCCGAGTACTAAACGTCCTTTTTTTTATCTGCAAACGTCACAAAAATTTACAAATTGTTTCTATGGTTTATAAATGTGTGGAGAGAAAATCAAAATGTATAAACCCAAAAACAAAGCAAAGACAAAGGCCAAAACTGCGGATAAAATGTACATAAAAACAGGCGAATCTCAACTAAAATACACAAGGATTTATTCTATTTCATTTATGCATCATAACTCTTATGTTTGCTTTGAAACTACAGCTCAAATTTGGAATGAAAACCTTACTAAAGCGTCATCCCTACAACATTGGAAACAATTGATGCGACTGGCAAACGAACTGGTGAGTTCAGAGACTACCGAGGCCTAAGTTTGGAGGGAAAGTTTTGGTTCACTCCTTTATCCATCACGTCCAGGTGAGGAAATCATGTTTTGTTTTTTTTCTTTTATTCAGAGCTTTTACAGCCTCTGTCTGTTTTTATCTCCAAGTTGATTTGCTTTTGACTGAACTCAAAAAGTCTAAGAAAAACTCTGGGATTTCCTTGAATTTTGACATAAAACATTAAATGTTTTATCCTTCATTTGTGTTTATTCATTCGATGTTGCATTAAAGACCAGTTAGGATGAAAAAAAAACATGCTTTTCTGTTATCAGAAGTGGAAGATCCTCTGAGTATTTGTGACGCCGTTAACTGCACCTTTGCTTCGTCTTCAGGGGCAGTTGGGGCATTTGGAATGATCCAAACAGAAGCCGTCTAACTGAATTCAACACACTTTAACCGACTTTGTCATGAGGCGCTTCACAGCTGTAGATCAACATAAGTAAGATTACTGAACCTGATTTCAAATGTCACATGCACATTACACCTACCCCCCCCAAAGAAAAAAAAAAAGCAGTGCTGGTAATTCACATTGGTATGAGTAATCTTCTCCTCACACTTCTGAAAATAACCTCACTTGCTTGGAAACTTTTGTTCGAGTAAAAATGTCTGTGATGGTTTTTCTATTAGACTGGAAGATTGAAATTGATTTCATGTCTGTGCATTAAGCAGCTACAATGAGAAAGGTGGTGGTGGTGGTTGAAAAAAACAAGCCAGCAACTCTCTACGGTAAATAAAAACAACTATTTAAATAACAAAGCATGATCCATGCAAATCCTTGGATTTGACGTTATTTAATTAGCAGCTCTTGGAAGCATAGACGGGACGGATATGTGTCAGTCAACAGGAAGTTCATTAGGAAGTGGATCCCGGATCAAGTTAAGCCATCGCACATCAAAATGATAAAGAAGCTGCTTTTCAGTTACAATTACAGTCGATGGTCAATAGTATAGTTGCTGTACCTATACTCAAATATACTTAGTAAAATAATGTCAGGTGTTCTACTTTAAGAGTATATGATGCTGGGAGTTTCTGAAATCCTGCCCTACCTTTTAATGCTAATGTGACCTAATCCTTTAGTATTAATTTCTTTTCCGACTCTCTTCATTATTATTACTATTTTAGTACTGATGGCACAATTAATGTATGTATCTTTGGAAAAAGCTCAACCAAGGATTGCGGTGGCGATTCTGATGCTGCATGCATCTGTGTTGATCTTCAAAATAAAATAAATCAAAAAATAAATACAAAGAAAAGGAGCTTCTGGAAAACAACTGAAGTTCCAGCAACCACTAATGTATGCATTGGTTCACAGGAAGTGGAACATACAGATCCACACTCTAAAAAGGAAATCAAACCTTACCGTTAGAATACAAAAGGCGCATCGTCAGTTTGAGTTCATCTAGAGCGGCTTAGTGTTAAAGTAAAATAGATTATTCAATAAATGCAAAAATCATTAGTTGGAGCCTGAGGAGGAATCACTCAGTCATCTTTGGCCTACTCATCCTCCCCCCACGCCTCCCTCTGCAGCCTCTCGCTCCCCCCTCTGGATGCTCAGCTCCCCTCTGCCTCCTCTGGTCTGCCTTCAGATGTTGTTTTCAGTGAGCAGTGTTGGGAATGGGAGATGCAGAGAAGGCCAAAAGAAGAAGAAAGGGATGGCAGCAGCGTGCAGGGCAGGGCAGACTGAAACCCGGAACCTGATCCCAGGGATGAGAGGGGGTTCGGAGGCAGCGCCACATGCAGCCCATTTCAGGCCCTCCGCTCCCGGAGGAGGGCATTGTACCGTGCGATATCTTTCACATGCAGACATGTAAGAACACGTGCAAACATCTGCTTGTTTTTTTTTTTCTTTGCCCTCCCGGCCGTCATGCTGAATACAGACCGGCTATCTATTTTAAAAGGCGTTCCCAGTGATCTTTTATTTATGAAGATGCCGTTTTTAGCCCAAATTCAAAAACCTGTGTGGTTTCCTACAGGATAGTTTCTGCAGACCGGCAGGAGTTCTTTAGAATTTCACCCCACCCCCTTTTCCGTCACCCATAAGTGAGAGCTCTCTGTTTACACACTCTCCAGCCAGTTTACAACCCTGAACACCCCTTAACACTGCCGGCACAACAAAAATGGCGAGCAATTTTAGGCGAGCTATACAAGCTTGGATGAGAAAAACCAAGACGTTCATGGATCTGTTTGTCTGCAAGTCACAAAAACGCTCTTTTTCCAACGGCCTTTTTCATCTTCTCCTGATTAACAGCAATTTGAATAAAGAAACACTCAGAAAGGCAAGTTTGAGCTTCATTTTCATTATATATGTCCTCCATCATTAGAAAAAAAAATGCTACAAGCAAATGAGTATGTTAAAAACCCCAAAAATACTATTTTCATCAGAGTAGGTCCTTAATAAAGGTCAAGAAGGAACGCATAGCGAGCAGAATTAATCCATGTATTCATAAATAAAACCACGTGTTTGCTCTTCAGGTTGATGAGCTGCACGATGAACTTGCTCTCACAATAGAACGGCATTTTCTGTTGCGATTGGATGAGAGCCCTTTCATTTTTTTCCCACCATGACACAACGTCTGCATCATTTTCACCAAGTCCCAGACCCCCCCGTCTGCCAATATTACCCTCCGCCTCGGCTGTTAATGCTAAGCCTGGGTTGTAATTGCACCTTTAGGCTTTCAGAGCAGCGTTTTCCCGCACCCTTTCATCCCAGATCTCCTCCATCTTTAATCATTCCATGTGCAGGAAAATAATCTTCTTGATTAGAAAAGGAGAATGTTTTAAATCCCTTCCTGTTTTCCACCAAGCAACCTTCAACTTAGACTGCTGATTAGCATTCTTGTGGAAGGATGCATAAATGCGGGGTGAGTGTTGGTGGGGTTG
Organism: Adrianichthys oophorus; assembly: GCA_036245035.1. Taxonomy (NCBI): domain Eukaryota; kingdom Metazoa; phylum Chordata; class Actinopteri; order Beloniformes; family Adrianichthyidae; genus Adrianichthys; species Adrianichthys oophorus. Next base: position 14,368,210 of record BSAI01000106.1, on the reverse strand, counting down.
GTACCTACAAATACCACTTTAAATGATGGGTCCTCCACTGTGTCCTTAACATTCAAAGCACAATCATTTCAGATAAATGGAAGTTCACAGAAACTGGATTAACAATTTTATATTACAAAAGTATTTGTGAAAGGCCATTAAAAAAAAAAAGTGTGATTCAACTTTGATTTAAACCTTGAACATTTTTCTCCCTAACCAATGTGTATAGGGAGGATTTAGCAAAAGAAAAATCCAAACTTTTTTGTGTGGCAAAAGTTTTTGAAGTTCCAAGAACCAAACCTTTGAGTGGAAGGCCAAAGCCAGTTTGGTCTGGTGGGTACCATTGTTGTGTTCACATTTTACATGGAAGAAAAAGACACTTTTGTTCAGTCTATTTGTACTTTATCCATCCATTTTCTGAATCAGCTGAATCCCTTCTAGAATCATAGGGTTGCTGGGGCCTATCTCCGCTACTGCTGGGTGAAGATGGGTTACACCTTGGTTGGAGGTGATGCTGAAAAAGTATAGGCAGAACTTCAGTCTTACTGAGAGAGGTTAAAGTAAAGCTCATAACTCATTTGGGATCTTGATCAAACGTAAATACATTCTAATCTTCTTTTTCCATTTTGAGTTTCTTCCTTTTACTTACTGGGAAACCTCTTTGTTGACCCAATCTAGAAGAAATGTACTGGTTTAATAAAAGTCACTTTAATTTAAAATTTTCCAGAAGTGGCAATCATTTCTTGATTGTAAATTGATGTCTAATGTGACGCTGGAAAGTTACTAAATTCCTCTTCAAAAGAAAAAAAAAGACTTCAAACAGCAAAACTAGCAACATTAATGAGTTTATGTCTCCGTTTCCAAAGAGATGTCGACAGATGATGACACAGACGAAAGAAAAAATGAAGCTTTCAAGCTTTTCGCATCTCCAAAGGCAGAAAGCTTTTTCCTCATGGTACTTAAAACGGTGAAAGGTCTTCTCATTCAGTTTCTGCTTTGTGTCTCCTTGAAAGCTGGATAAAAGTGTCTGCCAAACGTCTAAAAGCAGGAAAATTGTTCAATTTATGACGCAGTTATAAAAAGATAGTTCTCTAGAAAAGCCAAATTTAGTGATTGCACTGAAACATTTTTGAATAACATTCAAGTTTTCTCCTTTCCTGAAAAGGGATCTAGAGCAAGTTCAGTCAATACAAGCTTTTTCTGGGCTACAAGTTCTTCTAAGCTATTAAATGAATTGTCAGCCCACTTGAAAATTTCATGCAGGGTGCACTGGTTTTTTCCGCCCTTCTCAGTGCGTCCTGTTGCATCAGCCTCCACCACCTTTCCTCTCGCTTGTCACACTCCTGCTTCTCACTATCCCTTGCACCATATTGCACCTGTTTATCACCTCCCATGCTGTCAGCTTCATTATGGATGAAGAATCTGGTGATGACCACATCTCATCTGCTCTGGGGAGGGAGGCTGACTGATACAGGGAGAATGTGCACGTGCACAAACACACGTGATTGTCCCCGCCCAGCAGGATGTCTTTGATTCATACGCTAAGTTAGGGTCTGCACACAGGGCAGCCATTCAACAAGCAGTCACGCACACTCACACTTTGTTCTATAACAAACCCTGGAAAGGACACGCAGCCATTGTGAATGTGGTGGGTCTGCAGCACAGTGCTGCCATCCACTGGTGTCTCCTCATCATTACAGAAACACTCAGACAAAACCTTTTTTTTTTTTTAAATACCAGCTTATTTTCTGTCTTTCAGTGAACTAATTTATTTTAAATGATTAAAAAATACTTTTTTCTTCAGTGTAGTAAAAAAAAAATAAAATAAGAACACCAAACACTTATACATATAATTGTAAAATACTCAAGTTTTGCTGTTTCTGCAGGAATTATTTTATGATTAACCTGAAAAAAAATCTAAATGCCATCATTTTATATGAACATTTATAATTTATTAAATTTGATTGCATTTATTAAATGCATTTTTTTCATTTAACTGTACACAATTTATTTGATAAAAGGATAATTACATAATAATAAAAATGTTTTTAATAATATATATATATATATATATATATAGACTGTTATTCTTAAAAATAAAAAGTTAACTTTTTTATTTGAAAAAAAATAAACACGTGTTATTTACAGATATTAGGATGGAGAATTACGGTTAGAGTAAAAAAAAAAGGGATTATTACGAGATTTAGAGTTTAAATTTACAAGAAAAAAAAAAAATAAATATATGAGTTCTATAGTCTTTAATTGATCGTTAGTTGATTGGGTAGCTGCTACAGTTTGGGGTGCGACATGGTCCCCTAAATCCAGACGTTTGTCTCTGAGCTCCCTTATTTTACATATGAAACTCTGCATTACCGTCTCCAAACTTTGGAAAGCCGGCTCCAGTTCCAACAAACCAACAAGGAAAACCCAACAAGCTCCTCAATTCAGTGCACAAGTGGCTAAATCGTGCTGCATTATGACGTTAATGAAAATGTTTTATTCTTCCGGCGTTGTCATGGTTTTCTATCAGTTCAGTTTAGTATCCAAATACCTTTACAGTGTTGTACTTTAATTAATATTTTATTAAATTAGAGAAGATTACCCCTTCACCCCCCCCAAAAAGAAGCTTTTTCCATGCTGTGATTACGCTCTCCTCACTGATCACATAATTACCACCTGATTAATTTTAGGTATGAACAGGTCAACAGGATGCTAATGGGAGATGATAGCTTTGTTTACCAGGAGACCTCAGTCAGTGCGCGGGAACTTTTAGCTTTAAAATTGGACAGCCGCTAATGTTGTGTGTTAGTCCCTAATGTGTGTGTGCAGATGCACTTCATTTTTGAACCAAATGATTGAGATAATTGTCCTCGCTGTTTGCTGCATGCTCATGAGAACAACTCGTTCGGATCTTTGTGGGGAGTTGTGCTTTCACCCGTTATGAAACATGGCCTCGTTTGAAACGTCTTCCAGAAGTTGGCATCTGTCTGGAAAAGTTGGAAAGGAAGAGTCAATGAAAACTGACCTTGAACCATTCTCTTCTGGCTTTCATGCATATGTGAAGATATTTTACAATCAAGTAGAGTCAATGAACTCCGCATTTTTATAACTAAGAGCTCATAACAGAACACATTTTTAAATCAGAAATCTAAAAGTTGAATGTTAGACTCATGGGACTTTATGTTTTTATGCCAACTTGATGGAGATTTTTCAGTGACTCCTGTGGACCTCCAACAACAAAAGTACCAACTTCTGGTTCAGGGATGACTATGCGTGAGTGGCCAGCTAATGCATCCTACCTAAACTCCATAGAAAATATATGGAGTGCGGTAAAAATCTCAGAAAAGCTGCAGGTCTTTATGAAAACAACCTGGGTTTCCAAGACAGCCCAGCGGTACTTCAGACAGGTGACCTTATGCCATAAAAAGTTGTTTTTAAGTTCTGCATTCAAAAGGAATACAGTTACCAACACTGGAGGAAAACCTTTCACACATGTTCAATAATCAAACATGACAAAAGTAACATCAGAAGCACTTTGATTAAACAGATAATAGTGAAATTACCTATGCTGGAATTCCCATTGAACATTTAACATATTTAACATTGTTGTGTCTCAATTTCACATCATTACACTTCTGCCATTTTTGCACTCAGCTTTTTAAGCTTGGTTGCTCTTTTACACTGCCAACTGGCACCTCATACCAGATTTTCCGCACTACAAGTCGCTTCGGAGAAAAAGTCGCAGCGGCCAAAAAGGCAAAATAAAGAAGAGAACTCACATGAGAGTCACACTGATGTATAAGATCTTATTAAGATAATCACAGCAATATGAACACGCTAATTCATTATGCTATTCATTATTTAAAAGTGGCATTCAAGATCGTTCAAATGTGTGTTTCCGAGCCCAATGTGAACATAGCATCAGAGGAAGCGTTGATGTGAAAGCTGAAATAATGTACTTTTTTGTAATTTCACTGGAGTCACAGAAAGCCTGATTGCTGCATCATACTGTTTACGGGTTCTTCATTTGTATGCCTACAGAGGACACCTTGATAAAACGCCCCTGGGTTAATCTCCAGCGAGCAGTCATGACAGGCTGTCAACAATCAATCAGCAGACCTCATCAGGGATGTATTTTTTTGGAACACATGTCCTTGCAGATCAATGTTGGTGGTGAATGTTAAAGGACGGTTAGAGCCCTGCATTTGACCGGCCTGTAGAACCTCACAGCTCCCGTATGGACAAGATTGCTAAACTGAGATTTGTCCCCAAGATGGTTGCCAGATCCGACCACATAAACCAGGTGAGTGTGCCACAAGCTCCCATTTTATGTATAGAAAAATAGAGCATTTTGTGGCTTTTCCCGTTCAGCACCTGCAGCAGAAACACTCCAATAAAAAAAAAAAAAAACCTAAAACAAAAAACCCTCAAAGTACAGTGTGCTGATCAAGACTCCCATCATCTCAAGACTACCTGTGACGGATCCTGTTGCAGCAAAATCAAGCAAAAAAACATGGCTGCTCGAAAAGAATCAACAAGCCAAAAATGAGATCTACATAAAAAATACATCTTAACAACAAAAATAAGCAGTTTAGGGTAAAAGTCCCTGAGAAACAAATATGGATGTGAATACCTGTTAGATTTAATCAAAACAAGGATGAAAAATCTACAAAATACAAATGAGGCGAGCTTTTTGATGTGTTATGCTTTACTGATTACTCCTGAACAACTTTCCCAGATTATACACCAAGGTTCTGATGTGTTCTGATTATGTGAGAGAAATGAAAATACTCTACTTCTTCAGCTAAAGTTTCAGTAAAGAACAGGACCAGCTTCAACCCGTCTCTGAACACGTGCCGAGTCACTACATCTGGTTTTCTTTATCGCATGCAGGAGTTCATGAAAAGGCTCAAGATCTGAGCGTAGTCATAGCCATATGGACTTTTTTTTTTTGTGCTTATTTTCAATGGCATCGGGAGAAAAGTTTAATTAAAGGGTCCATCTGATCCTCCTCGTTCATGAACTTCCTCTTTGGTCTTCCTCCTGGTAGCTCCCATTACCAGCGTCATCACGGTACCTCCTCTACATGCCTTCAAACCATCTTAGTCTGCTTCCTGTATTTATCTACCATGAGACCTTCACAGCAAAAACAGGACTCTTAGAAATAAGTCCAAAAATCGTAAAATTTCTTTAAAAAAGCAACAAAAAAAAAAAAAATCTGCTAATGGGGCAAGAAAATGGTCTTACCAAGAATTCTTCCAGTCACGAAGATATGTCTTCCTAAGCTAAAAATATTTTACCACTGAAAAGAAAATCTTGGTAATATTATTTTCTTGCAAGACAGAAAATAACCCTAACCCCCTAAAGATTTATAAAAAGTAATATCTTTTCAATGTAATCAGTTTAATAGAGAATGACCCGTCGCTCAAATACTCAAAATCACAGCAGTAGTTCTTCTTCTATGGCTTTCACACAGCACACATTTTTCAGCTACTGCCCCCTATTGGTAGATGTTGAAATATGGATTCCAATGAAACCTGCTGCTTTCTTTAACTTAACCAGTTTTATTGGAATAATTATTGGTTCAATTACTTTAAAATGCTTTGATTAAAGGTGACGAAATGGTTTGTGAATGTGAGGAGTCAGAAAAGTGAGTTAAGTCAAGTATCAAGTCGTCCAAGTCAGATGTGGAGTCTCACAGAAGCTCTTTCAATGCGATGGCATCTTTCAGACAATATTTTATCCAATATTTCCAGTTGTAATTATTTGCTAAACACAAATTACACAGCAAAGTATGCAGAAGGAGCAGAACGCGTATTCGGATTTAAAGAGCAGATGTCTTCTTTTGGGACCAAACTGTTCATTAGCTTGCAGAATGAAGTGAATTTAATTGTGTGCCATTGGGCTCTGGGCTTAAAGCCCGAAGCAGCTGCAGTCACTACAAAACACACACACACAGACACACAACTCCCTTTCCTGAGTCAGAAAGTGATGTGGATTTGGGGCAGTCCCAGCAAAGTTGCTTTGCTGAAAATCATGTCATTCTGTGAGGGACCTGGCAGCAACTGAAACTCTAGAGCTGATACTACAGACGGGAATTTAGTGGAAGAGGATAAAGAGCACAGGAAACCTGGCTGTATTCATCACCAAAATAAGACTTTTAACAGCAGGCTCTACATTAGCTTGTTTTTCATTGACTTTATGATTCAAACATTAAGTATTCTAAAAACTAGGAAGAAAAACATCTTTGAAGTCACTTTTAAGCATAGTTGTTTGTAGAAATTTGATCAATTCTCAGTGATAAGGAGATCTGGAGATCCTGTTGGATTATCTGTTTTTCAGCTTAAATTGGTTTTGCTTCTACGTCACAGACAGAAGCTTCAATATTTGCAAATGATTCTGAAGCAGAACAGCTTTGACATGGGATACCTCATGGTTCAGTTTTAGGACCAATTGCATTTCAATGCTGCCTGGAAACTAATCATCTCCTGCTTTGAGCATTATTAAAAAAAAAAAAAGTCAGAATATTAAGCTTTATTTAGAGCTGACATTTTTTTCAATCTATGCATCATATATACTGAAGTTGCATTTTCCAGTTCACTAATTTATAAAAGGAGGTTTTGTCTGTTTTTTTTTTGTTTTTTTTTAATAATTCTGAGGATTTATAATAGTCAACTTTCTCATTGTTTTTACTTTTACTTGTGAATTTCACCCTCCAGTCTTTACCTTGGATGCTGTGCTGTCTGAATCTGATCAGATTAATTATGAAAAAAGGCAGGATGTTTAAAATGAGCAAAAAGTTTGCAAAAACAATGAAAATATCCTGTTAAATAATAAATATTATTTTCTGTTCCAAAAGTCCCTTTAGTGACAGTGTTTTGTTAAGGTCTACCTTAGGTAAAGAGAAATGAGTATCTATGCATATTTTAAAAAAATATGTTTATGTTTTTGACCAAAAACTGAACATTTGCTGGACCAATATTTTGAAAATGTTTCACATTTGTGGTAGCCAGGTCCTTGTAGCTTGAGGCGTGCACCGACTTTGAGTTTTTGTGCACTCTTAGAGGGTTTTGCTGGTGTTTTATTCTTTTCAATGCAGGTGTTTTTGAAGCAGGACGGAGAGCAGGCGCTTCTAAAGATGCATCTGCTGTCTGTTTGCAGGCTGCGTTTACCATACACACTGTGTTGGGAACACGACGCTGCTCCGCTTTCCCGCCACCCGGTGACGATGACCCAGACAAAAAAACATTAAAAATAGATTAGAGAAAGATGGACGGCAGCTGTACGCTCAGAAACTTCGTCAGTGCTCTGCTGCAGCCTTTTGTTGGTTTTGAACCTTTGAACAAAGCCTGACCCAAACACAAACTGCTGCTAAAACTCGCCCTCTTCCAGCTGCTGTTCCCAGCAGACTTTGCAAGCATCAGTCGTGTTGTGAGTTGATGTCAAAAACGGAAAGGAGTCAAACGCACCCCGCTGATTAAAGTGACCCTCATTGTTGACATGCAGCATCAAAGTAAATCTGAATGGAAAGTAAAGGTTTGATGTTTTGGTGAAAGCTGACAATCGTAGAGGATTTCAAGGAGACGAAGCAGGAACGGAAGAGGAGCTAAGAATGGATCAGTGCTTTTGATGAGTCCTTTTTATTTGTGACAAGAACCAAACTCACTGACGAAGTCAGCTTCTGATTTGGACTGGTGATGGCAGTCACTTCTCCATGTTCCTTCTACTTGTCCTTCACATTTTGTACATTTTTTCCACGTTTCTGAATGAAAATGATAAGCAGATAAGCAGCAGAAGATGGATAGATGAAGTTCAGATAGAATTAAATAAAAATTGTGTTTTTTGCTCCAAAAACAGAACAACTTGAAAACTGCTGCATCACAACATTTCAGACGCACAACTTCTTCAAATCCTCATTAACCTGATTATGTTTTCTAACTCGCAGCTTAGTGTTTTCATAAATCATGAACTTTAAAAAGGGTCATTTGCACCCCGCAGACCAAGAAAAGGACCATTTAAATCTTAAATATCGTTTTTCTCAGACGTGAGCACAAGACGCCATCTTGGTCGACCATTTCTGTGTGTTTTGGGAAAGTTTTCAGATTCTAACTGCATCTCTTTGTGCTGTAATGTGATTTTTTAAAATCCAAAACCTCAAAATACTCAGAATAAATGTGACGTGTTGAAAAAGTCCAAATGACCCACCATTTCTTCTAATCATAAATGTGAAGGGAGATCTGTCTCTCGCATACTAATCTGCGCATCAAAAAGCTTCTTGATCGTTGGACGGCCTGAAGTGTTTCTGATGAGCTGTTCTTTAAATGTGATTTAGCAGCCATTTTCCTGAAATGGTGACATTTTGAGCTGATTTGTGTCACTTGCAGCTGCCGTTTGTGTCCATGGACAATGACTTTAATTTTGATGTAAAGTTTGTGTATGTTAAAGCCGATTTCTATAGAAACTGTGGCGTGTGGAAGTCTCTTTTCTTCTCCGTTGCTCCTTTAGTTTTATTGCACTGATCATCTCAGGTGTGTGTGCAAATCTCTGGAGCTCCAGTGAGCCATTTTGACTGATCATGTTTGTTTAAAATATTCGAAAAAGCAGTGATGCCATTCATCCAGCTCCCCCACGCTGTCCTTCCAGAAACTTTTTTTTTCTTAAAGTAAATAATTACCTTCCATCTTGTCTCTTATCTGCTCTTCCCTCCTCTTCATCCTCGCTGTCGGCCAGCAGGGATTTACTGAGATGTGTCGGGGAAGCGTGACCCCAGGTGTGAGGGCGGCGGTAATTGGTTTACAGCAGCTAGTTAATCAAGATTAACGAGTTGGAAAGGGCCAAGAGGCAACAGAGCAGCAGTCCTGCAGAGGCGCTGCCTGCTGCCGACACCCTCCTCTCACACACATTCTCTGTGCTGCCGTGGAATTTGTGAATCGTTCATGTCACTGTGGTTGTCATGTGGCAGTTAGAAAGTTAGGAAATGTTGAGCCCAAACTTTCTGCATGACGCCCTGAAGACTGTCTGTGACAGGCCGCCCTCCGCCACCTCCTCACAAGTATTTTTGTGCACAAACGGTAAACAACGGCCTTTGTGACACCGGCTGACAGAGGTGGACGGGCCACTGAAAAGACATCCAGAGGACACAAAGAAACTCTGGGGTCACTTTAACTTAAAAAAACAAGAAATGTTTTTTAATTGTCCTTGCAAGAAGTAAAATGCTGCAGAGATTTTGAATCCTACTGGTGCGGTGCATCGGCTCGGGCAGATGTTTTCTTTTCTTACTGACTGTTGTTCTTGTGTGAGTTATTCTTTAAAAAACCAGCATCCTGTCTGGCTTTCTTTGCTTCTTCTCTTGTCCTTGTTTGCAAACACTGAGTCAAATCACAGACGAGAGAGTTTCAAAGGAAACAGAAAAATGACAACATGTCATGTTCAATCATAGAACACAGTTAAACAGTAAAATACACATTTACCGTACATAAATGTTAGCGTTTTTTGAATGCTTTCCAGCTTTGAAAAACTATTTTACTTCTGATGTTGTGATTGCAAAGAATTGTGGGATTGGGCTTTTCTCTTTAGTCCACTGTATCCTTTGCTAACAGAGCATCTGTCCTGCTTGTTTTTTTTTTTTTGTTTGTTTTGCAAAATGTGTTAATGATGAACTGTTTATAGTACAGTTATAACATGTAAAAAAAAAGCGTGTATCAAATTTGAGACAGCAGGTAAAAAAAGTTTTTGACACTCATGTCAGTATGTTTGCATCTTAAACTAACAATGTTAAGAGTCACCCAATGTATCATAATTGAAACTACCTATATCTCATATTCTATACTTATTTATGTATGTATATATATATATATATTTCAAAGGAGCTTTAAAAAAAAGTTTGAATTTTCAGTGCTTCACAGGGTTACATACATTACCTTCAATGAACGCTAATGTGGGTTTCATTGTTTCTTTTTGATCTTTATTTTTTGCAGAACAGAAAAAAATCCCTCACATACCATTTTACTGGAACCAGTTCAGAAGAACAGGCTCAGCTCAAGTGCTGAAACAAACGGCATCTGATGAAAACAGACAGCTGATGAGAGGCGCTCTGATCTGACGCTGCGTCCAAGGAAAGAACCATTTTCAAGTATCATTCAGCAGCAGCTCCGCACTCAGAACCCACCACAGCGCCTCAGACTCTTGAGGATGAGGGAGTCCGATGGTGAGCCTCTTGAGTGATCTAATGAACCTACGCTTCAGAACAAAGGCAGCACAGCTTCATCTGATGATGCTGCAGGTCTGATGAAATGAAGCTTTAACAATAAAGGCAGCTAAAGTGCAGATATTTTTACCAATGCAACACTGGATTGTAATCCATGTCTTTGTTACTCCTCAGCCAGACTATTATAATTCCCCGTATGGGGGCATCGATAAATCTTCTGTAGCTCCACTCCAGCTGGTGAAAAGCGCAGCTGTGCATATTTTAACCCGCACCCCACAAAGATGTCAGCCCTGTTTCAGCATTGCTTCACTGACTTTGTACCATTGTAGTTATTATTTATCACACAGATTGCAGCTGAGTGCCTCTTGTCATGGACGTGTTTTGCTTTTTCAATCGGGGTTAATACTCCTTGGAGTATGTCAATATGAACCCCTTTTGTAATTGAAGCTGAACTTTTTAAATTGAGTTTTAGTCGCTTGGACATGACAAGAGGTGGGGAGAAGAAGTGTGTACGCAGACAGACATACTAGATTTGCATAACCAAAAAAAAAAAAAAAAAAACAAAAAAACATCCACCATGACTCAGCAGGTAATTTGGATGACTGTGTGTTTCCTGGGGTTAACTTGAACACATTGATTGCTCCAGAGAGGGCAGGAATCCTGGCCAAACCAGGCACTCAGGGGCCACCCAACAGATGGGTTCGTACTAGATCCCCACCACGGGGACAGGGCTGGAGGCTCCGCCCCTGACGTCCCAGGTCCAGACCAGACTCGCACTTTGTATCATTTTGAGATTCTTTCAGTTTGTGTTGCTTTTCAAAATCCTTTGTTACTAAGATGCACCCCCCCCCCCCCCACCCCCACCACCACCACCACCCCCCCCACCACCACCACCACACACACACACACAGCCACCAGGATGCTCCTCCTGAACGTCATGGTGGGCTATGCTTATTCTTAACGGTGGACTGAGCTCTCCTGTACAATAAAAATATTTGATTATTTTTATTTTACATTGATTCTAAAATGTGTTAATGTTTTAGATTCTTGTTGTGTGCAGGGCGCTTAGACTTATACCCAAAAAACAATAATTTTCAGTTTCAGTTTGGAAGTCAAGTTAACTGTTTTTTTTATGAGTTTTTCCTCACCGAGAAGGAGGGTGTAAGGGCAGAGATGTTTGTTCAGCTTAGTCTGTTTAACAACCAGCTATTGTTTACATGTTTGACTTTTTGCTTCTTCAATATACCGATGTCAGTCCAATGAGACGCCTATGGCTGTGATATTGGGCTATAGAAATAAAATTGAATTGAAAAATTGAATTGAACTGAGTCTTATGGCGAGTGGATGAAACTGGATTCCTCGTGGTTGAAACTTTTATTTCTTAAGTCGCTGGCCTTATCATGTCCAGTAGCTTTGACAATCCAATCTCAGTTGTTATGACAACAGCTGTATGCGTCAAGTGTCCGACGAGAAGGCCACGCGCCCCTCTCATCCCGCCATCTCTCCTCGTTTGTTTACGTTTCCTAATTGTCCCCTGGGGACAAAAAATATCGAGGTGAACTCTGTAGTCTGTAAATGGCGCGGTCACCACGGTAACCGAGTCTCACTGTAGGCAAACCTGTCGACCTTTACAGCTCTCTGTCTCTTTGATTCCATCAAATCGCCTTTGACTCATATGCAGCCCCGTCGCTTGTTTGTCCAGTGGCGAGTCTCTTCTCTCCATGATGGCTTTTCTTCTGCCTTCATCGTCCATTGAGTCTCCAGCTCGTCAGCTGCTTCCTTGGCCCTTCTTTCCATGGCAGCTTTAGTTCATATTTAATTCCCAAACTGTGTGTGCTTTCCAGTTTTTTTTTTTTTTTTTTTATCTCAGGCCATTGGAGATGGCGAGTAGAAAACGATTAATCAGAAGCCAGAACTTTCATTCCTGAATGGGGATCCTAGAAAAGAGCTTTCCAGCTTATCGTCAGCTGATGGCAGATCTGAGATTGGGAGGTCTGGAAAATTACATTTTCTTTGGCAGCTTTGCCAGCTGGAAGACTTTCTGAATGAAAAGAAATGATGTTGCCACAGACTAGTGTGCACACGCTGCCATAATAATGTGTCTAACGCTCTCTAAGCCTTGGATGTTGGCATTACATGAAGCTGTGATTGTAGTAATCTGGAATTTGTTTTTTTCCTTTCCAGTTTATCGCAGTCTTTCAGGGCATAAATGTGGCTTCAGGTCCGACTCCTCAAGCGTCTGGATTCAATCCTCTTCTCAGCCATTGTTACAGAATTAGAGCACCACAAAAAGACGTGAGCTCAAGGGGAAGATTGATGATCAACAGTCACAATTTTCTTGGTGTGACCAACTTGGGGAGCTCATTTTCTGACTTTCTATAAAAAATGATACGTGCCAGTTAAACTGTGATTTATGAAATACTCTGACTGGAGAGAAATTAGCCTTCAGTCTAGTACCTTCCTGCCTTTTATGGTTATTTGTCAAATTTTTAATGAATTACTACATCAAATGAAGTTCAAGACCTGAAATGGCCCAAGGTATTACAGAATAAGAGTTTTTTTATTTAGATGTTTATAAAGAATGTGGAAGTCCAGACTTTTTATTAGTACATACTAGGCTTGGGCAAGAGTCTGGTGATACGGTACGAATCACCATACCCATCACGATACGTATCCTTATATATTCCAAGACAGTATTTAAGACAATATTTCATCATTTTTTTTAGAGATCATAACTTAGAAAAAACTTTCTGAAAACGAATACATCTTTCACATAAATAAAAATGTCAAATATATTCTATTTGAAGATTGGAACATTAAGCACTGCAACTGTATCTCATATTAAAGTTGATTTTAATCAAGCTAATTCATGCTGCTTTTATTTTGGTAATTTAAAACATATTTTTTCAATACTCAATATCATCTGATTTTCACAACAATACATTTTTCACCAAAGGAAAAAACCCACAAAGATTAACTGTGTCTTAAGCGGTAATGTTCCAAACATATGTATGGTTGAGAAAATGAAGTGGTGTTTATTTCCAACACTAATTGTAGCTGTTCCAGTACTTTTAAAATGGTTCAGGTGTCTGAAAGGTGCTTTCCATAAGCATTTAAGTGTGATATAACATCGTGGCAGGGTGGAAGAAAGCACTTGAATGTGGCTAAGATGCTTCATTTGATTATTCCAGACAGTCTGCACTGTCAATCTGAATTTTCACACACCGCTCTTTGCCACGACGACTGTCTTTTTCAGATCGGTGTGCATGTCACTCTGATCCATCAGGTCACTGGATCAGAAAATTTTGTTGTGAAGTTCAGCAGAATTTTGGCCCAGTTCATCTTCAGCATTTTGACCGAGCACGGTGTGTGAGTGCATGGTCTCACTTGTTCTAACATGAGCCACAAATCACTGAAATCCGTTTTTTCATACAGTCCCACTTCCAACTTTGCACTGATTTTTGTTTCAGTACTCATTTCTAGTTAAAACCAAGTTGTATATGTCTCATTTCACCATGTAACAAAAACAGCTGACTCATGAGTTTACATATCAGGTAGTTTTCACAAGATCTGGTTGTTTTGGTGCATTGTACAGCTGCTGAAAGAAGCTTGTGTTTTGGGCCTTTAATTTGAACACAATAGGAAGACGCTGAACTATATGTTTGCTTATAAATAACTAAATATCGTCTTGTCAGTATTTGAACCCGATACAAGTATCGGCAAAATAAGCATCACAAAATTTCACGGAATCGATATCTTATAACACCCCTGGTAAACGCCAAATTCTTTCCACTGAAGCACTAATGGAGGACATGCCCCTCAGGATTTTTCTATTGAGAACAAAATAGACAATTTCATCAATAAAAAATCGAGTTGTTTAGGTCTCCCACACCATCATACTACCACCCCCGTGTTTGGCATAATGGTTTTTTTTTCTTTTGAAAGGCTGTTAGTTTGGCTCCAGATATAAACTGGACTCAAACCTTTAAGATTAGTCTCCTGTTGTCTCATCAATTTACAGGATATTGGTGCAAAAGTTCTGAAGAAAATCCAGATTTTGTTTGTCAAAGATAGGATGAGTCTCGCCCTGCAATGGTCTGGCAACTTTCCCAGGGTGTAACAGTGGCTAGGATAGGCTCCAGCAACCATAAAAGGGATTAAGCGAGTTTGGAAAATGAATAAATGAGACAAGTCCTTGAGATTTCTTTTTCTCAGACATGTCTGTCTCCTCGGATTCCATTTTTGTTCAAAAGTCACTTTTTTCTTTGGTGGATCATGAACTGTGACGTTACCTGAATCAAGTGATTCCTGTACTTCTTCCCATGTAGGTCTGCTTTTTTCTGACCTCCTGGATGAGGTCATGTTGTGGGTTCTTTGAGTCATTTTGATCTGTCAGTCACTACTGAGGGTTCTCCACTGTTCCAAGTTCTCTGCAATGTGGAGAACAATCCTCACCATGGTTTTCTAGAGTCCTAAGGCTGTAAAAGCGCTGCTTCACTTGGCCAGACTCACAGTTAAAGATCTGAATGAAGCACATTGAAATCCAACTCATCTTGTTTTGATAAGCTCTGCACTTTGAATTTCTTGCATAACTTTGCACAAGTTTATTAATTAACTTTGATATTATCCTTATGTGAGCATATTACTTTTGTTGATTTATGGACATGGTAGACACGGGCGTGTCGTTTCTGTGGCGTGATTGATTTAGGTGTTTGAAGGCGTCACCAGGATGCGGGCAAAGAGACACCTACGTAATAGCTGTCATTTTGTTAAAATCATACTTGCTTTACAACAAAAATACTGAAAATACAAATAATTGCTTTAGTGGAACAAACAAGGTAGCGTTTCATCTTCACCTGGACAATACTGGTTCATACAATTGTCACAATATGAAGATATTTGTTGACTGACCTGGTCTCCGTCCCATTAACGGAGAACATACGGTCCATCTCAGTGTGACTGCAGCACCTTTGATGCATTTGGTCTAAAGTAGTTCCAAGTCCTTGTTGAGCATTATATTATTGTGACACCAAGCTCTGGCCTCGGTGACTTTAGGGGCCATGAGGGACTGACAAAAGCAGGAGTGAAACTGAGCAAAACAGGAAGTAGGACCATTCATTTCTGCACACAACCTAATAGAAATATCTCAGACTGTGTACAAATGCACTTTCTGGAATTGGAGGAGTTTGATAAGGAAACGATTGTTTGGCATTATCCGGCCTTTACCTATATGCCAATTGACAATCTAGACTCTTAACACCTTAGCTCATCACTAAGCTGATGCAGGGTTTTCTTCTATCTGCATTAACCTAAATAAGTCATTCAGTAACTCAATTTACTCCCTTCCACTTAAAGCATGTTATCGTTAATTGTGGATGTGATAATGCAGGTCTAAGGTAAAAAAAGTAGCTCTAATTTAATCAATAAATACCCTGTGTGATCTGCAAAGTAATCAGAGATGTGTCTAAAGAAGAAAGCTGTTAGAGGAGCATTGTGGGGGATAATAGAATAAGCGACTCTTGGGCATTTTGATGTTTTTAATCCGAGAATAAACTATTAAAATGTCCGTCTCCCAGGACACTGGAGGATCTGAGGCACATTGCCAACACTATTCCTCCAGTCCTGGTGTCCCACGGCACATTAGGGCTTTATATGACCTTAACAAGCTCTCACACTGCATCTTCATGAGCTTAATAGATTTCAAGTCTTAATTTGGCCTTTTCTGCCTCTGAGAGCGAATGACTTGCATGCAGCGGTATAAAAGCATCACCTTTTTTTATTTGAAGTGCTGTTGTGAAGGTAGAGCACCTTTGATATACAAACAACACCAGCCGCTGAGGATCTAATTAGACTTAATGCGCCCATGACTTCTGAGTTTTTGAAGGGTGCCATCAGGTAAAGCGTCCGAATGTCCAATGTTGTGAAAATGAGCAGTAATGAGGGGAGCCCCAGTGATGCTACAATAGGTGTCAGTAATCAAAGCTGGAAGAATGAGCTGCTGTCAGACCAGACAGTAATTTGTAATGTGCAGATTAAAGTCATTCCAGTAGGAAAAGCGTTCAAATAATTGGACTTCAAAGAAAATGTGTTTTAAAGCTTCTCAAAAGTGATAACGGATCTTCTGTGAACTCAAATCAAGTATCGGAAGATTTGATATAATGAGAAATAGTCACATTTTATTTTCTTTGTAATAAGTACACATCAAGCTGTTTGAAGGCTGTCTAATCTTCATCACATGTACTTTTACATCTATATCTATGCTCTATTTACATCCTCAAACATGCTGTATATTAAACAGTTAAATGTGAATTTAACAAGTTCAAACTTTTACAACCTTCCTGGTGGTGATAATTGTGAATAGATTCATTTTCCACACTAACAGGGGTGTTCATCAGTTTGGTGTCTTCATCAGATTTCACCTGCTGCTGAGACGAGGCTGTTTCATCGACAGAGCCCAGTTTATACACAAAGTGAATTCAAATGCTTTAAAAAAAGGCAAATACGAAGAATAAAAAGCTACAATGATAGGAGACTGCAAGGGCAGACATACCCAGAAACCAAGCAAGCACCGGAGATGTCACAGGCGACAGAAGTCGCTGATTTCCGTTGATTGCGTAAACCTTAATCACTATGTCAAAATCTGCTAGAATTGCATAAAGGATTAAAGAGTTATAATAGTCAAAAGAATGTCAACAGTGAAATCAGAAAATAACTCAAAAGTATCATTTACTATGATAATATGTGAATGCCTAGGCTGGAAAAGTCCTTTTTTTCAGAGGCATAAGACACTGGAAAAACTTGGTTTACACTTGGATACAGCTTTACGAAAGCTTTACATTGACAGGTTCTATTGCACACACTCAGTGGTGGCATCCAAGGCCAGTGTCTTGACCAAGGACACTTCAACACATAGGTAGGCAAAGTGATCCTCTGTCTTTCTGATCAGAGGTTGACCTTTGCACATTTTTTCTGCGAGTATGCTGAGAGCAACAGGTCGTAGCAAACACTTAACACGTAAGGGTGAAATAGGCGCAGATGCAGGCGTGAGGTACGGATTTTAACATTTTTTTTCAGAACCGCCAAACCCAGTGCACTGCAAAGGGGCTTGTTCAAGTTAAATGCAGTTAAATTATAGGTGCATTAGTGTCAATGTCCCTTGAAGTGATCACATGAGCCTCAAAGAAACTGCGAGACACATCTGTACTATCTTTAAGATGCGGTCGCTCCTTTCTGCAGACAACCCAAAAACTAGCAGCACCTGTACGGGCGCGTTTGACTACGACTTAAAGTAGGAATGTTTGGTTTAATACAAACAAAAGTAGAGGAGTGCAAAAAGATTTAATGAAAAAGTACTTTGAAAAAGGAGCAACCTGAATTCCCATTTTAAATGTGCAAATCTGTCTGCTTGTTTATCCAGCGCTCAGCTCTCCTTGTCGTTTGCTGTGATTAAAGCAGCTCTGGGCTCCGTGCGCTCGCTAAAATCATAGTCAAGCTGCACGGAGTTGTTGAGGCCATCTGTCTAATTAGAAACGCCTTGGCATAAATGCTATATGCACACCAAGTCCTCAGAGGCTGAGGATTTACTCAACTTCCAGCAGCACCTGTGACATAAAGGACTTACACACAAAAAAAAGCATCCAGCTCCACATTTTGGAACCTTTAAATACTTAAAATAAATCACAACCCCAACATTTAAAGATGCTTCTGAGGCTTTTCACATCTTGTGATGTGGAGAACCTGATCTCTGGATTTATTTGTCTGAATTTCTTCATCTTTGCCGTGCTTGAGCCTCATTCAGCTTTCTGCTCACGGCTCCAAATCAACGAAGGTTGAATGAAAGGTTTTCTCTCGAGCCCGGCTCTGTTGAATAAAGTTGATCGTACACAGGTACTGTATGTTCAGACTGCAAATAGATTTTAGGATTGACTGAGCCTATGTATTTCACAGCGATTGCAGTGAGCTAAAACAATAAGTAACATGCGAATGAGAAGAAAGTGATCTGTTTCCCCTCATCTTTAAAGGAAATGATTCCAAACAGCAATTCAAATGTTCTCATCGTAGAATACAGAGTTTATGCAAAAGTTGACATGGTCCTCTGATTCTGATGTCATAAAAAAATGGTTTTTGACCAGCATAAAAACACAAGAAACCTAAAATACAAACAGTGAGAAGAATGCACTTTGATGCTGATTAACAGGAGATTAAGCCTTTAAGACCAAAGCTTTAGCTCCAGTGTTTACATTCTTTAACTACTGTACCTCTTCAACTGTTTACACAATCACTTCAATCAGCTGATTCTGTCAGAGGAAGCTGTGACGAAGAGGCAGAGGCGTGTGGATCCATGTGCAACTGGTTTGATAGAGAGATCAGACAGACATGGGCAAGGCAGGACGAGTCAAAAACCAGGCAGGAGTCAAAGGCAGGATGGAGTCAAGACATGCAAGGGTCAGGATACACGAAGAAATATCAGTAGAACCTCTCAGAATGAACAACAGCGAAACAAGACTTCGCACCACGCAGAAGCCTGGTGTCTGCCTAAATACTGTTTGTGGTAATCGCGATGATGAGGAACAGCTGGTGAGACCTGGGAACAGAGTGCAGAGGCTGATGGGAGTTGGAGTGCAGAAGAGGCTCAGGGAAAAGTCAGTACTCTGGAGATGACTCCCTCTAGTGGTCGAAGGGGGAAACGGAAGCCTGAGACCAGACAAAAGCGGTTTTATGCAGTTGTTCAATATTTTGCAATATCGATGCAAAGCTGATATGAAAAGCTGCTTTTCTCCACGACCGAATTACCTGATTGATGGCAAAATGGCCATGAATCAGGTGTCTGTCAGGTGTCCTTGCATGAAAAATGTGTTTTCAACTTCTTCGGCAAATGTCTGTTCACAAAAAGGGCTGAAACCTTGTCAGGTTTTCATTGAGGCTGACTCAGTCTGTGACAATACAAGCACTGAGTGAAGACTGCTGGCTTAACAGACAGAGGAGACACCAAACCAGTTCATGTTCCACCCATCCACCCATCCACCCATCCA
>BSAI01000106.1:14166994-14348982 GCA_036245035.1 Adrianichthys oophorus | reverse complement strand
TCCATCCATCCATCCATCCATCCATCCATCCATCCATCCATCCATCCATCCATCCATCCATCCATCCATCCTTCCATCCATCCATCCAGGGCATTCCATAAGGTGTTCTGATGGCGTTCCATTAACATTTTTTTGATGTTCATTTTGCATTTATATATCTCTTTTAACAACAAAGTCATACATTTACTTTTGTTTCTTTTTTTTCTACAAATTGACATTTCCCTCCTTTGTGACCAGCCTGACATACACGTTCTTGTCCCTTCTCAGCCTCTGTTTGGCCTTCGCTCCTCCTTGTGCTGCATCTCCCTGTACTCCTGTCTGTTGTCTTCTGTCTTCTCAGTCTTCTACTTTTTTCTCAGCCAACGTTTTCCTCTTTGCACACCCCTTATTCTTTCCATCACGAGTCTCCTTATCTGTTTTCCTCATTCCAGATGACACACCAGGTTCCTTCCTCCCAGTCTCCCTGATCACTTTAGCCGAGCTGTCCAGTCATCTGGGAGAACCTCCTGATCTCCTAAAGCCTGTTTCAACTCCTCCCTTAAAGCCATACAACACACTCTGTTTCAGCCTCCATCACTTCTCTGCTTTCACCCTTGCTACCTTTCGTTTTATGAAAGGGTGAGCAACAGATTACCTTAAATGAATAATATCATTAATGACAATTTTATTCATCCAAGTTGATTCCATCAAACTAGTGGGTGAAAAAAGCAGTCAAATAGACTTGGTTAATCTTTTCTAATTGAAGAGGTTTCACCTCTTCTTCAAGAGGCTTTCTCTATTCTGACATACAGTGAAGATGAAACTAAAAAGAGGAGTGCCTTTAAACGCCTTCCTCCTCAAACCACTTCTCTTACTAATGAATTTCAGACTAAAATAAATTGTTAAAGAAGAGATAAATCATCTTCTATAATACATCATTTCAGTTCATTGATTTTTTTTAACCAACTTCTTCTGTAAATAGTAGAGTTGTGTATCTTTCCATCTCATATGATTCGATGCGCATCTCAATACATGTTCCACAAATCAATACATAAAAGATTCAACTAACTTTGTGGCGACACGATACAGTCCAATTTTTTTACCAAAATGGGCACAATCTAGATGTTTACTATTCATTTGGCATTAATAAAAATGCCTTGTAACAGATTTTTGTTCTCTTACTGGCACTTTATATTTTAAGCAACAACAACAAAATGTCTTTGACAAAACAGCTTCATACATAAAAATCAAGCATGTTACCTCTTTTAGACAGCTTGGTTCCTTGTGTTTAGTAAAACAATTCAGGTATTGTATTGTTTGTAGTGATGTTAGAAATAATGGTTACATGTTTAGTGCGCACAATTCTTATTCCTAGATGTGGTTCACTTTCAGCCAGTTGTGATTGACTTAGAAGCAAGCCTGTGATTGGATGACTTTTTGAATGTACCACATCCACATAAAAAAGCGAAGACAGTGGAAGAAACTGATTACTTACTTTCCAATCGATTGTAAATCTTTTTACAAACACAATTTTGTTCATATCTGTGGTTTTCAACCGTTACTCCCAGTGTTCAATCACTTTTTTGATACACATCTGTATCTTTTACATGCTTAGTGAATAGACTAGCATTGACTGGTGTTAATATTAGTTGCTTACCCTATTAGTTACACCCCTTTTATATGTTGTTTTAACTCAATTCTTGTGCAATAAAAGCACTACTCATTACCAAAGAAATCTTTGAATAAAACACATTTTTGTCTCAACTTTTATTTATTTTAAAGTTGTTCCTTATTGTATACAATAACATGGACAGATTTGACTTTTTAAATCAGGCAGCAGTTTAATAATTATTCTCCTATTTTATTAACAAGACATTTATTAATGTGATTTCATCATGAAATGAAGATTTTATGGAGTTATGGTACAATATTTACATTGCAAGAAAAAAAAAATCTCCGGGTACACAGCTATTTCATTATTGTTACTTTAAAATAAAAGGTTTTCTTCTTTAAATCTGTTCATCAAAGTCGTCTGCTTGATGCTTCTAATCATTTCAGTACATTTGGATTTACAGTAAGTCGAAGATCTGTATGTGAGGAGTGGGTTTGATTTTCTGCGTCTGCCGTGGTGTTTGTAATTCTACACAAGCAGATTCTTGGTGTGTGTTTCGCTCAGAGTATGACAAGTTCAGTTATTCTTGCAGCGAGTGTGACAGGCTGTCTGATGTCAGATTGCCAGCACCAGCCGCACACACTTCTGTGCTTTTCTTATACTTGTCAGATGAGTCCCTTCTGTAAAGTGTGCGCTTGGAGCCATCTGTGGTGCGTCCTCAACGAAGTTGATGACCATCACCAACGAGCTGCTCATGTGACGTTAGTCCACAAGTTAGACTACTACTAATAAATGCATTTGAAACAAAATGCGTTCTATTTTTATTTTCCTTTTTTAGACTTTTAAAATATTTTTAGATTTTTATTTTCACAAAGAAACAACTGAAAATGGAAAGTGATGGTTGAATTGACAATTTAAACCTCTTTAGTTATTAAAAAAGTTGTGAAGTCCTGTTGATTAAAATGTATATAAAACATGTTTTTGATAAATTGACCTATCCCAAAATGTAATATAATGATAGTATTGAGAAAAAGATAGACATTGATATTTTAAAATGACATTTTGAAGCCTGTAATTCTTTTTGTGTTAAGTCATGTTAAGTCATTTTGATCCAGTGGCATACATTTAATAAAAAAGCAGAAAAGAGGGAACATATTGTGAAAAAAAAAAAAGAAGTGGAAAACTACTGCAAAGGTATCCTGACTTCTGTAAGCAGAGCCTGAAAGGTCTGTTGACCCCGTCAGCTTCACTGACTGCTGACTCTGGAATCACCAACCCTCTGGGTTTAGAGTTCATTCAGAGGTTTAGAAGATGGGGGTCACTAACCTTAACCTTATCTCCTGCTGTCGTTTAAATTGTAATTCGTTGTACCTCTTCAGTTTTTGTGTATATTTTTGGATTTGATGACAAATATGTTTTAAACCTGAATTATTTTTTTATACTATATTAGTGGTGATCCATTGTGGACTCTCCGGATCAGTAGACATACAAATACATACATTATTCTGTTCTGTAAACTTATTCAGAACATGAAACAGCTCACAGCAACACTATCCTCTGAAAAAAACACCTAACGCTGGTAGCGAGGCCAGTCTCCTGCAAGGCCCTTTTCAATATTAAAACGTAATCATACGAAGGTGATGCCATAAATCATTCATAAGTCGCTGTTTTGTTTTATCATCCACAGTTGACTCTGGCATCTATTGACATGATAGCATCTCAGATAACAAGTTTTAACGACACCTGCCATTGACAAGACAAAGTAGGCTGCATTTCATCACTTTTGCAGATGCATGCAGCATTTCTGCAGAAGGAGGCAGTCCCCAAGAGCACGATCCATCAGCCAGCACTTAATGGCTTCTGGGTGATATTTATAGTCATTTTATTGACGTTTCTGTAGATCTAAGCAGCAGAAACATCTGATGTGCAGGAATGGGCACTTGATGTTGGCATGAAGTGATTATGGAGCGTCTTAAGGTAAGGCTTGGCTTCTTCGTTCTTCCATGTGCATCTCTGCGCATCGATGTTCTGTTTCCATGACAGCATTTATTGATGGGGATTTCACCAAAAATGTTTTTATGCAAAAAATAAATAAATAAAAATAAAATAAATCGTTGGACAGAAGCAAACTCATCCTTCTGAGACAGAATTTGGTCTTTGAAGCCTTCAGACATTCATTTTTAATTCCAATTGTAAGCTCCAGGCAGCTTTAATAATGATGCTTTGAAATATTAATTAAATCAAAATCACTTCAACTTCAAATCCTAACCAAATTTTTTTTTTCTTAAACCATACATTTAATTTTTAAAGCAATTTTTTGGGTGTCAAACAGATTTTTACTTTTTTAAAATATGTATTTATATTTTTGTTCCAAAAATTTCAATTTCTTTTTTTTTTTGAGCAATTAATTATAGCAAAAATACACGAGAAACAACATGCATGATGACAATTTCACTACCGTTTTTTTTAGCATAGAAATTTGACTAATAATGTAATATTTAATGAAATTTTTGCTGAATTATTAATCAAACCAAATCTTTAACTCATGAATTTAAAGGGAAAAAAGCTCTTTTCTTTGGATGCTGGACCACCATTCTTTCTACAGGGAGAAACTTATCTAAAAAGTGCTAGTTTGAACTCAATCTCAGAAGCTGGGAGGAGGTGACCAAACTAAGGAGGTCCGAAGCCCTCTACCACAATTATGGAGACAATGTATAGAAAAATTGAGTCTTTTCAAGATGAAAATACATGTTTATTGATCAGCAAAATTAAAAAAGAGTCTGTTTTAAGTTTGAAACAATGTAGACATTTTGGAGTTCAAGGCTTTAAGTTGGTATTTAGTTCAATAATGAAATTATTTACAGCCAATTTAAAAATGCACTTTGTGAAAGAGTTTTTTCTTTTGAATTTTTATAAAAAAAAGAGCAGCGTGAAACCGGGAAGGGGACCTGAAAGAAAGAAATGAGTCCTGTGTTTTCTCAGGTGAAGTGCTGCCCACATTTATTATATATTAAGGATTAAGGGGACAAGGACAGGTTAAAACAGTAAACAAAGCCCTCTGCTTCAAAGTGTCTTTTTTTCTCCCACTGATCCGCTCCAGAGGCCGAAACAAGCTCAGACAAACAACCATGAAAATGCGACGGATGGAGGAACGGAACGTTTTAACGCTGATTAGAGGCGGCAGTGATGAGAACAAGAAAAGGATCCTATGAACTTAAGAGTTTTACACGTTAAGGCTAAAAAAAGTATGACGGACATGAAGTAAAACCCTAAATGAATAATAATATTTCTTATTTCTGTCAAATCCTTATTAACTGAGGAAAAAAGTTAAATGAAATGCATACAGTAGAACTCATTCAATGGAATTAAATTTAATTTTTTTGATGCTGAACTAACATTTTGAATTACCTACAAGTAAAAAAGTTGATAGCATTGATGTTTCTGTTTCAATAAATGATCTTAACCCAACAGCAGCTATTTATATGACAAAAAAATGTGTTCTTGATTTGGAAATTGGCAGTTTCTCTGACATTCAGAAACGCAGTTCCCATTTTTCACGCGGCACGTTCAGTTTAGGGTCACCGTCTTTGCCCTTTCCAGGCCAAGTTGCAGGGTTTAATGCACTCAGAGGTCAAACAGGGATTTCTTCCAAAGAGCAGAGAAACAGACTCACTTGTGCAGCCGCATTACAAAAGCCTCAAAGAGCTGATAGTCGTGCACACACAGGACTGTGGTTTCCTTTTTAATTTGTAAACTGTCATTTTCTCGGCAGATTAAAATCCGTCATGGAATTCCAGGGGGGCCCTCCTGTTCCAGCGTAATTCATTTTTCTTGTTGACTTTCGCCGGTTTTGTCTTTTCTTTTGCCGTCCACATTTTCTAAATGATAAATGCGCAGCTTTGGGATGAGCTTTCTTATGTTTATAATCTTTAAATGCATAATTTATTACTTGCTTAGTGTTTTTTGCGTTTTTTCCGGGCATATCATTTGCCCCTTTGTAGTGGTGGACTAAATTAGACTGTAGGAGAGCCCTCCACCTCCCACCTTGTTGGGTGAACAATAACATCTGACTTACATTTATGTGTCAGTGCTTGCCAAGTTTTTGCTCTTGGCCAGCTATTGAGGCGAGCTGATAAATGTGGCCAATTAGGTGCAAGTATGTTGATTTGCATCCACTGAGCATTTGTGAATATTGTTCTGTCAGTGAACTCACATGACTGGAATGGTGGTAACTCAAAAGTTTGGGTTGGCCTCCTCTCTCACTGCATAGTTTTCATAAATTAATAATGCAGATAATTGCAGTAATACTCCTATTTGCTAAATCCTGAACAAACTGTATTTGTTTACATTTTTGGGGGGTTCATTCTCCAGTTCCACACTCCTTTCTGGGTAGTGTGAGCCCTGTCTGCTAAAAAAAAAAAAAAAGGAGCCAAAACATTTAAAACAAAAAACAACAACATTTAGTGTGTTGCTGTTTGCAGAAATAGTAAACGATCTGATTCGAAACAAATTTACAGCTTTGAAACTGCAGACGATCACAGTTAAGTCATTCTTAACACATGAAGATGCGAGTGATGACTGCAGAAACATGGCAGTGATGGTGTGATGGTGTGGGCCTGCTTTACAGCTTCTGAATTCGGATGACGTGTTTTAATTGGTGAAAACGTGGATTCTGCTCCTTCTGCTCCTATACTAGTTGAATAGCCTCTAGGTTTTGCAGCAGAACAATGATCCAAACAAACCTCTGGATGGATCAACAAATAGATCGTTATTTATGTTGAAGTTTTTTCACAGACAGGAGGAACTTTGTGATCATTTACCAAATCTGCAATTAAAATGAGAAAAGTGGAAAAAAGTGACATACATCAGATGAAAGAAATTTATTCTATGTCATTTTGTTTGTAATTTCATGTGCTTGACACTGCAACCTTATATCAAATTAAAATGAGTGACCATGAACTGTGTTAACAAAGCATAAGCATATTTTGACTTTTGAATCTCGTCTCATGGCATTTTACAGCTGTGGGTGGACTGAAATACTGTTGCTCTGAAATGCAAATCTCAACAAATTACAAAAACATTTTTAAAAAGCACAACAGCAATTGGTTTGTTTCGATCTTTGTGATCTTTAAAATATTTTTGCCTCAAGTGAATTGTTGATGTGATTTGGACTACAGGGCCACCGTACCGAAAAGACCAGAAAACAAAAAGTGGAAAGTCTAAAAGTGTTGCACATTTTTAAAATCAAACGAAATAAAATTATTATTCATTTCAATGAATTTATTATGATAAAAAGGTTACAAGTTTTTTCAAACCAAACTACATTTTTTTGTCTTTAGTGACAGTGTGTCTTTATTTGTATCATTTTTTTTTAACATTAAAATCAATTAAAATGAACACAGCTCATTTAAAAAAACAAACAAACAAAACAGGTACCAGCAAGTGACATTGTTTTGAATATCCAGTGACGGTTAGAAGGACTTTTTGACGTTTTCACATTAGATCAGTAACAGTGTTGTGAGGATTGCTTACTTCACCAGACGTTACTGCATTAAACCAATTCAAGATTCTGGGATGTCTGAAAAAAAAAGGAATCGCTGAAGAGTTCCAAGCATAAACACATTAAAAAAACATCACATTTAGGGTGAAAAAGGTGATTTTTGCGTGGAAATCGGGACTGCACAAACAGATGTGAGTACAGGACTGTTCGGGGTGTCTGCCCCTGCAGCAGTATCAGCACTACTTGCAACAACAAGCAGACAAGAGTTTGCATCTCAGGAGAAAGGATGAACTAAGAAATTCAAGCCAGAGGGAGGTGGGGACACAAATCTGTCAGTATTGAGAAACAAGGAGAAAAAAAACAAACAAGAAGACGCTCGCTTAAGCTGAGAGCAGAGCCGGACGACAGTGAGAAGTGGTCATTGAGAATGCAGCGGAGGCTGAGAGAAAGCGTGAATGAAGCCAATGGGAGCTGGATCTGGTCAAAGGATGTTCAAAATACATCCATGCCTTTCACATTTACAAAGCTGTCATGAAACAGTTTCAATTCAAGACAAAAAGCTCGGAATTTGTATTGTCAGTGCTTGCTGAAGTGGAAAATAAGAAAGCAGGAGGCACAGAAGTGAATTGACTCACCTATTTATCAAAGCAGCATTTAAAAGAGGAAGCTGTGAGACAGCATTGTGTTTGGGAAAACAACAGGACAAGATTCAGAAGAACATTTACTCTGTCAGATACACTCAAAAGGGCTTGCTAACTCTAAGTATAGAAGTTATAAGAATGTACAGAAGCAGCAAAAAAATAAAAATAAAATAAAATGTAAAAAAAAAATCGCAACCTCTTTACATGCACAGAACAGGCCAAAATGTACAATTCTATAAAATTTTACCCATAATGAAATACAATTCAACCTTCAATAAATCTAATCCTGTAAAGAACTGAGAGCAATCCTTTTTTTTTTTAAATTAAGACGTTCTTTAAACACTTTGAAGAGATAAGAATAAGATATAATGGGTGATTTGGTAAGTTTTTTGCTTAAAACAATGCTAGCTTGAGATGCAAAAATGTTGACATGAGTCTTCAAGAAAAAGTCTCCAAAAAAAAAAATCTCATATTTTCACCACACATTTTTAACATGACGCAACCGTATTTTAAAGAATTCAATTTCAAATATAAATATCAACATATCACTTTGCGATGAGCAGAAAAAACCCTTCTACTGTCCCCAGTGGAATGATGATGAACTACATGCAAGAAAACATGGATCAACTTGAATACAATGAGTTTTTAAGGAAAGTTTGGATTATGCTGATGAGATAGAGGTCTGTGTTTCAAACATTATATGAATGGTTAGGTAGGGTTAACTTTCTCTATTTTTGTTAAAGCACAATCAATTTAAGGCCATAGTTTTAAGCCAAGTAAAAAAAAAAGTGGTTGAGTTATTTCGAGTTTGTAGCTAAAAGGTGACATGCTAAATGCCTTCTGAATAGACATGGTTTAATATAATGTGCCTTTATGTAGATTGGATGGTTTCTGTTTGATTTTTTTCCCCCCTCAGAGATGGAATAAAATGATCAATAAAAAATAAAAACCTGCAATAAATTTAGATTTTATTAAAAAAGAAAAAAAAATAAAAATAAAAATAAGAGAAACAACAACACTGACCAGTTTGTAGGGTGGACCAGTGATTGTGAACAGTTAAAAGTAAAGAAAGGCCATCAGCAGGAGGCGCCATCCTCAGGAACAGCAACCACACCACTACCCTCTCCAATAAGTCACAGAGGACTGGGCTGCTTTGGCTGCAGTGGAATGTCCTCACAAAGCTGTGGGGTTTGAAATCAGATCCTAATGAGCAAGGCAGGGGAAAAAAGGTCAATATGGGGCAACCGCAGAACCTAGTCTTCATTACATCTTGCAGCTGAAGTGGCAGTTAACCAGAATGATATAGAAAAATCTCATAAGTCTTAGAATATTTGAAAGGGAAGGAGGAGGAAAGTCTCTGCAGTTCTGGAGCTGTGCCCTCATTTCCTAATCAAAAGTGACAGATGGATGGTTTGCAGTTGCGAAGTTAAAACAAAAGTTCATAGGTCACGAGCAGTATGCTTTCCAACTGGAATTATAAAGACTTAGGGCTTTAAAACTAACTGTAACTGGGATTGCAAATGTGGTGAGACTGCCTAAATTCCAAGAATAAAACATTTATGGGTCGGGAGTTCTTATCTTAGAGCTGTGTAAGCTGTCAAAAAAGACTATGATTCCCACAATGCATTGTACATATGTTTGCATGTTAAAAGCCTGTAAGAATAGAAGTCTTTGCCTCTTTGATGAAGAAAAAGTATCTGACAAGTAAGCTCAGCTTTAATGTTGGTTTCTTTTTTGATTGTTTTTTTTATTATTTGTTCTTGGTCTGTATGTGCTGTCTGTTAAAAAAAACAAATACAGCAAAGTTAAAGCGAGCTTTAGAAAAACAAACAAACACTTTAACGTTGACTTTATGTCAATTCAACTGATTGCTAAATATGATGATTTCATAACTTTTTAAAAACAAACCTAAATAGTTAAAATAAATAATTTAAATAAACAAAATAAAATAAAAAGATAAATTAAATAGGTTTTTCAGCATAAAGACCTCTCTTTGGTCCATGCAAAGCTTACTGGTATTAACTAAACTGGAGAGCAGAGATTACAGGGTAACACTTATATACAGTGTATTTCAATTAGCGTCACTTTTTTGTGCACAATCTGTGTCTCTGTGTGAGTGCAAAGCTCTGTACAGATGTCCACGTACCTTCCAATTAATCCTGACTGGCTGGTTTCCATGCTAATGAGGAATAACATTGCATGCACTGCAAATCAGGAAGAGTAGAGGTGTGAAAAAACAAAACAAAAAAAGTTAGGGGAGAGGAAGTTTCACTCAAATATGCTCGGTTTGTCCTTAAATATCCACTATGATGAAAGTCGTGGGTTTCGTATTTTTTTATGAAGTGATTTTTGTGCCACCATATTAATTCTCTCTCCAGATAATGTTCATAACCTAAGTTCAGAGCAGCTGATGAGACAACTCTAATGACCCAGCATTCTAGCAGAATTTAAACGCAAACTTGGGCACAATTTTGAAAGCGTTTCACATCAGATGTGTGTGTAAATGCAGTTTTGTGTGTATGTAACAAGTGATTCATGCATATTTTTTTAATATGTGTGCATGTAGTTAGTTTCAAGCTGTAGTAATTTTAAGTTGTGCATGTATACATTGTATTTTGTGTTCTTTTTTGCCCAAAATGTATTGAATGAGTCACAAATCAAGAGTTACGCACGCACAAACTAAGAATTACTTATGCACAAATCAGGGTGATACTTTTTTTTATCTCCATACTTACTTCCTATCTTTGATTTTGACTTCTTAAGTTTCAGTTTAGCATAGAAAATGTGCCACACCAAACAGCCAATCACAGACAAGAGGGTTCGTGCTGATTGGTTTTCTATCCAATCAAGTGTCTCTGCCTCGCATTGATGGTGCTTGGAGGCAGACACAGACTTTGGACTTTGTAATGAATCTTTTTAAGCAGGATCCTGCAGTCTTAAGCCATTTTGGTCTGTTTCTCTTGAGTAGAACCCAGAAGGAACAACAAAAACAATAAAAAATGGTTTTGTATTTATTCATGTTAGTGTAGCGACCACCGTGTTTGAAATGTCCGCAGAAGAAAAAGCATCTTAGCTCCACCTCCGTACAGTCAGATTTTACATTATATTATGATTTTTATCTGAACTATAATTTCTTTTCGTGAATAAAACATTGAATTATAAAGAGAAGATGGCATTTTTTTCATACCGGTAAACCATTTTGTTCTTTACTTTGGACAAAAGCATACATGAGTTCTTAAAAGTAAGACACCCTGTGAAAATTAGCATTAAAAGTAGGGCTGTCAACATAAACACATGAATGCATGCGATTAATAAAAAAAAATTCATGTGTTATTTTTTATTAACGAAAGATTAATTACACGTCTTCTGGTTTGTGCCGGTCATTATTCCACTTATACCATGATCACTTACAAAATAAATAAATATCCAATCAATTTTTAGTACTTTAAGTTTTAATTCACTTTATGTTTTAGGCTTAGATAGTTTTTTTTTTTTTTTAAATAAAGAGGACTATTTCATACATGGTGTGTGGTAACAGCATGGTTGTGACGGTAACACAAGAATACGTTGCTGGGCTGGCAGACTGCGACTGCAGCAGCAAAGGAAAGGGATGCATGAAGCATCAGTTCAGAGAGAAAGTTGACCTCTTACTGCTTGTTTTTGTCCAGAAGATCAAGCAAAAAGTTTGTTTTAAAGAAGTCTGCGCACAATTAAAATCTTTCAGACAATAAAAATGAAGAAAAAATGTTCTCCCTGGCATTTTTTATTTGTTCAAAAACCGCATACTGTCGTATAAAATGTACATAGCAAACCATAGTGAATAATCACAGTTCAAAAGTGTAAATAATTGGATTAATTTTTTTAATCGATTGACTTCTGTTGTTACATAAAGTCTACTTTGGTGACCCATCATTCTTTTCATTGCTTACTGCTGCTGTTAATTTAATCCAAAACACTGTGGTGCAGCAGAAGACAATGTGTGCTTTAAATCTTTTTTTTTTTTCTAATAAGAAAGAGATCTTAAAGAAAAACAAACTTTTTACCAATACTTTGTTCCAGAGGATTTAATAATCACACTGGCCTATTTAGTGTAATGTGAGCAGATGAACTTTACAGTTTATTTGGTAGTTTCAAGAGATCATCAGCCATAAAATCACTAATTTGACTACATAAACTGAAGTAAATGCTAAAAGAAAGCAGGAATTTTTTTTAAAAATGATTTTTTTTCTTCAGTCATGGAAGTAAACTAAATTTTGGTTCAGCCAACACCTTGTGGTTGAGTGTATTCCCAGGGACTGGAAGGTCATGAGTTCAAATCTACGGTTGAGTCTTACCAAAAACACAAAAAAAAAGAGATCTCCCTGCTTGATACTCAGCATTACGGGGTTAAACTGGGTGGTTTCCCTGAGCACGGCTCATCACTCCTCCAGATTCTGGGGTGCAAATCCCACCTTCCAGTGTGAATGTGCCCCACATGCAGCAGTTCGTTTAAACCCTCACACATGTGATTTCTTGATCCCAGCAGAAGCCGATTTGAGAAAAAAAAATGATTTTTTGTTAGCCTGAACCCATCAGATCAGGGTTGACTTTTGTTACCTGAGGCTGCATTAAGTGAACTTTAAAATACAGGTATTTTCTATAGATCCAGACTTGTGAAGCGATTTTCAATCAGTTATACCTGGACCTCAGTTCAGCCCTCCAAGCATTTTCCGTGACATCTGAAAAGCTTATCACTTTGCTCGACCAAGGACTCAAATGGAGTGAGGAGGAAATTATCATAAGCAAAGTAACCCCCAAGAAATGCCAGCATGACATTAGTGCAGACAGTGACATTGTCTGCGGAGTCTGTTTGAACAGAAATAATCAAAATAACATGTTGGCTACTTGGGTATGTGAAGAGAGTCATGTCATGTCACCATGGATGAGAAAAACAAAGACGTTCAAGGATCTAGATGTATCAGAATGGAGCAGAGCAGGGAACTTTTTACCTGCTCAGTACAAATGTGTTCTTTATCAAACTGGTTTAGCATCTCTTCATTCAAAATAATTTGACTATAGAAATGCTCAGCCTGAGCTTAATGTCCTTAATATACTTTCATCATCACAAAAATGACAAAAATACATGACTTTCATGAGTCTTCAAGGGTTTGAAAACAGGTTAAAACGCCTCAAAAACCACCTTAAAATCCACTTACGGATTTAGAGAAATCCAAATTATGCAAATTAGCGGCATTAAGCAAAGTTATAAACTAAACTTTCTTTATTTCAAGGCTCAAAGTTCAGTTTGAGTTCATTAAAAAAAACTTAAGACAAATGTAACTGTTTCAACTGAAACAGTTTTTTTGGTATCTGAGAATTTTTCCCATAAGGCATCTGGCCTATCACTTTTAAATTTACTTCAGGTTTTGGTGCTTGGCAATAGATTTTTTTTAAAGAAAGGCTTCAATGTCTTTTTGATGTAGATTAACTTCAATCTTTATTTTCGTGCATTACCTTTAGTTATGTATTTTATTTTCTCAATGAAGGCATTCAGACTCAGCAGTGGATCACAGAGATGCTGACAAGCCCCTTTTTATAAGTTCAAGTCAAACCCAAAGTCTTCGCATTTTATTTCAAGTTAAATCTTTAGTCTTTAACTTTAGTCTTTAACTGTTACATCAAGTTATGCCTAGAAGTTGTTATTTAACTACTTAAACAGTTTGGGGAAACAAAAACAGGCAGCTGGTGATTCTACATTCCGAATGCAAACTTTTTCTTAATAGAATAGCTTTATTGTCAGTAGCAGCAAATCGTTTGTGATAAAAAAAGGGGCAAACAAGATATATAAGAAGTAGCAAAAAGTCTAAAAAAAAACAAATTTGTAAAAAAAAAATGGTGCCAATTTCTGTCCACAAGAATATAAAGAGGGCTTTTATCTTTAGACCTGAAATCAATGTCCCTAATCTGAAAAAATAAATAAATTAAGCAAATGAACACCTTTCACAAGTCCCAAACTTCCAGTATCAAGTCTGCAAGTAAGACTTACTGTAAGTAGGAATCAAGTCCAAGTTCCCATCTCTGGTAGTTTGTGTCAACGCTAAAGGTCGGTTCCAGCGTCAGAACAGTGGAAGAACAATTGATTTGTAGAATGGAAGGCGTACCTGAACTTTGCAAACAGGGTAAAAACCATCTTGTTGTGACATGTTGAAGTGTTGTAGATGTATTAATGCAATCTCAGTCATCACAGCCAGATGGGTCAAAGCACAACTACAGTACACTCGTGAGACTTATCGTCAAAAACTTTCATGTCTACTAATACTGATATTTGCCCTTTTGTGCAGTTATCTATAATGTCGATACCCAGCATCCCTGTCAACCCTTTTGTTGAGCAATATATGCACAGGACTGAGTCCTCTCTGGAAGGCAGAGTCTTTACTCACGTCACATTATGTTGCCCACTTATAAGGAAAGAACCTTAAAAAAAAGGCATCATCAGGACCCATTTCATGGTTTTTTCTTTCTGTCAGAACATCAAACACTGAAATGTTTAAATGCAATTATCAGAGCTGCAGAGAGGGAACAGGCCTCTGAAATACTCTATCCACAAACGCTAATGACACATCTCCCCAGTGATATTAGTTTCCTACATTAACCCAAACAGGGTCTATGTCTTGGAAACGGGGATGCATTTTCCAGACCCATTTTCTCTGGCAAATACAGCACGAATATCATCTGCACTTCCATCACAATGTACATTATGAAGGTCGTTATTACTCAACCATTTCTCTGTTTGAAGGGAAAAAGGTGCTCAGCCATCAACATGCACTCTTTTAGCTGTGGAAGACAACAAAAAAAAACACAGCATTTACATTTACTCCTTGACCATCCTGCAAACCCTTTCCAGTGCATTTATTAGCCCTTTTTTCTAGTCTTCTGCAGATGCAATGATTTATGTCATCACATTTTCCAGTTCCGATTTTTAATACTGCTGTGCTGCTGCTATCAGAGACACCCATCCGTGTGTTTTCTATACCTGTATCTTTCTGTTCAGGGTCATGGCGGTCTGCTGGACCCTGGATCCTGTTGCTGCTGTCACTGCAGCACAGAAAATACAGATCTGTTCACACTTCATTCTCAGAGTCAAATGTAAGTCATGCTCTCACTTCTCTCACCTGCGATGGTCATTTTCTTCCAATTGTTGCCTTCTGGGCCACTGAAAGACAAGGAGACAAATGCACAAATAAATCCAAAATCTGACCTTCAAGTATTAAAAGCATCAACTCATGAGGAATTATAAAATGTGTAAAAATACATTCAGTAAATGTAATACATTTTGAGCGAGCTTTTATAATTGACAATCTCGATTATTTAATAATATAATAACTGTTTTTAGTAGGACTAGTGCTCATGCATGAACATTTATTCTAATGTAATATTAAATGTAAACAATGTGCATAAAAAAAGTACCAAATGTCAACACAGGAGGACACTTCCTTTTCGAGAGTGGTATTCATTTCCTCATTTGTTGATACTTTTTATCCAAAGGAAGTCTTTCCTTCATCGAGATGGCCAGTCATTCTCCAGATGTGTCCTGGAAACTCTCCTGGGAGGTGTTCCAGGCATGTCCCACTGGGAAGAGGCCCCAGGGACGCCCGAGGACGTCCTGGATGGACTATGTCACTTGCCTTGTCGGGGAACGCCTTAGGGTTCCACCAGCAGAACTGGAGGAAGTTTCTGTGAAGAGGGAGGTCTGAGCATCTTTGCTTGCCCCCACGAACCGACCCCAAATAAGCAGAAGAAGATGGATAGAACGATGTTTTGAAGATCTACAAACCCACATTTCTTTTAGAAAAGCATGTCTGAATGTTGAAAGCTTCAACTTTAAATGGAAGAGTCAAACAGTTTCTTCAGAAAATGTTGAACAACATTCTTCTTCTCTAATAAATTGCTAAGATCACAATGTTTCAAGAAACAAAACAGGGGTAGCTATTTAAAAAAAAAGCTGCATTCACATGAGCGAAGAGTTCACAGCAAACATATGCAGTGCAGCAAATGTGTGTGAGTTATGACGTCTCCTCATTAGAGTAGATTTTCATGTTTTCTTCAACAATTGTGCAAACATTAAAGGCCCACGCCGAAAAAAATTGTGTTTTTAACACGTTCTTGAGGCATTTTTCACATGGAGGTCATTTCTAGAGAAAATTTAGATTAAAATTCAGATTTTTTTTTTTTTTCAAATTGTCGTGAATCAGGAGCAGAAGAAAAACAAGCAGCTGGAATAAGATTGTATTTGTGACGTACAATGGCAAGCCACAAGCTTCCTGTTCTGCTCCATTCTGATGCATCCACTTGCACACAAATAAATCCATGTAAGCCTGGATAGCTCCAATTTGCCTTGCCATTTTTTTTTATTTTTTATTTTAACTTGAGGTTTAGGGTCCATAAGCCAGCACAAGAGAGTGTAAACAAAGGAATCATGGGAATTCAAGGCAGGCTTACTCTGTGTCAACAGTCCCGACAACGACTCTGCAGAAACCTTATCTAAGGAAATGACACAGGTTTTTTGATTTTGGCTAAAAGCAGTGTAATCATACCGTAAAAATCACTGGGAACGCTTTTACAATAGATCAAAAGAAGATTGAAGTGGGTCTTTAAAAACATGTTGTGGAACTAGTGCATACATCGGCTGAAGTTGGTGAGTTTTGCTAGATAAAGATACAATTATGGAGTAAAACCAGCAGAAGGGTAGGCGGCAAAAAGAGATGCTTTGTGTGCAGTTTTGAGAGACAAAAGCAGTTGTATTCTGACTTTTTTCAGACTTTTCTCTCTTGGTTGTTACCAAAGCTGCCCTTTATTCTCGACATCCTCCCCAAGAATGATGCGCCTCCAAACTGCCTTACCGCATCAGCAACATTGTAAAACGCTCCAAATCTATTCTGTTGCAAGATGTGATTAACTTCTATAGTTTTAGTTGAATTGGAGTTTTTCAGAGACAGATTACAGTAATTGTTGCACAAACATGTGTTCAGACATTCATGGACTTTCGCGATGTGGGAAACCATTTAAATCACAGCGTCCAGACAGAAGGCAAAGACTAAGACATGTTTTTTATGTGTTATCTTGTTCGATTTCTTTGTCTGTTGTCTTGTACGCTGCGTACAAGTGTGAGGTTCTGCTTCATCAGATTCTGCAGAGTTTGATGACTTGGTGGACTAACCTCAGTGAAGTTTCCTCTGCTACTCCGTCCACTTCATGTGAGTTCTGGTAGGAAAGCTTTTTAGAGCCCAGAAGTTGTACCCTGGTGTCTAATTTATGACAGCAGTGCCGCAGCTCAAACAAGAACCAGGATGGCTGCCTGTTGTTTTGTTTGGGCCATCGTCTAATAATTGGGGTCTATTTATACATGTTTTCAAACTGGCTCATGCTTGTCTTCTCCAAATTTATGCCCAGAAGTCAACATATTCTGAGGCAGCTGGAAAACAACAAGTGTGTAGAGGGGGAGAAAACACACAACCACCGGTGCCGTGTGCACACCACTCTGATCCTCATTTGCCGTTTGTCACATGTTTGGCTGTTAAAGTTACTTTCTCTGTCAAGATTTACAGCAGATTGTGGGTATTCTGGCCATGACTTAGGATGTTATTCGTTTTTTTTCTTCTTACTGCTTTTAACGGTTTTTCTGCTTACCAAAAAATAAATAAATAAATAAAACAATAGACAGTGAATTAAAAAGGAAACCACTTCCTTCAAAATCCTGCCTCTTTCTTTCAATTACAGGTGATTTAAAACATACACATGCAAAAAAAGACAGGAAATTTATTTTTAGTATTGTGATTTCATGCTGAATTGGTGGCTCTTTTCAGGGTTCTGCAATGAATGCCTTTTTCTTTATTTGTTTTTTAATTTATTCAGTTTCTCTTACACTGTCGGTCCTCACACTGATTAAGGATAAAATAGAAATTTAGCACTTTATAGGAATTATTGCTGGATAATTCAGTCTTATTGACACGTCTGATTAGGTCACTTTTTTGGTGGTGAATTAATCTTGAATTTCTTTTGACATTCTGAGAACTTAACATTTTCACCTTACTTCTCAGCTGGTCAAATGCTGATTCAAACAAATGACATTGGGGCTGGTGGTTGCCTGGCGCGTGGGGGCTCTCTGGTGGGTGGGGGCTCGTGCTGGCTCCCCTGGTGCAGTAGGAGGAGCCAGCAGAACAGGACAGGACAAGTTCAAATAAATAAATTTGAATTTTTCCTCTGAAAGTTGCTTTTGCATTAAGTTTGTATTCAATTTTCTAGCACTGCTTTTTAATGACATTTTGCTTTTATAAAATAATTGACTTCTTTAATCAACTATTGACATTTTTCTTCTTTCTTGCCAACTTCAACAGTTTTAACAATTGAGTTTTTTGTAGAACATTAAGTCTGTTTCTAACATCAGCTGACTTTAAGAATTATGCTTTGATAGAAATTCTTACTTTTGTTACAGTCATTTTAGCATCAACTTTTAGCTTTGAACAGTACAGCAGGCCTTCACGACATTTATTTGATGTTTTCTCTGCCAAATTAGTCATACCATATAATTATATAATTAGTAGTTTAGCTTTAAAAAAAAAAAAAAAAACTGGTGATGAGGGACCCAATTTTATATTAGACCAGGGAAGAAACTCAAAAGTTTCAGTAAACAAACACAAACTGTGAATCAAGCAAACAATGAAAATAATATGCTTAAATGCTCTGTGGATCTTTGGCTGAAATGGAAACAGCTGTAGATAACTGATAACCTGCAGCTGGTGTGATTGACACAGAGACAACCTGAACACAGACCTGAAATCAAACAAGGCAAACACAATCCTCACACAATTTAGTTGCTCATCTCTAAAAATAGTTAAGAATGATTACTTTCACATTATGTGTCCTTATATATTTTGAAATATTGTAAATCAGACAATACATTTTGGATTTCTTTCAAGCAATTTCATATTTTTTAGCTTTGAAATCAATTTAAGCTTTTTAGACACATCATCATGTACAGATTGAAGTCATTTAATGTTTAATCCACTAAAGGAGGATACAAGCAATGTCAAGGAGCATCTTTGACACCCTACATGTCCATAAGATGTTTGTGTTTGTGTCCAAACAAAGAGAGACTGAAGGCCTTTTTTGTCTCCATTTTATTGCTACAATTACTGTGATCTCTCACTGAGAAATCATTAAAAACAAACTCTATCTCTGACAGTTAATCACGTCTTACAACATAATGGCTTTCAGCCACTTTATGATCATGGAACTGATAACAGCCAGGCAGTTTGCAAGCACTTTTTATTTTTGCGGGGAATGTTTTGTGGTGATTAAACGGCGGAGAACAGTGGTTTTGACGGCGGAGCAAGGCAATGGATTCTGGAGATACAAATGATTAGATATAGCTGACAGGACGAGGGTTTTGGAGAAGTAAATCTTTCAGGAAGATGAGAAAGTAGCGTGTTAAACAGGAAGGAAGAAGGTTAGCGCTGATTATCACCCCCACCTCCCTCAGGGTATAAAGCAAGGAGCAAAGAGTTCATTCTTCTGCTGCCAAAATCAAGAGCAGAAATTAGAATATTGAAGTGAACATGTTTTAGTACATTATTCATCTCAGACTCTGCAGGTACTCCAAGAGTTACTGTTGTGGCATTTTTCTGCATTAGAATATCACCATTGACACATTTTTGATCCTAAAACAGGTTGAAAGTAAGCATTTCATGTTGAATTTTGTACATTATTACAAACAATCACTGACACAAGTGTTAGAATCTGCTATTTATTTAGCATTTATGTTGATTTATTGTAAGGGAACCAACATTTGTATATTTATGTTTACCGCTCAACAGTTTCTGTCTTTGATGTCTTCTTGGCCATTTTTAAAGATTTGTGATGAGACGGTCCAAAAGAAAGCAGAACGAATCCAAGAGGACACATTTAGTCCAGATGACGCTCAGCCAAAGGAGAGGCGCTCAGACTGGGAGGGACATTCAAACGCCAACCCATCTCCGTCCAAACAGTGAATCTGAGTCCAAAGACGAAGAGCGAAACATATTTGCAAACGAGCAGGCACTTCGGAGTATGCGGTAGGAGTCTTGATGGATGGAGAGCAGAACCAAAAGCCTGAAAGTGCAGATAAATACTGACAAATCAAAGAAAGAATCAAAGAAACGGCAGTTGATTAAAGGTTAAGACCATAACAGCCTCTTAGCTGCCTCTATTCTGTCTGTGTGAATCACCAAAGAGGAACAGCAGCAGCTTAACAAGGACGTCTTTTCAGTCCTAACGCTGTGTGTAAAAGGGCTTATGTCCACCGAGCGCCTGCGACAGCGAGGATTTGCAGAAGTCCGACCTGCATCCCTGAAGGAGAGTGTTTAATCTTTTTTTTCGTGTTTAATGCTTACACTTGTTACTGTCACATGTTGCACACAAGTGAGCAAATGTTGGATTTAGGTGGCATAAATCTGCATCCTTACATTCATTCATTCATTTTCCAATCCGCTTTATCCCTTTCGGGGTCACGGGGTTGCCGGAGCCTAACCCGGCTACTCATGGGCGAAGGCAGGGTACACCCCTGGACTGGTCGCCAGTCTGTCGCAGGGGCCACAATCACACACCCATGTACACTCACAGTCACACCTACGGACAATTTAGAGTAACCAATTAACCTGTGAAGCATGTTTTTGGACGGTGGGAGGAAGCCGGAGCACCCGGAGAAAACCCACGCATGCACGGGGAGAACATGCAAACTCCACACAGAAAGGTCCCCCAGCCAGGACTTGAACCGGGAACCTTCTTGATGTGAGGCAGGAGCGCTAACCACTGCGCCAGCGTGCAGCCCCGTCCTTACATCCATGTGAAAACAATGGGCTTGATTGTGAAAGGTAGAGGTGTATTTATTAATTAATTAATACAGAGAAATGTTTTTTTTAAATACTTTTCCTCAATAGTGAACCAATATGTAATTTGTAGCTGTTTTAACTCTAATTGTTTTCAAATGTCTTGGTTTCTTTGTTTTTCTTTCATTTTAATATATCTTTCCTTAACTAAGACCTGACTCAGATTATTTAAATGCTCAAAAACCTGAACTTCTTATTGAAATAAATGAGAGATGTAGTATTCAGCTGTCATAATGTCACTACAAAATGGAACTAAACAAAGTTCAATTATTTTATTTTTGTTATATATGTCTTCATGTCATTTTTCTAG
The DNA here is from genome assembly GCA_036245035.1 of Adrianichthys oophorus. NCBI lineage: Eukaryota > Metazoa > Chordata > Actinopteri > Beloniformes > Adrianichthyidae > Adrianichthys > Adrianichthys oophorus. The sequence continues at coordinate 14,328,038 of BSAI01000106.1, read as the reverse complement.
AGTTTTTTTAAACTTCCTTTACAAATAAACACTTCCAGTTATTTTGTTGCGTTCTCTGAAATCTTTCTACAATTTTTCGTCCCTGGTTTTATCCAGTCCTTTTGTGTTTTTTTTTTTGTCGCTTATTCATCCACAGGAGTGTATTGTAGCCACATGGATAAAACTTTGTGCTCCAGAAACAGAAGGCCATTCCTCCAAATATTTGTATTTAAAAAAGTCGCTGATGAAGTCCATTGTCCTCCTTCATTTGGTCCTTGAGTCTATTATATTTTACTGTTAAATTTGATCATTTTTACAGACCTTCAGTCCTTGATAATGGTTGAAAGAGCTGGAATGAGCCTCTCAAAGTAAGCCTCTTATTTTTCCTTTCATAAATGGCAGATGTGTCCGTAGGTGACCAGGAACTACATTGGTGGAATGAGGCCTTGTCAGGCAAACCTGGACTTTGCTTTGACACTCTGCAACCTGACAACTGGATTTTACCAGAACTCTACAGTTTACAGGATGTTTCATTTACAAAAAAAATACACCATAGAATCCTTGAAACATCCCATGCAAAAGCCCCGGGGCAAACTCCACTGATGCCCTGGAGATAATTTGCAATGTATTCACCAAACTTTGTCTGTTGATACATGTGCCGTAAACACACACGATTGACTTCCTGGTTAAGAAGGAAGTATTTGTGATGTAAACATACACTTTTCCATTGCCCTATTAATGGGATCTTTATTAGTTTATCAAAGTTTGTAAAGAAAGGTTTATTATCATGACAATTTTAATATTATAATAATCATCTTTTAATAATCAATTTTAAAAACCACTTTTCAGCGAAGGTTTGTGTGCAAAAAAGCTTTGCTTCAAGATAAACTGCTACATTTTAAAAATACCCCATTCATTGACAAAGGAGAAAAAAAGAGCAGAACAAAACCTTTCCCTCGAAAGGGATTGTGTCAGTCTACACCCTTAGCATCGACAGTTTGTGGTAGATCCGAGTTTTACTTTGAATCTCCAATTGGTGATTCCCTACCATAATGTCTTGAATTGTGTGTTTGAAAAGAGGTGGATATGTCCTGACAAGTTGCTCTTTGTTCATTGTGCAGGTGTAAGGGGAGGAGCGCAACAGGTTGATCAGAGCTGTGCGTTTAAGTGTTGGAGACAAAAATTAAGAGCATGAATTATTCAAAGACAAGCCTGGAGCCTGTAATCATCAGAAGGTCTACAAAACACCACAGGTGCGATAATTGAAATCTAAAAAAAAAAAAAAAAAAACAAACAGGTCTGCTCCTGGCAAGGAGAGAGAAACAAGAAACCCAGAACATAACCTGAATACAGACTGCTCTGAAGAACAAAAAGCAATCAAACTGGACCAAAAGAGGCTGCGAAAAGGAGGAAAGGGGCCTTTCTCCCACCCCGGGCCCCAGACTCCCTGCATCCAGCTCTGGATAAATGAAGCACGATGGAAATTGGAGAATGGAGGAAAGAGCCCCACACGTGGACAGGTCGAAGGAGGAAATAAAATCATCCCAAACGGGGCAACTAAGTTTAGCATGCAACACGTGTCGTGAGGAAGTCATGAGAGGGAGATGAGGGAGATGACGGGGAGGAGGGAGGAAGAGGGAGGTTGCTAGGTGACGGAGCGTACATACTGAATTTTAACAAAATCACCGGAGAGGAGAGGGTGAGTGAGAGGGACAGAGAGGTAGCAGTCAGCAACATGTAGCCTCGCCGGGTGGAAAAAAAAAAGGCTCCAAACTGTTCGGCTCGTGCGCGCGCATTCTCCTGCCTGTCTGCATTTTTTAATTCTTATTTTTATTTTTTGGAGGAATTGTGATGTGTTGTTGCTTCATCCCGAGGACGTTATCCCGCAATAATACAATCAATCAGGCTGCGTGCCGCAGGAAATGTCCAGCGGACGGATGGACGGGTGGATTGTGGCGCACAGGGAGAAGGACAGGAGAGCGATAAGAAGAGGAGGAGGAGAGAGCAGGAGCTCCTGAAAACAGTGAGTAAAATTCTTCTCGTGTCTTCTGTCGGACACTCTGTTCTCTGTCTGAAGGTGAAAATGTTGCGCCACGTCTCGCGCAAGTCTGTTCAGCTCTGCGGGGCTTCCAGAGGAGGCTTCGCGAGCAGGACTTTGACCCCTCTGTCATTGATGCGCATGCACCTCGTCATGGTTTGGTTTGGATCTCATCCAGACGCGCGCATCCAGGGACCGGGCTTCTCCGCATCCACGTAGCGCACAAAGTGGAAACACAAGTTCTCGCAAGCTGCGATTCAGAGGTGACATTTCTGAAAACCCGCATAGTGCCTCCTCGCGCGCCGCGCGTCTCCCCGTGCGGGCATTCTGCAACTGCTTGTTGCGCAGAGCTGTACAAAGAAGTGAGTTCGGCTTCTCTGCAGTTCCTCCTCACCCTTCAGCATCATCCGCTCTGGGGGACCTGTCAGGTCTGAGCCAGGTCTGAGCGTGCGTGCGCGCGCGCGCGCCAGCTATTGTTGTAGCCGTGCGTGCAGATGCCTCCCCAGGACAGAAGGGGTGAATGTGGATTCAAAACCATGGGAAGTCACCATCCTCTTCATCCACATATGTCCTCAGAATCTCTGAGGATGAGGTGGGTGATGATGATGAAGAGGGGGATGATGGAGTTGGGGCTGATTCAACAGTTTGCCTTCATTCCTCTGAGGATGCAGTCATCCATCATTTCTATGGCTTTTTTTTTGTGCTTAATCTCCTTGACATCATTGAGTTATTTCAATAATTGTGTATTTTCTTTTTATTTGGCCTTTTTTTTTTGCAGGATTCATACCTTCAGTCAAAGGTTTCTGTGCTTTTGATGGAATTTTAAAGCCACAATGAGAGCTCTTGGTCAATGCTACATTATTTAAAGGGACATGCAGCCATAGTTTTCTCTGATGGTTGCAGATGTCCACACTTAAAACCACAATAATAAAGGTTCATTTTAGTGTTTGACCTAAATTTTCAAAGCCTCAAAGAAAAAGCAGACTCCTACAGTCAATCTGCTTGTAAACCATATATATCGGCTATTGCATGTCACTTGTTTTTGTGACCCTGTGCCCTGCGTATAGTTGATTTAAGAAGAAAAGCACCTCACTTCCAATGTCTTCTTCCTTCAGCCATTTTGAAGCCTGACTGCTGAAGCAGCAGTTTTCCTGATGTTGGCCAGGAAAGTGTCTGGCTCCCAGCTGACTCTATTTCTGTTGACACCAAATGGATAAAAATTGTTGCCTCGTGACTGATGCAGTAAAATACTGCTGTGCTTCTTTGAAGTCTGTACCAACCAGTCTTTGAAATATATTAAAATAATAATAATAATTAAAAAAAAACCCAGTAAACTTGTGTGAGCAAGCAAGTTATCTTGGATCTTGTTAAAATAAGTGCTGACGAGTGTAACCCAATATTCTGTTTTCTGGGTTTGATGAGTCAGTAAGAATTGTAGCCTCGGTTTCTTGCTCTTGGCTAACATTTGGGAAATTTTACTTTGCTCTTGAAGCTCTTTAAAGTTTTTGCTCCTGGGTAATTTATGGGTAAATCCTAGAGATTTCTGAAAAAAAAGAACAGCTTGGTTGAAGCCAACATCTACCATAGTTGAAGTCACATCTTTGGGTTATCAGATCAGCAGCAGAGGGATGATCGTTGGTGGAACACACCTGATTCATGTCGTCAGCAGAAAGCAGCAACAACTGACACTGGCTCTCTTACTGGAGTTGGTCTTAGACACTTTAAAACCAGCTTGTGTGCCATCATTTCATCAAACGTATGTTTAAATAGAGACATATTAGACATAATAGAGAAATATTAGAAAATGGAAAAAGTTCAATTAGTTTGATTTAAAAAAAAGAAAAATGAATGAGAAATAATGAAGAGGAATGATGTATTTCATATGGAATCACTGGGATATCTATTGTAAAAGCGTTCCCAGTGGTCTTTTAATTATAATTATATTGCTCTTAGCTAAAAAAAATAAACAAACCAAAAAAAATGTTGTTAGGATATAGTTTCTGAGTGGTGGGAGTTCATCAGAAATTTGCTTCTGAGTTGTGGGCGGGACTGTTGGCGAGGAGTAAGCCTGCACAGATTTCCCATCATCCCTTTCTTTACCCTTCAGCTTGCTTACAGCCCTTCACAACACCTAGCTAACATTAGTGGTGCACATATTGGAGCTTTCCAGCCATACAGTTTTGAGCCAGATGCCAGCTTGGACGAGGAAAGCAAAGACGTACTCGGATCTATCTGTCTGCAAGTGGATGAATCGGAACGGAGCACAACAGGAAGCTTGAGGCTTGCTGATTGTAGTTTGTATGTATCAACTACAAGCTTTCTCTAACATTTTACTCATCTACTGATGATTCACCACAAACTGAGTTAAGAAATACTCATAAATGCAGTTTTAATCTTAATTCTATTGATATATGTCCTCCATCTTGAGAAAAATGCTACAAGAACATGTTTAAAAACACCAAAAAACACAAATGTCATTGGAGTGGGTCTTAAATAGAGACATTACCTTAATAAGCCAACTCACTCTAAACATCTGAAAGGTTTACTGATCTCTCATTGGTCTCTGGGTCAGCAGGCCAAGCAATCATGATAAAAACTGCGGACTTGACATAATTCCAAAGACGGTCATCAACACTCTTCACGAGGAAGGTTTAGCCACAAAAGGTTTTTTAAAGAAGAGCGCTGCATCAAAAATAATGTAAAATTGAGTGGAAGGACAAAAGTGTGGTAGGAGGCTTAATTAGCCAGAAAATTTTGCCTGAATGAAACCCCATGGAAAATCTTTGGGAAGTGGTCAAGAAGAAGATGAGAGGTGCCAGCCCCATCAATGCAGATGACCTGAGGGCAGATGTCAAAACAACCTGGGCCTCCGTTACTCCATGGCACGGTGCATTGATGCAGTAAATAAGGCAATTTGATGATAATTTTAATGATTACAATTATGTGTTATGATTCAGGCTCTGTGACATTTAGAAAAAGCCAAACTCCTTAAATTTACGTCAATTTGAGAATTGAACCTTTGTTTCTGCAGAATGTCTTTGAGCAGCTTCACTCACGACTCGTGGGGAAGGCACCTGTAATGAGATCGTCCATCAGCACAGCTGAAAAAGTTGCAGCTCGCTGAGCTATTAAGCAGACAAGTGGGGAGAGCATGACAGTAGCAGCTAATATTGTAAAGACAAGGTTTGTGAGATAATAGGATTTGTGCCACATGTATTTTGTGTACGAGAGCTTTCAGGGAGCTGTTATCGGTTTATTCTTCTTTGTGTTTTCAAGAGTTCAGATCTTATGTAATCAATGCTAAATAGACATCTGGTATGTTATTTTTTATACAGGAATAAAGCATTTCTATATTTCTTTTAGTTGGTTAATATCAACAGAGACACAATAAATACATTTTGAAGTTTTGGTAAAGTGCAGGTAATAATAGCCAATATAAGATTCCTTTTCCGCTATGTAATCCTTGCATACCTAAATCCTGACCAGCATTACTTTTCTGTATTAGTCAAAATCACTGTGGATTCTGTTTGTGTAGTGTTTTTTAGTAATGCCCACCACTCTGTTTGTCAGTCCATGTTGCTGAGCCAGCTCTCTTCTGACTGGAGAAAAACACAACCCATTTTTTCATGTCTTGGGTACCTTCTTTTGATGAACTTTATGTTTGGCTGTGGACTTATTGTCATCTTTGTGCAACAGATGTAAACAGAAATTCAAACTGGACTCATGTTCTTCGATGGCTTTAGGTGAAACTATTCCAATTACATGACTCTGCTAAGAATTAACGTTCGCTTTCCCAATAATTCAGAACACATTTTCAGTCTGAATACACCCAAGCGGACCCTGGTCCAGGACCAGGAACCGCTCTCTGACCCATCTTTTTAGGTGGTCTCTGGTCGTTTCCAATCAGACTGAGCTCTGGTTTGCTCAGTCCGAATACACTTCATGCTCGGAGTGGAGGAATTGGACCTAAACGGCCACCATAGCCAGACCCAGTAGAAATGTCTAGCTGACGGCAGTCTGAATACAAACCAAATGCAAGATTCAGGACTCAATCTGGACTAAACGAAGTGGACTCAGTCTGGACCTTTTCCGGTCTGAATACACCCAAATCTTTGTTCAGATAGCGACTCCAAGAAAAATGTACAATTGTTGCTTTAAAGCTGATTAACTGCCTTTCTTTTAACACATAAGAAACAAAAAATCCTTGGTGATAAAACACATATTGAACTTGGCTAAAACAAAGCTCATTTCCCATCTTTTATTTCTCTTCATGTTTGTGAAGCAGTCCTTGGTGAATTTATGGGGAGAAACACAATGTCTCTGAAAAACAAACTTCTTGTTAAGATTTTTTCAGCATGAGAATGGGTGCAGATGTGAGCATCAAACTGAGGGTGTATTCAGACTGGACACATTTGGTTCTCTTAAAGTGAACTAGAGTTTGTTTACCCCGATAATCGACAAATCAACAAAGTTTCAGTGGATCCTGGCCTGGAACCAGGAACCTCTCTTTGAGCAATTTTTTGAAGTGGTCTCGGTTTAATTCCAGTCGAGCTTCGGTTCGGTCTGAGACTCCTCAGTCTGAAAACAATTTGCTCCCGGAGCAGAATAACTGGACCAAAACAGCCACCGAAGTCACGTGATGTTATCAAAGTATGAATAACGCAACGAATGAGCCGCGGACAAATGTAAAGCACTGATTATTGTGTTGTCATACAGGAAAAAAATGTATTGTTAGAGCGTTTGATCTAACACGCCAGAAATGCTTCTCACATGCTTTTCTGTGTCTCGTCACGCAGCACGCGCTGCTGTGATGTCATCCTAAAAGCCACCTTGTAATTTCTTAACAAAATTTCCTTGATAACACAACGATGAGACCCAACAACTGATTGAATGTCGTCAGATGAATGCAGGCTCATGAAAACAACTTTTAATGTCATCCACATTGTTTCTCACTGTTTTCCCAAAAATCTATCTGTTGAAACACTTCATAGCTGTTACCGTGCCATTAAACTGCCTTGCTGCATGCCTCCATTAAAACAAAGTAGCAGTATAAAGTGTTGCACCTCACGTTGATACAGATAATTAAAATTGGTCAACGAAATTCAAAGTTTAAGTGAAATATCCCGATAAGGATTGCAAAGCGCAGGACTTCCATAATTTCCATCTCTTGTTGCTTTGCTCTGCCTTCGTAATTCCTGAAGAGATTTTTAGTCACATGGTTTTGTTTACAAGCTTTAGTTCAAAACAGGAACGTCCACTTGACGGCAGTCTGAATACAGACCAACGCAAGATTCAGGGCTCGATCCGAAAGAATTAAGCGGACTTGGTCCGGACCGGACGATTTTCCCAGTATAAATACGCTACACCCTAACACTTTTAGATATGCTGGTATCCATCCGTGTAATGAGTTTGAAAAGAATTGAGTGTCTGTAAAGTAACATTTTTGTCCAGCAGCTGTTGCTTTGCCTCCTTAGGCTCTGTCTTCCTGAGCTGTGATCGCTAGCTGACAGCAGCACTGACTTTCCAAAGTGTCTGGAAGTGTTTGCTGGGATTCTCAATTACTTGCATGAGTCACAGAGCCGTGCTCTCGCTTCACTGTAATTTTGAACCGCAGTGACAAATGTCTGCTTGAAGCTTCCTGCACTCACCTGCTATCTTGTGCTTCTTTGTTTTGGCGATAATTCACAATTTACCAGACGTCTGAGTCAAAGTAAGAGAAATGCACGAGTGGAACTGACGCGTGGACAGAAATGAGAAGTAAAACCAAACCCCATTTGTCACAATTCTGTCCTCAAGTATCTGCAGCCTAGTGAGATACTGGCTGAGAAGCATTTTGTTGAATGAAGAAACTCATGGCCAGCATCTGCAGTGGAGCAAGACATTTCTGTCATGGCTTTAAAAAAATGCTTTCAGGTCCCTCTCCAATCATCTTTTGTAAAAGCGTTCTCATTAGTCTTTAATTATTATTATTGTGTTGTTTTCTTGGACATTGTTTCTGCAGAGCGGCAGGAGTTCTTCAGAAATGATTCTCTTAAGCTGCGTTCACACTGCCCTCGGCATCCGTCTATTTTAATTCACGGACGTACCAAGTGTTTCAAAATTGATTTTGGAGGAGAAGTTAATCATTCCAGATTGCACCCAGCGGGAATTATTTGACACCAAGTCTTTCATATATCGGAATAGAGCTGTGAAAGAAAAGCCTGCAGCAAAATTCATGGGATTCACACCGCTTGGTGGTGGACATACGCTAGAAGATAGTAAAAAAAAGAAGAAAAAGAAGCCCCTCTGCTTGTGAAAACAAAGGAAAACAAAGACATAGAGTATGTTGATCTAGTTGTCTACAAGCTTGTGGCCCGCACTATGTATTGTCTTTAAGTCATAAAAAAAAGCCCTTTTTTAAATGGCATTAGCTCCTAATTCACAATGATTTGAATCAATAAATAGTCAGAAATGCAATTTTGAGCTTAATTTACTTTTATATGTCCCTCATCATGAGAAAAATGACATAATAGCATCTCAAAAACACAGTTTTTTCAGAGTGAGTCTTGAAGGAGATGCTGAATTTCTGTGTTAACAGAGCTGAGTGTTGAGTTTCCTGTCAATGCAACTTTAGTTCTCTAGTCTCCTTGTTTGTCATTATAATCCCTTTTAACTCTCATTGTACCGGAGTTACCAGGATGCTTGTCTCTCACATCCACCTCCTGAATTATTTTACCAATGTGGTTAAGATGGATTTTTGCTTCTTTTTTTTCTTATATTATCTGTTACAACATAAAAACCTTTGTCCTCTTGCAGTGCACATTAAGGTGAATTGGCAGCGCTTCATTTTTTAAGGGGAGGGGCTTAAAGTGGAATCAAATAGAAAGGGGAGGGGACTTTTTGTTGGTTAATTGAAGAAAAAAAAAGGGAGAAATTTCTAATTTAATTCATCCAAAATTACAAACTACACATTATTTCAGTTTAAATCACAGAAAAATTGACATGCGAAAACATCTGATGTATCTATGGGACATTTTTAACCATTTGTGAGCACTGTTGTTGGAATTTGTTAGAACAACAACCTGCTAATCGTTTAATTGAGCTTTTTACTGGCAGTTATCTACCGGCAGGGGTAAGGTAAATGACCTTAACTATGACTAGAAACAAAAAAGCATTAAGCTGTAGGGAATTTTAGCTCAACAAATAGAAAAACAAACCCTCATCTTGTTAGAAATAAGTGATAATTTTACTAAAAGAGGAGAGTAGTGCAGGACAAGGAAAACTGTCTTGCTGTTGACTGTAAATGCAGATTCTGCAGATTACCTTGAGGGTGATGTATTTGTGTTTCAGCATCGCTGAGCTATAGAAGCCAAATAAAAAAAAAAAGCTGAAAAAAATCTTTATTTCTTTTTTGATTCGAGCAGCCTTACTTTTTATATTTCCTGTCATACATCATGCTCCAGAGCAATCCTTGTGATTTATGAACTTCCATGTCTTTTATGTCAACTATGAAGAATACTTTGTTGACTTGGGTCAGCTTGTTCCAGGTTTCCATCCCACAGTGAAACAGCTCTAAGTGGCCATTCTTTGACACACTGCCTTGTCTAATTTGGGTGAAGGTGCGGTGACACCTATTGTGACATGAGCAGAACAAAGATTCATGAAGCAAGCAATTCTTGAAATGTGCACCTGAACAGTTTCCTACAAACACCTTGGTAATGTCAACCTGTTGCTGGGTATAACAGAAAATTAGATAAAAAGGAATAATTTTATTTCGTCTGCGCTCTATGAAAGCGTAAAACAATGCTTCTGCCTGATAATGTGGCATCCCAATCTCGTTCTTCCCTTCATATTAACCCGTTTTTCAAAAAAGTTCTTAACTTTAATGATTTGTCGAGATTCCTACTGTTAGGCAGATTTTATTTACCAGCTTTCATTTAACATGGGACAGCTTTTTTTCCATTTTTGTCTTTAATGGAAACATATTTAAAAATTAAGCTGTGGATGTGTCTTCTTGCATACATAACAAGTTCATTTAATTTACAGCATGAAAAAATGACCAATTATCAAATACTGAACCAGAATATTACACAGATTTCTATTTCATTTTGAAACAGTAGTAAAAAGCAAATTTCAGAGCTAGAATCTATGCAAAGTTTTTTGTTTTATCAAATCTTTGTACAACTAATAGTACAACCTCACACAAAAGGCTGACTGCCCAATGCAATTTAATATGACATGGTAAACAGACATGGCGTATACTTATAAAGCGCTTTACAGTCACAGTCCCATTCCCCCTCACACTGATGGCGGCTCCACTGTCAAATGCTGACACCAACTTATAAGCACCAGGAGCAATGTGGGGTTCAGTGACTGGCCCGTGGGGACTTCTGGGTGATCAAGGCAGGAATCGAACCCTAACCCTAACCCTTCCAATCAGAGGTCGCGTGCTCTACCTCTGCACCACAGCATCATGTTAATTTTTTTAAAACCAGATCTTATGTAAAAACCTTTGAGCTGCTTTACTATCAATGATAAAAACCAAATATTAATTTGCATAATTAATCTTGTTTTTATAATTTAACCTAAATATGTGATCGTTACAAGATTTTTTTTCTCAGTCCAGGACATTGTTTGTTCATAAAAACACTCCAAAGATTCAATACTTGTATTATTTGGATTTGATTTATTTCAAGAAGGACTTTGAAATTATTGTGTTAATCGTGATTAATTAATTACAGACATTTTAGCAAGTTATTTATTTATTTTTTAATCGCGTTAATCTAATTTCTAAGTCACACCTGGAATGAGTTGACTGGAAAAATAAAAAAATATTAAAAGTAAAAGAGGTACATTTCCATACATAAATAGTACATACATATATAAAAGTATTTATTTATTTAGCCTTTATTTTACCAGAAAGTCCCTTGAAATAAAATATTTTTCAAAAGAGACCTGACCAAGAGGCATTGGCACATACACACGCACACACACACACACACACACACACACACAAACAATCACAAAAGCGTGAAAATAAAGCAAATGTTGCCATGTAAATGAAGAATCCAATGAATGGGAGGTTTGTCAAAATCAGAAAAAAGATCAGAAAATTAGAAAAAATATATATATTTTAGATATTAATGTTACTTACAACATAAGCTCACGTGACAATGCTCATAAATGCCTGATTTGAACATTTTTACCTTAAACTATAACATTTAACCTTTAGATTAAAAAAAATTCAATCTCATAAAATCAAGCAGAACCCTTTGACAGTCATCAGGCCAGTAAAAAAGAGGTCACTATGGGGAGATTATTTCCTTTGTGCAGGCAGCTGCTTTAAATCAAAATGCGAATTTTCCAGCTTTTTTTGTATTGCAAACAATTAAAAGCCTCATTATGAGCCTGGTATAGTGGCTTAAAGCGCTCCGGGGTCCTCAGGGTTCACCCTGTTTCGGCTCGTGAGGCCAATTTAAAGCTTTTTGATGAAATGTTTTTTCTTTATTATTGTGACTCTCTGTGTCATTACTCCTGAGTAGGCAGTTTACAAATGCAAAAAGTGGTGATTTTCATCAACAAGACCACTTACTATCCTGAAAAGTCACAGAAATTATAATAATAATAATAATTATTATAATAATCTTGTCTTTATTCTACTTCTGCTTTATAAATACAGTCAAAGTGCTAAAAATATCAGATGGATTCATCATAGGGTGAATAACAACTTAGATTCATTTAACAAGAACCAACGATCTGCAGTAAAGGTTAAATGTTTTACTCCACTTTAAACTTTTAGTTTAGTTTATGGTATTTCTGTTATTTGTCATAGTAGGCAATGCAATTTAGAAATCATAAACTTAAACATTCAAAGTTTTTTTTAGCTCATTTTAGAGATTATTTTCAAATATGGACTTAAGAGTCAAATATTTGGGTATGCTTACTTTTTTAGAACTACATCTGAATTTATAGTGGAATATTTAGAAATATTGGACAAATCTATCATTTGCAGAAATTATAGAACATGTTTACAGAATGTTGAACAAAATTCACTTTTTTGTCACATCACTTAGAATTTTAGGCATATAATTGTAAAATCTTTGTCTTTGTAATTTTTTTTTTTAGTAGGGCAACACTTTTAAAAATAATTTAGACCTTTGACATTTGTTTTAGAAGTTAGCCAAAAATTCTAGAAGTTTTGTTTTCTGAGATCTTAGATAACATTTAATTAAATGTTTTCACAATATTAATCATAATATAATCTATTTCCATATTTTTTTTAGCTAAAATTAGCATTTAATTTAGCACCTTTGGCAGGTTTTGTAGCATTTTATAATAATTCAAATTTCTGCTTCTTTTTATTAGCTATTCTGAGATTTATTTATAAAGTAAAGTAAAGGACCATTTCCTGTTTATTGTGGTCTTTTTTGCTTCACTTTCTTTTCACAATCTTCAGTGAATCAATCATCTCTTTGGAATTGGTTGTATCTCTTGTGCTTGTTTGGCTATTTCAGCTGCATTTGCCTTAAGACTGAACACTATCAGATTTCTAGACCTCTTCATGTTTCTTAGAAAACAGATTTTAGTTGTTGCAGAAGATTTTTGCCACAGAGGACAAACACTTCTGAACTCCAAAAACACGCAAGATCAAAAGTGAGTGCAGAGGGGTTCAAACACAAAAGAAAGATAAATATTTCATCATAGAAGCTGCAGAGAAACGTTCAAATTCACTTTAGATCCAAACATCACTCTGAACAAAATAATGAAGGAAAGTTCCACAAATAAGTTTACATAAAGGGAAATCAAAAGAAGTGAAATGAAAATGCTGCGACCTTTTGAAAGTCAGCTTTTCTGTAACATTCAAGACGGGATGCTGTGAAGTGAAGTGAAGGAAGTGGTGACATCAGTATCATATCCAGCCCTCTGCTGGCTGTCATCCCAGCTGTCGTCAGGCGAGAGATGCTAGTCCATCACAGGCCACACGGAGAAAGATGACTGTGCATTCCTCCTCTTCCTCCATATTTTTCTTCATTTTTTTTCCTCCTGCTTTTATTTCATTCCCCCCCCCCCCCCCATCTTCATATCTGCAGCATTTTCTCCCCCTCTCTTTATCGCTCCATCAGCTTCTGTGAATGGATGCCTGAGAACAAGGAGATGAATAAACTTGCTTTCATTCGGATGTGTGTTTCATCAAGCTTTGACATGACTCCCCAGCATTCCCTCCCCTTCATGCACAAACACACGCTCTTTTGGCATGAATTTAGGTGACAAATGGGGTTAATACTGAAATTTAACAAAATAATAACCATAAACAACAAAATTGACCATTCAAATCAAAAATGACCTCAACGATACCACAAATAATCCAAAAAATAAACAAAAATAATCAAAAGAACTTTGATTATTAACATTATTAGAATGTTATGAAATGCAAAGAAAAAAAAGTTTTAGGTTGATCTCTTTCTGTACAGATTTCAAAATCTACCTTTAATTTGTATGATAATAGTAAGGCAGATGTAATGTAAGTAAATGTAAGGCGACAGTTAGAGTTAAAGAGAGGCATTGAACGCTGTAAGAATGATACAAAAGAGAAGTGTTAAAAAAGACAGTAAAACTGAAAAAGGGAAAGGATGGAGAGAGGTGAGGAATAGAAGCTGAACCGGAGGCAGCTGTGAAGGACAAAATGACAGTGTCATCCCTCATTAATACATGCAAAGTTTACATTTGGTGGCTCCGACATCAGGAAAGAAACACATAGAAAAGGAAAAGAAAACTCCCTCATGGTTCTTTCTGAGCTGCAGCTAAAATGGGAGTCATAGTGGTGAAGTTTCTCTTTAATTTGACCTTGTTTTGGCAAGCAAACAGAAAATCTCTAAACCGTCACAGTGCAATGAGTATCTGATGTGTGCTTTGATAGATGAGGTGGCCTTTACCAGAACGTGAAGCACATGAAGAAAGCTTGGTGTGATCACAGGGGAACGGCTGGGTTTAAAGCAATTGCTTCTGTGTTTCAGCAGCGATTTACTTAGTTTCAAGTAGATAACTTTCCCACCAGACTGTCACATAACTTAATTTATGTGTTCTGTTGATTTATTAAAGTAATTATTGCAGAATTACAAAAAAAAATGTTCTTTTAATCTTAAACCTTTTTTTTCACTATTACTTTACCTTTACCTTGCAATTTCCCCATTTCAGAACTAAAACGTCTTCCTTGTTTTCTTTTACTTTTCCGCTTGCATATTACCAAAGTATTAGTCTAAAAAAATCTGCTTTATTTAAAACGTTCCTAGACATTTTAGGGGTCAATCAGCTCCACAGAAAAAAAAAAACAAACAAACAAAAAAACAGTATTCCACAGATTTAGACATTCCTTGGAGTACAGTCCTTACTTCAGGGGTGTCATGCACCTGACTGAATGCAAGGGAAGCTAGCGCAATAACGACATGCAGATAGTAATATTGTCTGGTCTGTGTGCAGAGCGAAGATAAGGTTCATCTTTGGTTTGTCTTTCTAATCCCTCACTTGGGAGCATTTGAGACATTAAAGGAGGGAACGTTCGGTATCGTTGCGGCGGTGAGAAAAGGTGCAGAAGAGGACATTCACCCCAACATTCTGGAATTGAAGTGAACTGACCAAGGGTCGGCCGAGCCAGCCTGTCGCCTCGCATGTGCATCAGCTGATTAATGTGGCTTGAGCAGACTGAGGAGGAAGGAATGAATTAGGTAAGGGGGGAGGCACAGGATCTGTGTAGCGCACCTGTAACCCCTCCTGATTTAGTTCTCAGAGACAAGGGCAGCAAGGAACACCAGAGGGCACGCAGGGAAAGATATGCTGAGGATGGATGTGGAGGTTGCACCTGTAGCACGGCATTCTTTGTCCTCCTTCACCTCTTTCTGTTCTTCCTCCTCTGCTTTGTAACCACCGCCGCCTCGCGTGCAGATTTGACTTTGCTGCCCATTACCCTGCAGCCACTTTGAATACCCGTCACTCCTAAAAGCTTGGGTGGATATCGTTAGAGGACTTTTTTCAGAGAAAGGCGAATTTGAAATGCGGCGCAGAAAATACCTCTGCGACTCTTCCTCCTGTCAGAGGCTCGGAGCTAAGGCTAGATGAGATCCTCGCCACGTGCTGTCTCCCCAAGGTTATAGTGACCACAGCACTCTGAATCCAGGAAAGTCAGTTAGTCACGGTTCAAATTCAGCAGGTAGGCTGAATGAGTAAGACTTTCAGAGTTTAAGTGCTACTTCCAAGTTGAAAGCCCACAAATGAGTCACTCAAAAGACTGCTCTTTGGTTAGTTAGGGCAACGCTGGTCATACTGTCCACTAAATATTGACTGATGCTGCTTTCTGTTGAGACGTGAGTTCAAATATTTAAACAGAATTTTGTGTAATTTGCTTGGAGGTGCATTTCTCTCATGATAATGGTATTGATTTCCTAAATCAGTTTATATTTTTAATGTGTAATTTTCAGTCTGAGGAACATTTTTCCAGCACAAGTTATGTTTTATGGAGAAAAAAAAATCACTCTCTCCTTCTAACAATGAAAATATGCATTATGCTGTTTGATTTTAGCTATGCAGCTTCACTCGAATAAGCCTTCTTTTCTTAAAATGTAAGTCTATGCTTTGATGTGTTGCTATGAAGCTACTGGTCAAACTTACTTTGGACACCAGTCACTGTTTCTTGTTTTTTTTTAAAGGTGACTAATGCAACAGTTGAGATGTTTACAGCGTTACCATGCAGACAACATCCCAGTCTTCACATTTGTGTCGGTCATACAAATATGCAGACAGAGATGGTGCAGGAAAAATGAAGCCAACGGTGAACATAGAATACATTCATTCATTCATTTTCCAATCCGCTTTATCCCTTTCGGGGTCACGGGGTTGCCGGAGCCTAACCCGGCTACTCATGGGCGAAGGCAGGGTACACCCCTGGACTGGTCGCCAGTCTGTCGCAGGGGCCACAATCACACACCCATACACACCTAGGGACAATTTCGAGTAACCAATTAACCTATGAAGCATGTTTTTGGACGGTGGGAGGAAGCCGGAGTACCCGGAGAAAACCCACGCATGCACGGGGAGAACATGCAAACCCCACACAGAAAGGTCCCCCCAGCCAGGACTTGAACCGGGAACCTTCTTGCTGTGAGGCAGGAGCGCTAACCACTGCGCCACCGTGCAGCCCGTCCTTAGCCAACAGGTTACACCTAATTGTTAAAAGTTGGTAGCACGTGTGGCCATAAGTGCTGTGTGTGCATGAATGAATGGATGGGGCTGGGCCTATAAAGAACTTTAGGTCCTAAAAAAGTACCCGTCCTTAAATGATCATTAGTGCAGAGGGGCTCCGGGTTTTGCTACCAACACAACACAGTGTGCTTTCTGCATGAAATGTTGTATGCGGTGGACTTTCCTCCAACTGTAATCAAATGTTATAATTTTTTTTATAGAGAATACATTTCTTAAATTAATTTATCTTATTCTTCAGTCAACAAAAGTCGATACTTTGGGATTTTGCCTCTCAAAAAGCAATAAAAAATCAGAAGTTAAAAATTGAAAAAAAACATTGCCAACAGAATACCATTATGATGCCAAAGAAGGACTGATATTTTGCTAACACGCCCATAAAACCATGACAATAACAAGCTATTGTAATGAATTATGAATGAAAACAGGCACACTTTAGGCCTATGAAAACTAATGACTGAGTAAAAGGAATGTAAAGATCCAGAGTGTTGCTGAACTGTGAGGGTGAAATACTGGCTGATTTGAAGGAATACACAGTAAGTACATAGATTTAACAACTGTCCGGACACTTGAGAACTTTTTGACTTGTTGAAACCCTCACTTATATTAAATTTACCTTTTTGGACCAATGTCTTGTAACAATCAACTTAAGACAATTTTTGTAAAACAAAATTGCAAAAAACCTGTTCAATATATGCATAATATTATATAATTACTATGAACTGCAGAGGTACAAGACGGTGTTTAAGACTCGACTCCTCTTCTTTAAGTTTGGAGAATAGTAGGTAAATAACAAGTCTAAGTGGATTTGTTTTTAGCTGGGCTGGCTCCTCTGCACCATTAAGTTAAACCAGTTTGTTTGTATTCAGTAGATGGTTGTAGACAAATGGAAGGTTGCACCATTTCTGTTTTTCAAATGAAAACTGCCTCTTAGTAACTCAAATGAATGGGTCGAGTCATTCGTGTGAAGGTGCCTTGCAGAATCCGGTCACTAGAGTTGACCCTGAGATGTTGGTGCTGTAGTGGTTGTTTGGTTTTCCTCGATGATCAATTCATTGCAGTCTTCATTTTATATATATAATACAACACATTACTCAGTTTTTAGCACAGAATTTTGTCCTTGGAGGGAACCAGTTTCTGTCCTAAAGTGTTGAAAGGTTTGAAATGGACCAGAACACATTGGGGTGTGGTTGTATGTTGTAAATATAAGGTTTCCTCTGTGCACGGTGACGCTACTATCCTGATTCTTTTATTTTGAGGGTCGATTACAATAAAATCCAGATTTCATCTGAACAAAAACTGGAGATATTGGCTTGCAAAATGTAAATATTGTATGTGCTCGTAATCCACCTTTACTTGACTTTAGGTTAGTTGGCATCTTAAGTATTTGGTTTGATTAAATTCAGAGTTTTGTTCTTTTACTCTTTATAGTGGGATAAACAGACAGCGATCGATGGGCCCATCACACTGCCACATACAAATACCTCACACAGACCAAAGTTACTTTCATTGCCAAACAGATGGCTGGTGGCATTTGTGTCATTACAAATGACTAAAAAAACACTGACATTTACAAGAAATAAATAGCTTTTGTGAAACCATAGACTGAAAAATAACAGAAGCAGAATGTATGTTTAAGTTTAAAGCTCCCACAGTGGGATGCTGCCGCTACACAGTTTTTTTTCACTCTGGTCTTTTCCAACAAGGATCTCCTGTAGACAGTGCTGGTTATGGCTGTAATTCACTCTCTTCCAACCTCTTCTTTTGCTGCTCCAGCAGGTTTTGCTCACAGCTTTTTCTGCAGACCCCCCCCCCCCCCCTCGTTTCACAGTCCAACAGGCTAATAGGATGATAAGCACCATTTGCTTGAGAAGACCTTTATAGTTCTTCTTAAATCCTGTCTAATTTGCTCATTTCTCCCACTTAAGTGATATCTTTTGTTTGTGAAGACATGTAAGTGGTATTGCGTAATCAATCAGCTGTGTACAGCTAATTACATGAGGGGAAAAACTTCTTTGCATATTCTGGGCCACTGCTGATTTTCAAAAGCTACTGCGATTGGTGTGTGCTTGTGTGAACTTCTCTAAAAGTCGTACGCAGCAGCAGGAATGAGTTTAAGTGGTTGAAACGGGTTTGAGGAAGGAGAGTGAATGACTAGACCATGTTCCTGTGAGGAACTCTGAAGGTCTACTCAGTTCGACTGACTTTAGGTGCAGGGGTCACCTATCGGGCAGCTCAAGCAATTAAGTTAGACTATAGTGGGGAAAATGAACAAATGAACATTTTGGGAGTATTTTGGATTCACCTACCTTAAGAGAAATGGGCTGGGTTTTAAAAAAAATGGCAATTAGTCCTTCAGAAGGACTTAGACATGCAATTTAGATTCTCCAAATGAATACATTCATTTTTTAGCCACTTATTTCAGCTATGAAAAAATAGCACACTTATGTGAGGTGGTTTGATGCATATTTGCATCAGTAGGCATACAGGGGTTAAAGCTGCTCCTCCATATTAGGAAGAGCCAGACAAGCCAGCTATGGTATTTAGTTTGGATGCTTCCTGGATGCCTCCCTGGGGAGATGTTCCGGGCATGTCCCACTGAACCAAGACCTTAGAGAAGACCGAGGAGGGACACAGAAGAGACTATGTTTCTCAACAGGACTGGGAATGCTTTGGAATCCCCCCAGAGCTGGAGGAAGTGGCCAGGGAGAGGGAGTTCTGGGCATCTTTGCTTAGACTGATGCCCTTACAGTCCTGTCCCAGATGAGTGGATAAAATGTAAAATGAAAAATGTCGTTTTTTAAAGCAATGTTGAATGTGGAAAATTTGCTGATTCAAAACTGATCTGCATTTCAGTCATCAAATCACTGGGTTTATTTGAGAGATCTTTGTCAAATGTTATCTGCTCAGTGACCAAGAGTCTGCCTTAAAATTGGGAAACAAAAGGCTCAAATCCACAATGGGTCATTAAAAAAGGGGTATCCAATGTCTCCTGCTTGAGTTGGATTGGGCAACAACTAGTTCCTGTGTGCGGCTCTCTATGCAGCTCCCCCAGGTGATGATTGAATGCTAATATTCCTCAGATTTTAGCATGAACATTAGTGGTGCTTGAATATTTATAGGTCACTTTGTTTTATCGAAGGGTCTAAATATGATTTTCAGCATTTTATCCTCAATATTGAGGATTGTGCAAAAAACTGATTTTTTTCTCCAGTAGATGTTAGGTCAGAAATAAATTCTTTTATTCCCTCTTCATTTTCATTTTTTCTCCTCGTTGCTTTTACCCCTCAGGCTTCTGAGTCCGGAGCTTTTATTCTCAACCCTCAGATAAAACTGACCTTGTAGGTTGGTGAGCATCCCGACGTGTCCTGATTACAAAGGAAGTGTTGTGGCGATCTGGAGGGTGGCGTAAATTATTCACATTGTCTCTGTTTTACAGACAACCTTGTTGGACATTCTTGCACAAAAATACAGTTTTTGCAACTTTTTGGCTCATAAATAAGGTAGTTTCCCTAAAATTTACCAGACTGGGAACAATTATTTACTGAAAAGAGAATTACAAACTTGCAAATTAATATTTTTTTTTTCAACTGGGAAAGTTGTAGAAGTGACCTGATCAATTGAAAAGGTTTTCCCAGTGTTTTTTTATTTATGATGTTGTCATTTTTAGACAAAATAAAAAGACCCTTTGAAGTTTTCTAGGACATAGTATCTGCAGCGCTGCAGTAGTTCATTGGAAATTGGCACAAAGCAACCCCACCCCCCCTTTTCCCCTCCCTGTTGCTGAGAACTCAGAGCAGGGAGCTTGTGGCCTGTCCAGTGCATTTGACAAATAAGCTCTATTTCAAATGGCATTTCACAATAATTTAAATAAATAAATAATCAGAAATACAAATTTAAGCGTAGTTTTCTTAATAAATGCCCTCCATCATCAGAAAAATGCCACAAGAATTTGTTAAAAACACAAAAACCACCATTTTTATCAGAGCATGTCTCTTTAAGGCTGTCATAACCTCTGTGTGTTTGTGAAGCAGCTATAGATGGATTGACTGAACAATTGAAGCCAGTCCTTCATTTTTTTCTAGATCACATCATCATGTTTTTTTTGGGAGCATTGTTTTGAAATGCTTTAGCTATCCGGGGAGAAATCCAACGTTAATGCTTTTCATAGTAAATAATCATAATGCATTGCCTTGCAATGCGAATGAACTACAGCCACTCCATGGTTTCTGTTCCGACTTGGAGGGAAACATGGAACTGCAGCTCAGCATTGGTTGAAAATCAGCTGCAGCTAATTTGCAGCAGCGTGTTTAAAGTGGAAATGTCAGAGTTGTAGATTAACTGATTATGTGGGGAGGACCAGCTGAGAGATGAGTTTGGAATTTTAAGCATTTGAAAGCAATGTGTGCTACACTCCTGAGTGGAGCTGTTTAACACACCCCTGATCCTGTTCTTAAGCATCTCTTTTGCACTGCCTCTCGTTCATGTAGATTTATTACAGAGAAGACACATTCAGGATTATCTGTAAAATGGTTTTTTGTATTATAATCCAAATTTCTCCTGTTTTTGGCTTGTAAAAAAAATGGTAAAAAATACTGCACATCATTTAAACTTCTTGTAAAGGCGATCCTTCTGCTGCTTTGGGCAATTTCAAATACCATCTGGAAATTAGAAATATTTGTCAAATGTCTGTGTGTTATCCTCATTTACCTCTAATAGAGCACAACGACTGGGAGTTATGTAAAGCCAACCAGAATGACTTGACAGAGCTTTTGGGTGCTATAATTTGCTCCTTTTGACTCTGTCATCTTAAAGAGAAGTCCATATTAAAAATGGGACTTAGCCCCACAGTTTTGAGCCAGATGCCAACTCAAACGAGGAAAATGAAGATGAAAGTGTATCCATTTGTCTCCAAGTGGAGGATTCAGAGTTGGAACCAGGAAAGGGAGACTATGGTGACATCCGTAACGCAAAATAAAAAAGAAAAAAAAAAAGGCGACTGAATTGACTTTATTTGGTTGGAGCTGAAAGCCATTTTCTTTAAGTGACATCACACTCACTCGGCCCATTTCTTTGATGCGAACAGCCCAAAAACTTAAAGCATCAGTGAGGGCCATGTGACTCTTACAGGTGCATGCGGCTGAGGCTTCAGTAGGAAACAGGATTTGTTTCTTTTCCTGTTCGGAAGAGTGAATGTGAGATCATGCAGTACTGGTGATTCTACAAGTCATCACGTCCTCACAGCTAATCACAAACTGTAATTAAAATCCTTCCAGCGTGTCAGGAGAAGATCTTTGCTCAGATTGGCAACCTTTCCTTTTGTATTTTTGAACCGTTCTTTTGTTCTGTTAATCTGTGTGCTTTTTATTCTTATACAACATTTTTCAGAAAAGATTAACACACAAGTTGCTCTTTAACCTGCTGATAACAGCAGCTTCCTTCCTCTTGTCCTCTCCATCTCTTTAAAAATGTTTACAGCAGACTCCTGGAGTTCCCCCAAAGACTTTAGTGAACCTTTCAAATGTACATTTAAGGTCATGATGAATGAATGAATGATTCATTGACATACAATTCATTGAAAACTTTCTGTTAAGCACTAAAAGGGCAGAGTCCCCCTCCAGGTAAAAAGCTAATCTCTCAGATGGAAGCGTCTGTATCTGGAGACTATAAGGGGAGCAATAAAGGAACATTTTGCCTAAAGCTGCCAAAGCTTTGATATGTATGATAAAACATGATCAAAATAACTAGAACCTTATTTTTATACAATTACTTAATGTCAAAGTTATTCTTAGCCTAAACTGTGCATTTGCTGTGAGAGAATGGATGCTGATGAATGTTTTTATTTCTATTTTTCTTAGCTAAAGAGATGGTTTTAGGGCTTGGTCACACCGTCCGAACTTTGCTGGAACGTACCTGGAGCGGCAGGGAGGGGCGCAAAATTTTGACAACGCTCGTCACCGCGCACAAAAAATGGGAAAAAATATCGAACACACGGGCGTTGGTGTAGCGATGTTCCGCTGAAGCTGGCGTAGCTTTAGCATTGGTTTGACGGTAGCAAGCTATAGCGAGCGTTGATGTAGCGTTGGTTGCTGAGGAGTCTGAGGAGGTTCATATTCTGCTAATTTACTTGCTTTTGATTGTCTTTGTCAGTTTGCTTTTTTACTTTATTGACAAGAAATAAAGTTTAATGTCAAGTCACGCTGGGACTCCGGGGTTTTACATCCAAATTAAGCTTTTCTATGGAAGTTTTTGTTAATGCATGACCTTTTCAAAGCAGCGGAGAAGATTTTATAGTTCATTAGTAAATGAATGGTTGGAAAGGACAGAGGTGGCCTAAGGATTGTTGAGTTGATTCAAGAATATTTTTCAAAGCATTATTAATGGCACAAATTAAAAGTAAAGCTTTACCTTAGAGTAAAAAAAAGAAACATCTTTAATCATCGTTAAACCATTCTTGGCTTTCTGCCATATCGTTTCTGAAAGATCCAAAGAGCGATCCTTAAAAATGGTAAACTACATGCCAGGATGGATGTTCATCCTGCTCTCTGAGGGAAAAAAAACCACACGAGACAATGAGTTTAGCCGCAACTCATCCTAATCAGCTTCAAACGTCGGCTGATGTTGGCAGCCTCCAGCGGCAAGGTCACACAAAAAGACAACATTACCTGATTGCTGGAGACAGAGTAATTTTCCATGCTCCTGTCCTTGCGACCTTCACCAGCTGTGACCTTAGCATCTCCAGTCTAAAGGAAACACTTGCTTCTTTAGACTGGTTGAGCTAGATGAGCAAAAAAAACTTGTTTGTGCCAAAAATGTGTGCTACAGATGCTCTTTGTCACAGCTGTGGTTTCATTTCAGTGCCAAAGAGATTTACATTGTTTTTTTTGTATACTGAAATTATGTATTTTAAACAATAAAACTTTCTTTTGGGGATTACATTAGTCTTAACTGTCAAGCCACAGTAATGCGATGAATTCATAAAGGGGAAATGCTGGAAATGTTTCAAAAACAATGCACTCATGCTCTGGTAATTGGAAATGAAGAAGCCATTAGTCAGGTAGTGATCCATTTCCTGTTTCCTGCATTATTTTAGGGGAAAAGATACACCTAAATTAAGCTGTACGATTGGTGCTGCAGGCTTAGCATTCAACATTTTTGCTCTTTTGAATATTTTTTTTCTCTTAAATTTATCCCCTGGCTTCTGAGGGTTTACGGAATTGCTCATGGGCACGTCAGAGCAGCACAAACTATCTGGACAGACTGCTGCACATGCAGTTTTACTGTTCAGAGACAGTTCAGAGCTGTTCCCCAGATCAGTTTTACTGTGGTTCTGATGAAGTGATACTGACAAAGGCAAGTACATGTGGATATATGAAAACTGTACATTATTGTCGTCCAGTGAATATAAAATATAAATCATTATTTCACACTCAGACCTTGGAGAATTAGAAAATATGAAATTACACTTGCACTATGTCAGCAATGACTAAATATTTATCTGTTCTTTTTTTGTTCATTTATGAACAGTTAACAGGGAGTTGACATTGACCCCAGTAGGGAAAAAAAATGTATTAGTCTGTGTAACACATTTAATTAATTTATAACAGAGAAAAAAACAGTGAAAATACCCAATTTGGTCAGTAACCATGTGTTCAGAGACATTTAATGGAAAGGTGCAACACTTTAAATTGCTATTGTTCTGCTGAAAGAATTATGATTAAATATGTGAAGTAATTTTGTGTCTTTGTGAGATATAATGTATCTAGCTGCACAATGCAGTTGGTTGGATTTATTTGATCTATTTTCAGAATTTTTGTTTTTTAAAACAACACCCTGCAGATGTTTGCTCAGCTAGAAAATGTGAGTAGAAATTGCAAAGCAAAATTTTATTTTCATTTTATACTACAAAGATGTATTGACTTATCAGATAGTAAGACAGAAGATTAATAAAACAAACAAAAACAACAAAAAACTACCCACTGATACAAATCTATGATATCTGGCCATTTCTATTCTCCTCTGCCTAAGGACCCACACTGGATGAAGCTCATTACGCCCTCTGGAATGTCAAGTCTACAACGTGATGGAGAATTTTAAGGTTCGGCTCCTTAATCCAAGTAAAAACTAACTAAATAAAAATGTTTGTGAAAGAGTGGGGGTACAAATGTTTTATGGCAAAATGTACTTCAGTGAATCTTCTTTGCTGCCTTTTATGTTATAAAATCTTCTGGACTTTTAGGTCGTTTTTTGAGTTGCTCTGTAAGGTATTATATTGCTCTTTACAAACACTAAATTAACGTGTGTATAAAGAGGCATGGCTGGTTTATAGTTTATTTTTTACAACATACTTAGTGTCAGAAGTGGGATATCCCATTTAACTATAGCATAAAAGTTTTTTACAAATGCATTACAATTCTCAACACTTATTTTAGCAATTTAAAAAAAAAAGGTTTATTAAACTAATCTCTTATTATATTTTCTTTCAAAGACTAATTAATAGCAGTAAACTTCTTTTTTTTAAGAATTTTGCTTTAATGTATTAAAAAAACTTTTTTCCTCAAAGCAAAGAGACATTCAGTATCCAGTCGTCTTTCTCAGTGTGAAGTCTGCTTGACTTTATGATAAATCAGTTGGATGGATTCCTCTGGCTCATTAGTTTTTTCTTCTTTGCTTGCAAAACAGGTGATGCAAGAATTGACCCCACCGCTTCAAAACCGTACGCATTAAAGTTAAAGCTTTGCAGTTCTTTGACAATGTAAAACAACTGAAAGTAGGTCACTACTCCCTCTGATAGACTCTGGTTTTGCCACATATGGCATCTATGCAGCTTCTGAAACCCCCAAATCTGAGCTATCCTGTTTCTTTCATATTTACCTATTCTTTCATTCCAGGACCCACCGTGGTCTTGTTGGGAAAGGCAAGCTCAGATTGCAATTTGTATCTTTTTGCTGTAACTAAACAAGGTCTTAAAAAACAAAATTAGCAAGAAAAGTAATTTTTGAAAAGTCTGTGAGGAATTCAACAAATTTAAATCGAAAGTGAATGTGGTAGAACTGAAACAGAAAGCAGTTTACACTTTATTTGCTTGTTTATCCCAAATAAAGGGAAGTGTTCTAATGTGAGAACCAAAACACGGTTGATAATTGCTCAGAACTTAATTGCCTATTTTTTTTAAAGTAAATGAAGCTTGGGACTTGAACTTTTTCTAAACGGTTTAGAAGTAGCATTGTGAAGTATTAAAAGGTATAATTTGAACCATGTGGTCTTTCCTGTCTCCACTTTTCTTTTATCTTTTTAAGATTAATTAGTGAAGCTCATTTGATTTCAGTTTTTTTTTTGTTTGATTTCGAAGGGTATTTTGGTGTGGATGGAAGTCATTCACAGTTTTTGTAACATTTATTAAATAATCTGCAACATTAAGTAAATGGTAAAGTTATTTATAAGCAGGATCAATTGGTTAAACCTCTTGTGACCTGATTAAAATAAAAATTGTGTTAAAAAAACAAAGTTGTTGAAGGGACAATGGGAAGCTGAACAGATTTAATAGAATACAACTCCTATTGCCTCTATGCATTCATTTAGGGAGAAACTAGCATTTTAGTTACATACATGATCACAAAAAAAGACAAATCATAGCTGAATATTGACATTGTCAGAAATTGGCCAATGCAGGATGCCACACTTGGTGGCAAAAACTTTAACATTTAATAAACTCAAACATGCCAACGCCCATGGAGACCACAACTGATGACACAAAGATGACCTAACCATGACACACTGGGAAAAATATATTTATATAGTCTGAGGACAATTAGCAGAAAAGAAAACAGCTGTGGGTGATTACCAACACGGACCTGAAGTGACTGACAGGACAGTTCAAACATGACCAAAATGATCACCAAAAAAACCAAACAAAACTGTACAATCCTCACAAAGAAATGTAGAAAGAAAAGGAGCACCTTACAGGTTAGGTTTAGCATGTAAATAAGAATTTATTTCACTGTTCAACTTTTAATACATTTAAAAAGCAGCTTAAATGTGGTTTAATCCCAAACAACAATGAGCACACTTGAAGGGGCTAAGTCAAAATACTGTATGAGCAAGCAAGGGTAAATATGTGTCAGTGTTGGACGCAAATCACATTTAAATGGTTTCATTTTTTTAATTTATCAATTGACATGTAATTTTTTTCATGAACTACTCTATTTTAACCTTCAAACTCCTACCAAATTTTGGATTATTAGTCATTCTTATTGTCAGTTTACTGTGTTTTTGGCATTTGTTGTTGGCAAACCAACAACTTGCTCAGGGACTACTTCCAAGGATGGCGGACAAAATGGCGGACGGAGGAATAGCAGCAGCAGCAGCAGCAACAGCGAGTCAAGATGATAATTCAATACAAAATTCGAATCCAACCAATAATATGGACTCGCAATCTCTATTTAAAGCTGTTGAAATCATATCCGACCTTAAAGAAGATATCCGTCGTTTGAAAGCTGAGCTGGAAATGAAGGACGCTCTTCTCTCCAAGTTCATGGATGTCTCCTTCGCCCAGTCCAAGCGGCTAACATCACTTAGCTTAGCGCCGCGCTCCATGGGACTCTTCCACCTGTCCACGACCATCTTCGTTTTCAACACCCAAACAAAGATCAGAGGATGAAGAAGTGGTTGTCCGGATGCCCAGAAGGACTTTTGATGAGCCTCAAAACCCTCCCATACTGAGTCTCAAACCGCTTCTCTGGCCTGGCTGCGGATTGTCCGGCTCCTTCGACAGCGGCTCAGTCTACTCCTGATCTGGGCTCCGTCGTCGAGTTTCCTGCTCTTCGGAGAGACACCACGGAGATTCTGGAGGAACGTGGAAGGACCGCGGCTGGCAGCAAACGGGTTCCGAGGATTACCGCGAAAACCTCATCTGGATCAGACGAGCGTCGGCGGTTGGAGCCCCCTGCGTCCTCCCGGTCGGCAACGTCTTCTTCCCGCCTCCGGATCCTGAAGGAGGCCGCCCGCTTCCACTCCCGCTGTGCCCGCGCCTCGCCGTCATCACAGGTCGAACACCGGCTCCAAGGTGAGGCTATCGCCGCTGCCCCGCAGGTCCACTCTGCTGCAGCTTCACCTGCGTCCGCGTCTCCTCCTCCTCTGTTTGCACCAACAACGGCAATAATCGGAGACTCTATCATAAGGAAGGTCCGCTTCTTTAACGCGGTCACTCACTGTTTTCCTGGAGCCACGGTTCTGGACATTCTGGAACAACTCCCAGAACTGTTGCGCTCTTTCCCTTCCTCTGTTAGGAGACTGATTTTACATGTGGGTTTTAACGACACGTCTTATCGAAAGTCTGAAACGACGACAAAGGCTTTTATTGAACTTTTTAATTTTTTGAAGTTCTGTCCATTGACTGTTTTTATCTCTGGACCCCTCCCCTCCCTCTCCCGAGGCCAGGCCCCGTTCAGCAGGCTGCTGGGTCTGAGCTCCTGGCTCTATTCTGCTTCCAGTCAGAACGGATTTGTTTTTGACAATTTTAATCTGTTCTGGAACAGAAACTCTTTTTACAAAACTGATGGAATCCACCCTAGTCCACCGGGCAGTAATGTCTTAGCTGCCAACATCAGACACTCTGTCCGGACATCATGTGCCCCCATCATGTCCACACCAGTCCAAACCACATCTTCATCTGCACAAACATCCATGTGTGGAAGTGACTGACTGGATTCTGTACATTCCTCCCACAATCTCCCACACATAACTGCTGTTTTAACAGCAAATTAAAATCCAATCTCGATTCAGTTGCTCCACTTAAGTCTAAAAAGATAAGAATTAAACCCACACCCCCTTGGAGAACTGAAAGAATGAAACAATTGAAGAGACAAGATCATCTCTGAGAACAAAAACAATCCCAGAGTTCTCTTTTCCACAATTGAATCTTTGATCAACCCCGACGTAAATACAAACACAATGCCAGCTACTGCGTCATTGTGTGAGGAGTTTGTTGACCACTTCAGGAGCAAAATTGATTCTGTCAGATCCAGTATCTTAAATGAACAAAAAAGCCTTTTTATTGAAAATGATGGCTTGATCTTACCCGGGGAAGCACTGGACAGTTTTGACCTGGTTGAAGCTGCAACACTTGGTCGAGTTTTCTCCCAAGTTAACCCAACAACCTGCTTTCTAGATCCCATCCCCACATACCTTTTTAAAACATTTTATGGGTCTTTTGAGAGTGAGATTTTAAATATAATGAATTACTCTCTTCAGACGGGTATTTTCCCTGCTGCCTTTAAAACTGCTGTTGTAAAACCACTACTTAAGAAAACTAACTTGGACCCCTCAGTTTTTAACAACTACAGACCAGTGTCTAACTTGCCATTTTTAAGCAAGGTTTTAGAAAAACGTGTTTTTATTCAACTGAATGAGTTTCTCGCACAAAACAACATTTTTGAGACAAACCAGTCTGGATTTAGAACAAACCACAGTACTGAGACAGCCCTGTTAAAGATAGTCAATGATATCAGGTGTGCCTTGGATTCAGATCAGATCTCAGTATTAGTCCTACTAGATCTAAGTGCTGCTTTTGATACTGTTGATCACCTGATCCTGTTGAATAGACTTAAAAGTCTTGGCATATCAGGGACGGTTCTCAAGTGGTTCAAATCCTATCTGATGGAGAGATACTTTATGGTAAACATGGACACTCACTTTTCTAGGGTCCACGAAATTAAATGTGGTGTGCCTCAAGGCTCCATACTTGGCCCCTTACTTTTTAACATCTATATGCTTCCTCTAGGGAATGTTGTCAGGAGGCACAACATCAGCTTTCATAGCTATGCTGATGATACCCAGCTGTACATAGCTATGTCTCCTGATGACACAGGGCCAAGAGAAGCACTTTTTAACTGTATTTTAGAGGTAAAATCATGGATGGCAAATAATTTTCTGCAGCTCAACCAGGAGAAAACTGAAATTTTAATTATTGGTCCTGAAGCTAAGAGAGAGAAACAGTTTTTGAAGTTAAAAGAACTTTCATTAGATTATTCAGAAACAGTAAGAAACCTTGTCGTTATTTTTTACTCTAAGCTAACTTTCATCCCACATATTAAACGTGGTTAAAACGTGTTTTTATCATCTTAGAAACTTGGCTAGAGTCCGCCCACTACTCTCTCTCGCTAACATGGAGATGCTGATGCATGCTTTTATCACAAGTAGAATTGATTATTGTAATGCCCTGCTTGCCGGTCTTCCAAAAACTAACCTTAAGAATCTTCAGCTTCTCCAAAATTCTGCTGCAAGACTTCTTACCAAGACCAGACGACAGGCCCATATCACTCCAATTTTAAAATCCCTGCATTGGCTCCCCAAAAGCTTCAGGATTGATTTTAAGATACTTTTAATGGTTTTTAAATGCCTTAACAGTCTTGCGCCTTCTTATCTGTCTGACCTTTTAGTTAAATATGAACCCTTGCGGACCCAGAGATCCTCTGGCACTGGTCTTCTAACCATTCCAGCTGTAAAAACCAAAACTTACGGAGAGGCATCTTTTCAGTATTACTGCCCTCGTTTGTGGAACGGCCTGCCAGAGGATCTAAGAGCTGCAGAGAGCATAGATGTTTTTAAGAAAAGGCTCAAGACCCACCTTTTTAACCTGGCTTTCAAATAATTTTTACTTTGTATCTTTTTACCTATTTATCTATTATCTATTTTATAATGTTTACAATAAATTATTAATTTATTTTAAATTCCTCATAATGTTTTATTGTTGGTTCTTTTTTGCTTTTATCAATATGTTTACTTTTTAATTTAATTGTATTTTGTTTCCGGTGCTTCCTCAGTTGGGTTCTCTCTCTCTGGGTCGGCTGCCGTTCAGCCGCAGCGGCTCTGGATGGGGACCTGCATCGCTGCCTAGCTGTGGTGAGGCGGGCCCCTGCTTGTGTCGCTGCATTTGGTTGGCTGTGCCGCTACTCACAGAGAGAGAGGTCCCAACTATTTGCGTTTCTAAAAACAAACTCATGCTCAGCCTGTTTCTCATTGCCAATCTCCATCAGTAAGGGGGTGGGAGCTGTGTACGGATCTGGGGGAGGGGACTTTGTTAATTTTATGCTTATTTTTATATTATTATTTGTTTTTTATTTGCTTATTTAGTATCATTATTATTTTTGTTTTATTTATTTTTATTTTGTGTAAAGCACTTTGTGTTATGTTTTATATGAAAAGTGCTATATTTAATAAAGATTGATTGATTGATATATGAAACTGCCACATTGTTCATTAGTTTTCTTAATATGTGTCCTCCATCATTAGAAAAATTCCACAAGAACATGTTTAAAACACCAAAACCATGATTTTCATTTGAGGTCAAAGGTGGAAGTCTGTAGGATCCAAAATGCAGGAGCCTGGACCAAGTGTCAGAATCTACAAACATCTAAATGAGAAAACGCTGTAACACAAGCCTGACAAAACATCTACACTTAAACATGACAAAACTTTGAACAAAACATAAATTGATAAAGCTGCACTGAAAACCAGTCACTGAAGACAGCCGTGGATGATCATTTATGTGAAACTGGGTGAGACTGTGACAGGTGGGGGGAAAAAAATCATAAAACCTGAAACTGAAGACAAACCAAGACAACATAACTGAGATCATAAAAAAGCAAAATGTGTTACCAACTTTACTGTCATCTTTTAAGATATATGAAACTTTAAATGCTGGGTTATTTAAAACACAAGATTGCATCTTTTAGTTTGATGTAAATAAATATCAACAGGTTGGTTAGAAAAAGTAAAATAGTACACAAAAGAGTACAGGGTACCTTCAAGATAAATGAATTCAGCTTTTACTATGCAGCAGCCCTTAATGTCAAATCTGCTGACAGCTGTGACGTCTGTTCAGGCAGACCTTTAAATTTTAATGAAACATGTTGTCTGCTATGTTTCTACGCTGTTTTTATTAACTTGACACTTCATTAACTATGCGCATATGTGCTTTCACCTTCACTGGGGGTGCAGCTGTCCTGTCTTGAAGCAACATCTGAAGATCTTCTCTGTCAGAATGACAGCACCGCTGGGTGGATGAGTAACCCACAAGGGTTC
Organism: Adrianichthys oophorus; assembly: GCA_036245035.1. NCBI lineage: Eukaryota > Metazoa > Chordata > Actinopteri > Beloniformes > Adrianichthyidae > Adrianichthys > Adrianichthys oophorus. Next base: position 14,296,708 of record BSAI01000106.1, on the reverse strand, counting down.
CCACTGTACCTTCAGAATTCAAACTCAAGGTGGTTCATAAGAAGAATGACCAGAGACTTCAATAGTAATATGAAAAGATGTTTGGCTGATATTAAAAAAAAAAACAAACATCTGTTTTCTTTTTTCAAAGTTGGGTTTCAAACATGAATGTGTGTACACATTAAAACAGATAATCTTACATTATATATGGAATTCTGACTCCAAAAAATTTAGCCTGAATTAGAATGCACCTAATGAGCTGAGTTTTCTCCGCCGACTTCAACTACATTCCAAAATTGGGGATGGACACGGAATTCAAAGGAGGAGTTATCTTCTTAAGAGTCCAACAATGGATCAACCCACCTGTCAATCAAAACACACCCTAAATGCAGTGACTTTTATTTTTATTTTTTTGCTATAGTAAGTTAAAACATAAAGAACAAAAAACGGCAACATCCCACCTATTTCTATCTTTAAAACATGCAAAAATATTGTGTCAAAAAACATATCATTCACTGGCCATCATTTAGTTTAACATCACCTTTTTAAAACCCAGATTTTTGATTTTTGAATGAAAAAAACATGGAACTGAAGCACATCATTTGCTCAAAGTCATGTTTTAATTAGTAAACCATCAAGGTGTTGCTGAACAAAGTTAGAAGATTTCTTCTCACCAGACAATGCAAATACATACATATTTGCCCTAAATTATGTTGGATTTGGAGAAAAAAACGTATTAGCCCATATGATTCATCCTAACACTTGCTTAAAAGAGCAAAAAAAGAAAAAACAAACAACAGCAACATGCACAGCATTAAATTTAAATATTGTATTTGTTTTATGATGAAAGCAAATAAAAGCGATCTCAAAACTTTGGGAGACTAAAAAAAAAAAGTAAAAAACCTAAACTTGAACACTGAAATAACTCCAGAACATCAATTTGTCCTGGATTTAAATACCTCAGTTATTAAAAGCTGGATTTCTGATGCTTTCATCCAGCTTTCCTTTGATTTTCTCTGGCATTGATGAGTGAAATTGTAACCTCTGGCACACGCCGTCCTCCAGTCCCCCCTGATTGTGTTCAAGTCCTCTGTCTTTTGGCCATATTTGTGTTGTCATGGCTGTGTGTGTTGTGGTCCCACAAGGGACAGTGAAAGCTCAGCTGGTGCTGTCATAGGTGTTTTAATGAAGGAAAGATTTGAACAGATGAGATTTTTTTAAATTATTATTATTATTATTCTAGCCAAATAAACGTTTGTAACAGAATTTGTTTTTCACAGAAGTCAAACATTGTTTTTTTTAATAGATATTTTTAAGACATTAAATAACATTAATATGCATTCTAATTATTTAAAAGAAACATCATTTTTCAACAGAATATCAAGGCCAAACAAATGTCCATATGATAATATGCTGAATTCCTCAGTTTTTTTTTTGTTTTTTTTTTCTATTCACTCAGAGTCACGTTTCATGTAGCCCCTGTTAGTTTGTAGCTGCGGGAAAGGTTAAGATGGAATTCCACAAATGCACAAATCCCCTTTTCCTGTTTCATTCTCAATCACTTCTCCCTTCTCCTTTGACCCGTGACTTTTGCCAACAAGGTCAAGAAAAAAGCCAGAAAGAGAAAGATTTTTTGGTTTTTATTAGGTGTACTCAATAATTTTACAACCTATGCAAAGAAACACTATGTTTTTAGTTTCTACTTTTTTATTCAAATGCTTGTATTTTAATGCTTTTATAGGACTATTGCAAACAGAAAAGGCGCCATGTGGATGAGTGTGGATGCTTGTGTGTGCGCAACTCGTTTGTCCTTTGTTAGTTTATGAACCCACTACCTCCGACTCTGATAGGTCCTCTACGACACAAAGGTGTCTTGAAGCCCTTTGTTGTCACTTATGCAGCTATCTCACTGCTAACAAGGTCTCTGTAGCTGTTCTGATTCAAACTGTGTCAGTCAGAAATGGTTTTCCCTCACTGATGCTAACAGGAGCAGCATTACTATTGAAGGTACAGAAATAGGCTGGTTGTAGATGTGTTATATATAGTATGTTGCTAAATAAATGGGTTATATATAACCAAATATGTTGCCAAAGGGTGTTCCTTAAATTGTCTTTCTTAACAAGAAAAAAATCCCAATAATTGTTGAGTTCTGTCAAGTTGAAGAACACAAAGTCCCACAAGCTCCCTGCTCCCCTCCATTCTGCTGGATAGCTCCAATATTACTCCCCATTTTTGTTGCATTGGTAATGTTAAGTTGGGGGGTATGAGGGTTATATGCTAGCAGAGGAGAGTATTAACGCATAGATGATGGGAAATGGGGGCAGGCTTACTCCATCCCAAAGGTCCCATCTATAACTCAGAGGCACATTTCTAATAATCTACTGCAGGTCTGCAGAAACTAAGTCCTAGAAAACAACATAGGTTTTTGCAGAAAAACGCCATAATCACAATTAAAACTATTTTAAAATCAAAAGAAGACTGGAGTGAAACTTGAAGTCAAAAGTAAAAAAAATGCAGGTAAAAGAATTTTACCAAGAAGAATATCTAGAGACATTTGAAAGTAAAATGGAAAACCATAAATAGCTCCACACCTCAACAAAGATCAGGAATAGGTTGCCCTGCATTACTACCTGTCTCTCTTAATGTTAACACGGTTTGCTGGTGCAGGGCCAGTCTCAGCTGGCAGCCTGCAAATTGTTCCATGCACAGATTAACTCTACAAATGCATTGCAAGTACCTCAAGCTGTTTTTGCGTGTTGTCTCATCCCCTCTATATCCTTTGACAGGCTTGTAAATAAAGCAGGAGAACTCTGCGATGCAAACCAGCTCGGAGGCAGAGCACGTACACCCAACAGCGTGCTCACACACACTTTCCTTTTTATTTATTTCTTTTTTTCGCTGTAGCATCTTCCCCAATATAACTTTGTCCTACTGCCGGAGCACAGCTTATTTCAACTGTGCTTAAATTTACTCTTTAAATCGACTTTTTCCCTCTTTTGTAGTGTCATATTTACAGTTCACAAGTCGCTGTAGCAGTTTGAGAGAGACAGGTGTTCCAACTCTGTTCTGCTTCAGGAACAGATGATGAAGCTGCAGATATTTTGCCTTATGAGAGACAATGTTCAAATGTCCATGTAATGCATTTCAGTTTTTTAGGAGAGTTGATATTCTAGTGGATGCAAAGCTCTCGTCCTCATCCAGAATGAATAACCTTGCAGATTATTGATTTTCTTTTTTTTTTATCCTGTGCAAACACCTGCACATGGAGCCTGTTGCAGTGAGCTAACGGAGAGATAACCGCAATAGGAAGGGATTCAGTGCAGCTCTGTTAGCTAGAAGTAAGGTTAAACACCAATGTGGATTCTGTAATGTTAGAGCACACAGAATACAATCTTTTGCTCATTTTGACTCACTGTTTTTAATGGTTTGTATAATTAGATTCAGAATTTTGACATCCAGTGAGAAAAAAAAAATCTATCTAAATACCTTTGTTATGTATGACTTTCTTCTAACCGTCCATCTTCAGAACCTGCTGAATCCCTGTTGGGGTCACGGTGCTGCAGGAATTGTAATTTATTTAAAATATTCTGTATTGTCATATGTTGCATAAAAAAAAACCAGTTTAGTAGAAGTTTAGGAAATTGTCTAGAGTTACTTTAAGGTGAGGGAATAATGTCAACTAAAAGTCTTCCATTACTCCAACTTCTGTCCAATCTGTTTCATTTTTTATTGAGTCGTGAACTCTGACCTTAAAACCTACAGGTTTTTTATCTTTGCTCTGCTTCTTTGTGGTTGGTCATTTTGCTTTTTCTGTAAATTCTCCAGGAAAAAAAAAAATAAACGTTTTGATTTTTTAGGCTGATTCCTAAAACCTAAAGGGAAATCTTGTTCCAAATGTTATTCTGAGAAAACTTTTCAACAATTTTCCATGTTGCCACCAATGATGTGGTCTGGAAAAAGTCACCATCTGCTAGAAGAATCAGAAAGCCAAATATATAAACACAGCAGTGGGTTCTAGCAAACACACACAACAAACAGGTATCACAATACCAGAAGTCATTTCTTCTTCTTCCAAAACTAATATCCATGGCAATAAAACAGTTTAGGGTTTTTATATGCAGTGACATTTGTGCTGAAAAGGCCAAAAAAAAAACAAAAAAACAAAAACAAAAAAACCAAAGGAAATGAGCACAGACACATCCTGAATGAAAATGCATTGAAATCAGAGACTTTATTGGACCGGGAGCATATTGGAGATGGTTTGTCTCCTTTCCGCCTTTCTGACGGAATCAATTCCAAATATCAATATGTTTAGGAAGAAGCTATGTTGTTTAATATGCCGTGTTACAACAGCAGGTGACCTGAACCACCACAGGCGGCTGTGATCAATCTTCCCTTCCAGGATCGTGTCGATAGCTGTCTCGGATCTCAAAACCCTTTGCTGCCATGTCTCCAGACAAAAGCAAAGTTGAATTGTAAACAAGATGTTTTATTTAAGCACACAGAATGACGCTCGGACTGAAAACATGCTTGTGTAAGCACTTTGATCACTTTGCTAAATTAATTGATCTCTGAAACAGAACAACACGCAGCGATGAGCCAAAATAACTGGTAGATTGTGCAGAGCACAGCTGCAAAGTATTATGCTTCTGTAAATTTGACAGCCTGGCTGTCGAGAAGCTTTGAATCGGCTGCTTTGTATTTGTTTCTCTGGAACTCTCTTGAATCTGCGCGTTTTATTTTTTGCTTCAAGTTTGCGATTCAAATGAATTTCTTTCACTGCAGAGCAAATGACTACTACACTGTTGAGGGCAAAGCAGGAAAAAGAAACCTACCAGCATGCAAACACAAAGAAAACAGCACCAGAACCCAGCTCTTGCATTTTACACTCCCCTTTGGCACCTGTTGTCACCTTTATCAGCTGGCTCAGCTGTGATGGAGAGCCAGGCGTTGGCCAACGTTGGTTGGACTAACTTCAAAGATGCAGTTTTTTTTTTTTATGCTGCGGTCCTCAGGGGGTTGTGAGACGTCCAGCTCCACAGTTAACCAGATGACACCAGTTTGGGGAATTCTGCTTCAGGTTCTTTTTTTTTTCTGTAAGGACCAGATATTTGGTTTTTCAACAAAGCAGCAGCATATTTCTGGGGTTTGATCATGACGCCAGCTCTCAAAAATAACAGCAAAGGACTCCCATTCAAATGGAAAACAGTGGAGTTAATAACACGTCTCCAAGGTCTCGAGCTTGAGGCTTCCAGCATGCACAAAAAAATCTGAACTGACCTCCAGGTAACCAGGACTTGATCTGAAGGAACTGAGACTTGGGCTTTGAGCCTTGTAAACAATGTTTTCTTTTTTTTCTTCATTGTTATCTGAAGGAATTCCTTCTCCAGTCTTCAAAGGTCACAGTTTGGCTTATTTTCTAGTGTTTCCTGCCCTACTTACAGCTGACCAGCTGGATCAGGTATATGTTCTGTCAATAAAAGCTTTAAGATCAGGGGTCTTTGGTACAGTCAGATGTAACAAGCAAAGCCTGGTCACTCTTTTCCTGTGATCAACATTTCGATACAACAGAAACACAAAAAGTTTAGGACTTTGTCCTTACTTTAAGGCCGCTTTCACATTAGAATAATAAGGCAGACTTGCTTTTATTTATGTAACGGAATATGAAAATATTTAACATCTTCATTTAGTTTGGTTTGTTGTTACATTTCAACTAAGTAAACTTACCAGTGGCTGCTTGTTTGGGAGAAGTAAAGCCCAAACTGAGACCAAAATCAAGCTGGTTGTTGTAACAATTCAGTTCTTTACCTCCTTGCGACATGAAAACATTAACGTCAGCAGGTTTGATTCTGGGGATTCAGGGTTTGTCGGTGCACATAGTTTGCTCATTTTAGAAACTGTGAAAGCTCACAGTAACTCTGGTGTGGTTCAAACCTGCAAACCCTGGTCTGCTTGAGAACAAGGATTTACCTAAAAGGTGAACTTACAATGAAGGATTGGGCCACCATTAAAAATATTAAAATTATGAACTAATGAGAAAAGAGTCATAAAATGATATAGAACATATTGTAATTTTACGAGAATAAAGTTTTACATTTTTGAGAAAACTTTTTGTAATTTTACAGGAATAAAGTTGTGAATAAGTTGGTAAAAGGTAGTAATTTTGCAAGAATAAAGTTGTAAATTGATGAGAAAAAAATATGTGATTTATGAGAAAAAAATTGTAATTTATGAGAAAAAAAAATTGTAATTTAAGAGAATAAAGTCATACATTTGTGAGAATTAAGTCGTAAATCGATGAGAAAAAAAGTCATAATTTTACAAGAATATACCTGTAAAATTATGAGAAAATAGTGGCAATCTAACAAGGAAAAAGTTTTTTTTTTTTTTTTTAAACAGGCCTCCATCCACATTACATATCAACTAACTACATCAATTAACTACATCGTTTCCTAGTAAATAGAAGATTGTTTAATAAATATAAGACTTTAATTGTGTAAATTCTCATTTAATACGATGATATTATAATAAAAACACATTGACTTTTATTCATAATTCTGCAAGTTTATTCTTGTAAAATTGACTTTTTTTCTTCATAATTTTATCACTCTATTCTTGTAAATTAAAAATTTGTTTTTCATGAATTCACAACTTTTTCCTCATAATTTAACAACTTTCTCATCAATGTATTTACTTTTTTATTTTGACGTCATACTCCGTTGTATAGTGCAAGGTGAAGCAAATTCTAAATTACGTGTTTAGTAGCAAAAAAAACCAAAAAAAGTCCCAAAGCACAAAACTGAAGACTCAGAAATGTTGGTTCAATCAAAGTAAAGGTGGTGTTCATGAGGACAACATGCTAATGCGATTACCAGGGCTACAACTTTTCTTCGTCTTTGGGTAATCTTTTCCTTGTTGATGACGAGCACTTGAAACTGGATGTTTTTCCTAGGCACTCTGGTTCACTTAATATGTGAAAGCAAACCAAACCAAACAAAGGTGTGAAAATGAACGGCATCCTTACCTCATACAAACTGAGCCTATATTACTTTCCTGGTGTGAAAATACAAATGTTCCAATGTTTTCATGATTCCTGCCTTTTCATTCCCACTTATTGTACAACACATATGTCCGTTAGTTCTTCTGATCTGCTGCTAGGTTTGTTTGCCTTCAAACTCTTGTGAACCACAGCAGGATTCACTTTCATATTTACTCAAATGCCAGTGAATTTCTCTGGTTTGTACCAGCATTTTCTGGGGAGACTGCGAATAAGATTTTAACATTAACTTAGCTTTAATAGCTAAGTTAATAGTTAATAGCTTTAACAAAGCAAACATGCGAAAACCCCCACAATTCTTGCAAATGTAATATACACCGATCAAATCACAAATTACAGGAAAAGAAATCCTGTTGGAAGTTGCTTACAGTTTCTAGGACCATCACTCAAATGAAGCCCCCCCCCAATTTCTTTTTAAAAATGAAATGCATGTTCAATGCCACTTTTGTATGGTGAACAGAATACTATATTTTAAAGCCGCACACAATTGTGATGTCCTTTTAAATCCTACATTTTAATGAGCCTTAGGGAGTCTGGCAAATCTAAATTTCTTCCTGACTTCTCTCTTACTCATTACTCAAAACCAGTAATGCACAAAAATCACATTCTCCCCTTAGGCCCACAGCATTTTTTAAATAGTCATTCCAGCATGAATTGACAGCATATCTTTTGAATGTTTTAACAATAGTTAACAGTTTGCACCAAAGACCACGACGTACGGCGTCTAAGGGGCTCATACTTGGACGTGTGTGAGTGAAAGAAGGTTGAAGAGTGGCGAACAGATGGCTCCTGTCCTCTGTTTGAAATATGTGTTTTAATTGTGGGCTGTAAATTGTTTAATGGGAGGCTTACTTTAGGCATTTGGCTCATGGCGCTGATCATTAGATGTCTTCTCACTCCTTCCAGCTTCAGCTCTTTTCTACCCTAATTTGCAAAATTTGACCCTTTTTTCAACAAATGTTTTTGTTTCTTGGTTTATTGGCTGACTCCTTTTTCTGTCTTTTTTTGGTTTTCAAATTAAATAATTTTGTCTCTGAAATTAATTAGGTCCTGTACTTTAAAAGACAGATAAAGTTTTGAAAGAAATCCAAAGAGATTCACATTGAAGAAAATGTAAAAATTGAAGCAAAAAATAGTTATTTTTGCACTATAGGGCACCTTAATGGTGAGCCTTATAACGAATAGTCTATTTTCAAACTTGTCTTATAAAACCGGACTAAAACATGGATTAAGCAAGACAAAAGAGTCAGAGACAAGTCAGTCAGTCAGTCAGACTTTATTAGGTACATTCCCAGTTACTCTAGAACATGTTTGTAACATGCATGTAACGTGTTACACAACGTGTAAAAAAAAAAACATTCTGATGCTGCTAAATCAAACTTTCCCGGTCGTTGATCAGCTCCTTGTAAATTTCAGACCTCTCCATCAATTCTACTTGGAAGAATTTGCAAATCACAGGGTGTTCAAATACTTATTAGCCCCACTGTATATTACAAAATGTCTTTTAAAAAAAACCCCAAAAAACTTAATTGTACCTTATGCAAAAAATACGATAGATATACATAAACTGATATAGCAATAGTCTTGCCCCCCCCCGGATTGTTTTTGTTTATTTTATTATTCTTTCTATAATTTTTTTCATATTTTCTACAGGTCATTTAAGATACTTTTTTTTTAGGAGCCATATTTTTGCTGGATGTATGGATGTGTGTTTCTGAATTCATCTACTCTGTTTAATGTAATTCTGTGATTTATTTAGTTCTACATGTACCAGAAGAAGACTGCACTGCACTCAATTTCGTTGTACAATGTACAATGACAGTAAAATGTTTCATTCATTTCCAGCTTTGTTTGAAAAACACAAAGTAAAATGAAAAGTTCGGAACAAAAATTCCATTTTCATAAACCTTTTGCCATTTTGTGAAAAAGATCAAATGTAGTTGTTTTGTTGTTGAAAACCAACAAGACTGAAGCGAAAATGCCTTCTTTAGTAAAAAATATATTTTAGATAAATTAGTCGACACACATATAGAACACTTGTAAGTATTCTAAAAATTGACAAAAGTGAAAACTTGTATTATAATAATTTTTCATAGCTTACATTCTCCCTTCAGTGTTGCTTTTCCTGTAAACCATGTCAAACATCCTCTTTATTTCCATTCCGTTTTCTCTTTCACTCTCTTTTTTACATGTTTTCCTCTCTATCATGTACCTATTTATTTATAACACTACAAGAAGCTGAAAAATACATCTCTCTACAATAATAAAAGTCATGCCGCCGCTGACACCACGTGGTGCCTTGTTCACCACACACTGGGATACGGTCCTAATCCAACAGGTACCTAATGCATTGTACTAAAGTAATGTGGTTTAACGAGTGTGGAGAGTTTCAGCTTGCTCTCATACTCAGTGTTTGCTCATTTTAATTTGAGAAAACTGCTAAGGCAATGTGTGAACTGCAGCCATAAAGATGACTGTTTGACTTTTGTTGCTGCAGTAACGCTTTGGTGGTGAAATTATACCACAAGTTTTTTTCTTTTCATCCTAACACAAATTGTAGAAATATAAAGATTATTACAAAACCTAATTGGAATAGTAATATATATTACATATAATGTTGTCATCTAAAAGCATCATGGGATATTCTTTTGTCTGATCTCTATAGGCTGAACTGGAATTCTACCCTTTTGAGTAAAAAAAAAGCTGAAATTCAATTTTATTTATAGAGCCCAATATTACCACACAGTTGTCTCAATGGACTTCACACCGATATAAAAGATGTGTAAGACCTGAGGCGGCTCCTGAAGTGAAGGATGTTGAGGAACCAGTTGACTCCCTTCTGTACTGAAGCTTCATTTTAAAATTGATTCAATTTCTAGAACAGTTCTTTTATTCTGGACACAGAGTGCATTTGGCATCAGGGAACCACTGGCTTCCTTGTCTAGTAATGAAACTGAAGTCAAACATTAAGCAAAACAACTTTTAGGGTTACGAACTATCATCATTTTTTTTTACAGATCATTTTCAAAAAAAGTTTTCTGACAAGCAATTTTTTAAAATTTCATTCTAAAGAAAGAGGTAGAAGAATAAATGTTTATGTCTGTCAGAGAAAACTGTATAAAGTGAGGAATGAGGGATTTTACGTCCTTAAAACCTCTGTAATAATTGTAAAAACGAAAGCTGATTACTTCACATTATATTTTGTTTGAAGTACAAACCTTTCCTAAACTTACATTAAATGGATGTGCAGCTCTGGGTCAAAAAGCAACAAAACAGAGCTTCAAAGGTAAGGGTCTACGGGTCAAAGGGTAGAAATGCGATTCATCCCAAGTATGATGCAGCTAAATTCCCATTGTTCAGTGAAGAAACTGCATGCTTGACTTGATTTTAGAGGAAGTGAAGATGTGGTGCATTCTAGTGTTACATCTCCAGCAGTAACGTGTTCCAGAATCCAGTCAGGTCAGTTTTTGTTCAGCGAAAAAGAAGAAAATGTTGCCACTTTGTGGAAGAAAAAAGAACAAAACTTAAAAAGAGTCTATATAAATTACCTTTAAACAGCAAGTATAATTATAAGGTAATTTAAATTGATTGGAAAAGAGTTGTCACAACTTATCATTTCTTTTCCCATTTTCTCTCAGTGTCTGGACAATCAAACAGTCTCATATCTGTGCTGTGCTAAATGTCTGGAGAAATGTAATGCAGCTTCCACCACAGCCCAGTATCACCAATAATACTTTTTAATTGTGAAATAATTAGCTCTTACAAATGCAGCTGGTGTACAACGACTTCAGTGGAGTTCATTAATGTTTGCCCCCAGAAGGGAACGGACTGTCAGGGTAATTTAAAGGCAGACCACAAACAAACACGCGAGGCGCACCCCCACACAGAGGGATGGGACGATCCCTCAGGCTTGTAATCTCGCCTCCCTTGAGGTTAAAGTTGAGCCTCGTCAGTTGAATAAACAGCGACTCATTAAGGAAAGCTCACTCTCGTTGAATCTCTTCATTTCACCAGTGAAGTCGACTTGCACTAATTCACCTGGACTCTGCTCGTGTACTCCTCCTCAGTGGCATCTCATGGCGTGACAATTTGCTGTAGATGAATGCCAATAGCGATGGCGTTTAACACTGATGAATGCTTTCTTAATCACTTAAGAAATGCTTTAGGAGACAGTATAGTTTCTGTACTGTTGCAAGGGCACACTTGTATTTAAAGCCTTAATTAAAACTGCCCTTACGGTTGGGTATGGGCTGTTTGTGGACAAGAGAGGGGCACATTTGTGGGTGGTCCGCACAAAATATTAAGGCTGTAGACCGCTAGGTGAGTCCATAGAGCAAAAATATCCACACACGTTTTTTTTCTACGACCATGCTGCATGAGACAGGTCATAGCTAGCACATAAACAACACATACGGTGATGTAAGAATGACGTAGGTGGGACACAGACGTCTCATTCGTATTTTGAAGGTTTTTAACCCCCAACTCCTGTGCACTGCTTTAGGAGCCCATTAGGACTCTTTGGGTGATGAGTGGCACTCTTTGCTCCTTACCTGGCTGTTAGAAATGAGCAAATTAGACATTAGTGTTGTTTGTGGGCATCCTGCAGGTGTCCTCTAGGCCCTAGAGGATGAAGCGGTAGTGGATTTTCACTCCTGTCCCAACTCACCCCCATAGAAAGTAATCCTGTCCTGTCCTGCTCCCTGACCAAAGTTTGAAAAATAATCCTGTCCCGTCCTGGTCTTGGTAATCTGACTCCCACTCCTGTCTCGCTCCCTTATATTTATGTCCTAATTATTATTCATCTTTCATGATTTCTTTTATTACATCTGATTTTCCTACCAGCTCTCAGAACTTAATAGAAGAGAGTTTCATCCTTACTCTTCGCTGGATGTCATTTTCTCTGTCATCTGACTCATCGTGAGTTGCAATTCTCTCTTTCTATATACGTATATACAGGATTCCTGCGAGAATCCCGTGGGATTCCAAAAAAAAAAAATGTCAGCCCCTAATGGGCACTGGCATTCACCTGCACACCTTGTGAATGTGGCATTTACACACGATCATTAAGGGGCCATTACAAGCGCCTTACTAATGACTAAAGTGTTGCGTAAGGGCACTGTGCAACAGCATCACCCATATGTCATAGGTGCTCGCAACTTACATTAAACTTACAAATACTTCCCGATAAACTTACCACACACACGACAACTGTGTTTTCTATTTTCCTAAATCCCTTATGGTGGCCGCACAAGCGTCAAAGGAACAGCAAAACACACTAGCAATCCCCTTAAGATGCATCCACTTCTCTCAATGACCCTTCAAGGGCCTGGACAACCCTAAAAACCTGCAGTCCGAGTACAGGTCAGCCCATACGGATAGATGTCACTAAGGCCTAAAACGTTTATGCTGAGTCTGATGAATGAACCACTCTTGGTTAGCCTAGCATTCTTTTAAGTTAGTTTCTGCTGCAAGGAAACTCCATTTAAACGACTCAAAATTAAACCTAAATACAGATTTGATCAAATCAGAGTAAATAATATAAGCCACAATAATGACTTCATTTGTGCACATCTTTGAGACATTAATGATGAGCTGCTCAAGCTTTAAAATACATGTTTAAAGTCAATGTACAGATGCTAAGGGTCCAAAAGTTCTGCTTACATCCCTTTATGCAACATTTTAGGAGAATTATCTTTGTGTATTTTGATTAGTCAAACTCTATATTTTTGACTTCTTCATAAGATGTGTAAACTCTTCTTAAAAACCGTCGAGTAGGATACAAATTCAGCCGTAAATGACATGAAAATAAATAGCAGCTGACTGTTTCAACGGAAGAAGATATTCTCCGTATGTATTATTAAACCAAAGCGGCTCCCTGAGTGTCTCATTAAAAAGCATCAGCCTCGTCCTGTGTGACATCTTCTGACATGGATTCAGATCCAGTTGGAGGATGAAGGTTTGCAAAGTCCACCGGAGTTACCCAAACAGACCAAATTCTTTCAGAACTATGCAGGTTTCAGCGTCTTTCAGGAAGGCTTGCGAAACAGTTCATTGAAAATGCAAAGCCAATATAAAAGCCAGATTCTTACAAAAACAAACGTGTTTGGAGTTGATCTTCTGATGTCCAATCGGACCCGCAGTTGTATGACCTGACGTTTGCTCTTTCATCCAGCAAAATCTCTGCAAAATCAAACATGCCAAACATCTGAAGAACACTGCAATTCCTTGATTACCTTCATATATGTCGTTTCTTTGGAGTTACTGATTGGGTTTTTTAATACAACAGAGAGCTATAGGAAATGTCATGCTGGCATCTACATCAGTGCATCACTGCATCTTTACAGAGAAGAGATGAAAGCTTTTTTTTTTAAATTGTACTTTTAATTCATTTGGAAGACAAAAGGCTCCCGAAGTGAGAAGGAAACCTGCTAAAAGGCAATTCACTTTGTTGTAAGTAGTGTCAGCAAAACCTGCATACATCAGCATACACTGAGGCGCCAGAGTGGACATTAAGGAAGAGCTGATATGTATTTGTGCTGCTAAAAGCCTTTTTATGCCTGTAGAACACAAAGCTCCTGGACTCTGTCAGCAGTTTGAAGAAATTCAACGCAGGTGATGGGTTTTTTCTCTTAGAGATGGATGGTTTTAATGTGTTCTGTGTCAAAAACAAGTTGATGCCCTTTTTCTTACATTTCTGGAAAGTATCTGTTAAAGATAAAATTGTTTTGTGTCACTTTGAAGATTTCATGATGGATTTATTAGCAGCGCTACTTCTGTAACCAAATACTTTTGTTTAAGAGAATGTTTCGTTTACGCCGCTTGCACTCAAGGTCTCAATGCAGAAAGTTTGCATCAGTGACTGTACAACTGGCAGGTAAAAGGATCTGAAAAAAAACTGCTCAATTGGTTGTCCTAGATCTTAAACCCAACGGCAAAGCAAGCAAGGGTTTCTGAACCAGTACACACCAAAATAGGGCAGCATGTGGGGTCATTGACCTCCCACGCCAAGGGTGGCACAAATCTAAACATTGAGTTGCTTTGCATTAGAATAAATAGAGGCTGACTCCCTTATTTAAAAAGCTGCAAGAAGTGACCTGACTGTAATTGCTTTTTCTTTGCATAGAATCCTCAAACAGGAAATCAAAGTCACATTTTCTATCGATTAGTCCATCTGTCCATCCATCTGGCCATCCTTCCTTCTTAATGACAGCAGGAATCTTTGCCATAGCATCAAAAAATCAAAACGCAGAAAATCCATTTTGGGGCCAGGCAGAATAAGCTCTCAGGCTTGCACATGCATCTTTGTACAAGAATGTTGAGGAAATTAATGTTTTTTTTCTTTTCTTAGCAAGATTACTAAGTTTTCCATCAGATTTGAATAGTCTTCATGTGATAAAAGATAAACAAGGCATTGTTATTTGGAGGGATGATGACTACTGCTCTCTGCACTTAGCAGAAGTCAAAAGAAGTAGAAGGTTGTCTTCAAGACAGCATGAATTAAAGTGACTAAGTCATCCCTGCAGAGTTAACAATGACAGGGGCAGATGTGGAAATAATTTTACATAATAATTTGACATGAAAATTAAGAAAGCAACATGTTTAACATGTCAGACCTCTTCAGAAACTATAACATTGCGTCACGCCACTTGTGACCTTTCACCAACAGCTCCAGCACACAAGACAAGTGGAACTGATTCACTTTTGTTTGCATAATGATTCCCGGGACCAATGTATCTCTTACTCCATTGGTAGTAATTGCTGGAGAAATGTATTAATTTCAGTTACTTGTGTTGTGTCTCTGCATTTCAAGAGACTATTTATGATGCAAAGCATTTTTTTAAATGATGGAATATGTATGAGACTAAGCCGCATGTGTTTTTTCTGCTGTAGGGTTGAACAGAAATATGCAAAGTCCCACTGAGACTTCTCACAAATGTCATGATTTAGCAACTTTGGTATCTAACAGTATCGTCCCAACCGGTAGAAAAAGCTCACATTAATGTGGATCTGCATATGGATTAAAATGGAAGCATACTGACACAGTGAATCTTTGCTGAGTGTCTGCATTTCCTGCAGTTGCTGCAGTAAAGGAGATTTGATGTTTGCAAGATCATTAAATGAATATTAAAATATATATATATATAATCTCATATAAACCCAATCCTGGGTGAAAAATCCTGTTTATTTCTGAAACAGGCTTAACCAGCTTTTGCAGCCTCCAGGCTGTGTCAGAGAAGCAAGTGAATGTAGGAGACACCAGTGGATTTACACCACAACAGCATTCTTCAGCAAACATCAAGACCTCTCCCAAAATATTTTCTCCTTTTTTACAACAAAGACTAACTTGTAAACGTTTGTTATTTTGACTTTCTCTCACTGACGAGATAAAATAGGCATAAATTGTCACATTTTGATCCTATTATCTGTTTGAAACTTTGCATTTTTGGTAATTGCTTCTGCCTGTGACAAAAAAAAATAGTCTCTAGGTGAATTAATTTGTTACTTTATCATTTGCTCAGGGTTTGTCACACAGGGGTTAGTTGGCCAATGGCAGAATTTGATTCCTTGAATTGTTTGATTTGTTTGGGAGATGTGGAAGCTCATACAAAATCTGGTTCTCTTGAAAATGAAGGTACTTGCAAAAGAACTCTGGTGTGCTTTACTACAGTGCTATCCTAAACAGGCTATAAAAAGAATTTTTGACAGGCCATAAAGTAAAAGGAGAACAAATGTAAAGCACAGTCAATTTTGAGTAGAGAAAGAGGCTAAATTTGGTGATTGGTCTCCATGTTTTAACTTGATGCCTATTGATACAGATATGCATCAAACCACATCAGCTCCAAAATAACCTTAATTTAGCAAAAGCTTCAAAGCAAAATCATGATTGATTTTTTTTTAAATACCTAGAAATAAATTCGGGAGTCCAAGGGGTTAAGGGGAACAGATGCTTATCAGAACAATCAGAGGTAGATGTAGTTATTTTGATTTCCAAATGGAGCAGCTGTTGCAACGGTCTTGTAGTTTGGTCCACTCTTGTGAGTGTAGTGTGAAAGGCAAATCAAACTAAATGAAAGTGGGATTTTTTTCAGCATTTCCAATCTCACCAAATGCTGTTGCAGTGAATAGAAGTCAAAACTTCCAAATAGCTAGTACCCACTAGTTCCAAGAAGCCACAATCCCATAGACTTGTAATGACACACAAAAAAGCTATTACTCAGTTATTATATGTATTAGAATAACCATTCCAGCTCTACCACCTTTTCTTTGCAGCTTCTTGTTAATCCTATTTTTTAACATTTTTCTTTCTATACTGCAAGCTATTTAAGTTATAAACTGACCAATCAGATGCCTCAATAAAAGCATGATGGGGCTGCTGGTTCCCATGTTGAACGTACAAAGTGTTTGGCAGGTTCTCCTGACCCTGCTTTCAGTGGTAGAAATGTGGACTTTCAAAAAGCTCACTCCTGATTAGCAAAAGTGGATACTATAGAAATGTTGACTCATGCTGTCTCTGACCAATCACTGCTTACTGACATCATCTGGCTCCAAAATGGCAACTGTATTGGTTGGAGCCAGAAGTAAGCCATTTTCTATGAATGATGTCACACTCGCAGTCCAGTTCTCTTTTACAGCCAATATTTCCAGCAATAAGCAGGCTTCCTGCTAAATACTTAAATGGACAATTATTAGTTCAAGGATATGCTTGCAAATGTCCTCGATAAAGGGTGAATAGGAGCTGGAAACAAGAATGTTTTTATTTCGACAACATAGCAACATTAGAAATAAAAGTAGAATGTAAAGTTTCTTTCTTGGGCTTTTACTGCATTAGCCTTATGAATACAATATCAGCCTGTGCAGAAGTAGTTTTACAAAACGCAGTTGACTCCAAAATAATTCAAATTGCATGTTTATTCTTCTGCCATCCAACTGAATAAATGTGGCATTAAAAGGTTACTTGTTTCTGTCTTTTTAGAAATAGTCAATAACAGACTCTTTTTTTAGTATTAAATTCAATACAGCAGTGCAGATGATACTTTTCTTTTACTGTTGGTCATCCCAGGGCCTTGATCATTAAAACATTTCTAAAGAAGAAAATACTTTAAAGTTTAATGCTTAACAAAACAAACAAATACCCATGCATAAAGTAAAACTAGGTTTGAACAGTTTTCCATTGTAATTTAACAACCTCAAATATAAAGAACATGTTAGAAAAAAGGAAACGTAACAAAACTGTGCAGGCGAAAAAGGAACAGCAGATAAAGGCAATTGCAACTGGCTCAAAACCTGCATATTTATAGTAATTACACTCCGAATGAACCTTCTTTTCATGTAGATACATTCAAAAAGAGCTTTGAAAACACTCCAGGAGACTTTGGATGAATGTTTCCACTCTTTGACTATCTCTAAAGAGTAAAGCACAAGTGGCAGCTTTAGACGTCTACACTCTGTCTGATCTGAAACAAAAAAGCAAAGTAAAACAGAAAGTTTAAGCATGGATTTCTCTGTTTAGCTCTGTGTATCTGCCTGCAGAGGCACATCAGCAGGGTGGAAAAGCAAGTGGTACAGTCTCCATTTGCACTTAGGCAGCAATCAAGCCCAGCAGGATTTGAGTGACTGAAAAGGTGATAATTAAGCCGCATTAAATTAAGCATCTTCAATTCAAGGTTCATGTGGTGCAAAAAAGAAAGACTGCTTTGTTATTTTTGTTGAAAATAAATATATATATATATGGATTTTTCTTCTTTTGGATGACAGCTTGGTCTTCATCTTAGCTTTTTAAAGCATGAAGCACAAGTTTTGTCTGCAACAAATGAATTTCGAAGCCCTTTGCAATCCATAAATTAGACAAGTTTAATGAAGGCAATTAGTTTAAATAACATCAGTGCTGCTTATAAAGATAAAATATTGTGGTTCTTTCTCTGCAGTCATTGTAAAAGGTTTAAAAAAAAAAACAACATTGGAAAGTAAACAGTCCCCCATGTCTTAATTTTTTTTTTGTTTTTTGTTTTTTATGGAATCACTCATTTTTCTGTGTCCCATGCCTTCGGGGTGTTATCTTTGCGATTAAACAACTGCCACCACAAAGATAAAAGCTCAACAGAAAGTTGCAACTGCTGTGCATAAAATAGATGATGTAAAAATCTGCTGATGTGCCCTTGAGCAGGGCATAAAGCCTGTTATTTATTTTTTCTAATATCAGCTGCTGTTTGCTGCTTTAATGGCAGACGTTTCCCATATACGCCGTGGGTAATGTTTGTCTTTACGGAGGCTTTTTGCTGCGTTAAATCTCCGATTTATGGTGAAAATGTGAGTTTAAACCACATGAGCGTGTGATGATAGAGGAAAAATCCGCTATGTGGCCTTCCATCAGTAATATCATGCGTGCTTACGCTTTTGTGTATGGAGCTGGTTGAGTGCTGGTTTTGTTGCATTATGAAGGAGCAGAGGCTGAAGGAGGGTGTTGGTTCAAGCCTTGATGTCATGGCCTGTCTGACTAAATGTCGGCAGTCAGCGTCTATTAGGCAGCGGTTTTAAGGTGACAGTATCATCAGACTGGGCCTCAGGGATGATCTGTCTAATAGAAACAGAGTGGTTCTTTTTTTCATGCTGACATTAGTCAGTATGCTGGTTATAAAAGTTCAGAAGAATGCCGGTACGGCTGCCAAGCGAAAAAAAAAAGTTTAAAAAGAGCAACACGGCTCAGATATTTACAGATGAAGTAGAATGTGAGCAAAAGAGACCAAAATGATGAGATTTTGGAGAAAAAGGAGGTTTTAAATCTTCATAAGAGTTTCCAAACTCATACTTGGGAGTTAGACCTGCAGACCTGTGCATTGGTCTGCTTTATATAGTGAGGCTTGATTGATGACGATCATTCAAGCACATCAGCAGATCTGCAACATAAATGCTAAGAAGGAAGAGACGCCACATTCACCAACAGTCCAGACAGAGTCCAGAGCGACACATGAATGACTGCCTGCAAACTCCAATGAACTGATGCACTAAAAAAAAAAGCCAAAAAGGAGTTGGACCAAAGTCACACCTTCATAAATGTTTTATTTTTAATACTCATGGGGTAAAACATTGCTGTGTGCATGGTTGTGTGTTTATGTGCATTTGCGTACCAGAGTCGGACCAGTGCCCGTCCAGCATTAATGTTGCAGCTCGGGGAGACAGAGATTGATAGTCATGCAGCAGCAGAAGGTCAAGGGTACAGGCAGCTCAGCCACAGCTCTGAGCACCAACAGCACAAACCCATCAGCACTGAAGGACAACCCTGTTCCTGAGAGTTAAAGACACACAACATACTCCTGAATATTCAGATTGACGTTTGGTTGAATTGTTAGTTCATTCATTCATTCATTCATTCATTTTCCAATCCGCTTTATCCCTTTTGGGGGTCACGGGGCTGCCGGAGCCTAACCCAGCTACCCCTGGACTGGTCGCCAGTCTGTCGCAGGGGCCACAATCACACACCCATGGACATTCACACCTACGGACAATTTAGAGTAACCAATTAACCTATGAAGCATGTTTTTGGACGGTGGGAGGAAGCCGGAGTACCCGGAGAAAACCCACGCATGCATGGGGAGAACATGCAAACTCCACACAGAAAGGTCCACCAGCCAGGACTTGAACCAGGAACCTTCTTGCTGTGAGGCAGGAGCGCTAACCACTGCGCCACCGTGCAGCCCAGAATAGTTAGTTGTAAAAAAAAACAAAAATACATCATTAAATTAATATTTTCATGTCAGCTTGACTGATAGAAGACTGCAGTTTTATTAAGCCCAGTGAGACGGCTATGGTTGTGATACTGGGCTATATTAATACAATTGAGTTGAATATCCTTTTAGTAGATTTCCCACGTATTTCATAATGAATGCAAACATAGGTAAATTGTTTAGATGGAAGAAAAAGACACCAGTTATAGTTATCACTTTGTTTACTAAACCATTACAAATAAAAGCTGCAAACATGGCGAATAGCCCTCACCTTCTCCTGTGTCTGTCATTAGTCCTGCAGCAGCAGCAACAGCCTTCACAACACTGAAGTGGCTGAGAAGTGGCATTTCCATTCAGATTGCATAGCATAGCAGCTATAAGGTTTTCATCATGGCTAGTTCTGAGGAACATACAGGATGTAGTGATTTCTGAGTCTCTCTGTCAAAGTGAATGTTCTAGTTTTCCCTTAGCAACTGATTGTGTCGCCTACATTATTAACATCAACTCATAAAGTGCGTATTAGATACATATTAGAGCTGCTTAGGTTGATATTTCAAGCAAATTGTGCATTTTGTGGTACAAGAACCACATTTGCCATTGATGTACCTTAGGATCCCTTCTTTCAGAAAAGCGTTTTTACCTAAAAAAAAAAAAAAATTCTAAAATGGCGGACATTTTTTAGGATGGAGGTCATACACTCAAAAATGTTCAATTTCTCTTTCTTTTTCCTCTTTATTGTAAATGTTAACAATCCAAAAAATAACAGGTAGTAAAAGCCCCCTCCCCACCCTCAGGCAACCTACAAAACATACAGAAACATAGACAATCTTCAAGAAACATGTTTAAAAGAAAAAGTGAAGAAAAAAAACAGTATTCAAGTTCATAGACCTTTGTTGTTGAGCTAGGTTTTAAAGGAATACTTTGTCCCTTCAAAAGAAGACCCCTCAAGTCGGCAGGCAGGTGATTTAAAAACGGAGCCCACGTTGACAGAAACATTTCCTCTTTCCCTTCCACAACTGTGTGCAACCTCTCATGAGGAAGTATACTGAGCACTTCTCTGTACCACAGAGTGACAATGGGAGGTGACTCGCTAACCCAGTTTAGTAAGATACACTTTTGAGACACCAGGATCCTTCTTGATTTTTAGTTTGAAGATCCCACTGATTACAGAAGAGATGTGTGTCCAGAATCAAAGACATTTTGTGACATTCCCATACAGGTGTTATGTGGAGTCTGTGGATTATCTTGTATTTCTCTTAGTGAATGTAGATTTAATCAAGCGCAGTGCCATTTGCCAATCATCTTCTATGTATTGAGAGTCTAAGTCTGTTTCCCATTTACAGGAAATCTTTGGAAGCATGGATGTACCCAAAGAATTAAGACGAGAGTAAAATGATCCAATGAGGTGTCTCTTATCTCTGCAAGTCCGCAAGAACTTTTCTACATCATGTTCAGCAGTAGGGCGAATGACATGGGAAAAAGTGAAATGTCTCAGTTGGAGATATGCAAAAAAAATGTTTTTGAGGAACATTAAATATGGTTTGTACATGTTGAAAGGACATATTGTGCCAAGAAGAGAAAACAGATGGACCCAAACCTGTAGAAAAATCAGGATTGTATTTTTATGGTCGTGCTTGTTTTTTAACCTGTTTTATTTTAATGTAAAGCACTTTGCGTTATGCTTCATAGGAAAGGTGCTATACAAATAAAGTTTGATTGATTGATTGATCTTTCAATATCTGGTATTCTGACTTGATTCTGACAGGGAAAAAAATGCCTATTTCTATTTGCCCCAGTCACAATGCTATGGGCTGTTAATGCACAAAATGCAGTCCATTAACTCGAGGGGTACCCACAGTATACTTTTAAACACACTCACTGACCACTTTATAAAGTACATCTTGCTAGTACTAGGACCCCATTTTGTCTTCAGAACTGCCAGAATTCTTACTGGCATGGATTCAAAAAGTACTGGAAACAATCCTCAGAGAGTTTGGTCCATACTGGCATCACAGTATTACGCAGTTGCTACAGATTTGTCAGCTACACATCCGTGATGCCAATCTCCCATTCCACCACATCCCAAAGATGTTCTACTGGATTGAGATCTGGTGCCTGTGGAGGACATTTGAGTCCAGTGAACTCATTGTCATGTTCAAGAAACCAGTCTGAGATATCTCCATCTTTATGACATGGCGCTTTATTCTGCTGGAAGTAGCCATCAGAAGATGGTACACTATGGTCATAAAGGGATGGACATGGCCAGCAACAATACTCAGGTAGGCTGTGGCATTTTAACCACACTCAATTGGTACTAAAGTGCCCAAAGTGTGCCAAGACAATATCCCCACTCCATTACACCACCAGCCTAACCAGTTAAAACAAGGCAGGATGGATCCATGCTTTTATGTCGTTGGTGCTTATCTCTGACCTTACCATCCAAATGTTGCAGCAGAAATGGAGACTCATCAGACCAGGCAACATTTTTCCAATCTTCTTTTGTCCAGTTTTGGTGAGCCTGTGGGAATTGTAGCCTCCGTTTTCTGTTCTTAGCTGACAGGAGTGGCACCGGTGTGGTTTTCTGCCGCTGTAGCCCAACTGCCTCAAGGTTGGATCTTTTGTGCGTTCAGAGATGCTCTTTTGCAGACCTTGGTTGTAACCAGTGGTTGTTTGAGTTACTGATTTATTTCCATCAGCAGGACCAGACTGGCCATTCTCCTCTGACCTCTGGCATCATTAAGGCATTTCCGCCCACAGAACTGCCGCTCACTGGATAGTTTCACTTTTTTGGACCATTCTCTGTAAACCATAGAGATGGTGCGTAAAAAACCCAGTAGATCAGCTGTTTCTGAAACACTCAGACCAGCCTATCTCCGCATTCAAATTCATTTAGATCGTCTTTCATCCCCATTCTGATGCTCCGTTTGAACTGCAGCAGATCGTCTTAACCATGTCCACATGCCTAAATGAGTTGAGTTGCTGCTATGTGATTGGCTGATTAGAATTTTGTGTTATCAAGCAGTTAGACAAGTGTGCCTTATAATGTGGCATGTGAGTGTATGACATTTTGCATCTCATGGCAAAAGTGCTTTTCTGAAAGAGAGGATCCTACGATACATCTATGCCAAATTGGTGATTGTACCAAAAAATACTTAATCACTTTACTGGTTCCAGCAATAGATGAGCTTTGGGAAGTCTGTTGGTTGGCAGTGGTCAGGAATAGAGTCTGACTGATCAAAACTCCCAAAAAATGTGGTTTATGCAGACAACCACATCAAGAGTTGGTCAATGTAGCTCTTTGGGGAAAGTAAGTCATGGCTGTTCGTTTCTGCATACATGAACTTTTCTAAGATCGCTCCCGACTTGACTGCAAAAGGCAGATTCAGAACTTAAAGAGTCTGCGAAATGTGGGTTTAAGGTTATAAAGATTCTTTATTATTAGAAACCTGTTTCAAAGATGTCACTTGGGTGACTGAATGTGCTGTTTTGACAACTTTTTCTGCGCCCAAATCAAAGCATCTTATCAAAAATCCCTTTATTTTTCACATAAAGGGAACTGTGCTTTTATCCACGCTGACAGTTCCACACTGACCTCATTTCCTCACTGACAGGGATAACTGAGATGACAAGTCAAAGGAAGGCACCCCCACACATGGGTGTCTCCAACTGCTGCAGCAACAGACACATTTGAAACCAATTATGGTGACAATTACCAGTTTAAAAGAGAAGAAAACTTTTAAGCCACTTATTGATATGGAAAATATCACTTTCCCATTCATATTTATGACATGTATCTTTAATGTGTTATGACCCAGTGGGTTATAACACATTAAACAGAGGACATGAAGCACAGTCCACAAAACTGTGCGGTTCAAGTTAAAAGATACAGGTTCATTTACATTTTTAATTTCATTTACCAAACATAGTAAATTCACTTGTACCTCTACACTAAAGAGGAAATTCATTCCGTCTTCTTCCAATTGTTTCTGGCAGGCTGTACACTGGTGTTTGTAATGCTGCCCCCACAGGTGTTAATTCATTCTCTCCTACAAACCCAAGGCTTTCACGCTTCTCCAGCTGATTAGTCAAAATACCATCTGGTGGCCTCAATCAGCTGATCATTACCAGCTGACAGGTCTGGTAAGGGACAAAGACAGAGAAGCAAACACTCACATTCAAAAAGCCAGACAAAAAACTGGCTTGGCCCAATGACTTTACCATAATGCTTTGCCTACGTGTTGTAAATATTTGTTATAATTTCACTGAATTTATATTAAAAAAATGGACCAGCACTAAGGAACAAAGTTCAGTTAGTTTTTAAAGCACCCATTAGCTTTTTAGGTTAAAAGTGACTGGATTTTGAGACAGTTTTCAGTTTGTTTGGGTGAATGTTGCACAGTATTATGCATTATCATTCAACTCCCATTATGCCTGTTGTTTAAATTCTTATGGTCAGCATTCAGCTCAAGGTTTATTATTGCTATTGATTATTTTATATTGTGGTTTCACTTGTAGAATTAGTCCAATTATGAGTCTCAAGGGGTTTAATATTGAACTGTCTTGCATGATCACCTTCCAAAAAAACAGCTCATCCCCTTCTATAGCAAGAAACAAAAGATAAATCTGCCGAGACCTGTGGCCATTTTTAAGTTTGACCAAAACAATCCAGTAAAGGGATCAGGATAAAAACTTACGTTCAGCTCGTAATCACGCATCACCATGCTCCTAAAACCCAGCATGTCTAAAAATTAACATGGAGATATAATTTTTTCGCATTGCTTTTTGGGCCATGAGATCATTCAATGAAAGTTAATCAAAAAAAGGCAACCTTTTTAACACAAATGCAAATAAAACACAAAAGGTTGATGAAATTCACCTCCAGTAAATTTGCTATTTTGGTGTCTTGGACTTAGATAATTTAAAATAAACACCTGGTGTCAGAAAAGTTACCACAGGGATAACTGGCTTGTGGCGGCCAAGCGTTCATAGCGACGTCGCTTTTTGATCCTTCGATGTCGGCTCTGCCTATCATTGTGAAGCAGAATTCACCAAGCGTTGGATTGTTCACCCACTAATAGGGAACGTGAGCTGGGATTAGACCGTCATGAGACAGGTTAGTTTTACCCTACTGATGATAAAATAGTTCAAAAGTGCAGAGCTTTCACATTTAAATCTAAGCCCTTTCTTGCACAAACATGATTGGTCGATAACAGTCATACATTTTTCATGTCACGGGCACATGTATTGTAAACCCATTTTCTTGTGTCAACATCAAAGCCAGATGAAGAAAATTTTACTAGCAACCAGTGTTTACCTCTGCCACATTATTATAAGTCTATTTATAGCTTCTTGATAGTTTTGATGCAGTGGGCTTCTTTTTTGTTATTACATTAACAATGAAACCTTGGTGAAAGTGTCATAAGAAGACCATCCAGTCAACCATCCATTTTCTGAACCCGTTTAATCCCTACTGGGGTCAAGGGGTTGCTGGAGCCTACCCCAGCCACTGACAGGCTAAAGGTACACCCTTGACTGTTCACGAGCCCATCACAGGGCTCATTGGAAAACAGTATCACCAAATGTTTAATCTAAATTCAACAGCTTTTTGTGGAAATGAATCTGACCGATGAATGAGCCTTTAGGTAATTCAGTGGGGTTTGCATGTGATAATGGAATATCCAGGCGGAAACACTTTATATTTGTCAGATATAAACTTTTTTTAAATGTATTCCTTTTTTCACATTCAGTTTGCTTTGATTATATATTATCTTTGATAATAAACTATGAAAAATGTTGCTGAAACACAATAAAAACAGTCAATAATTAGGAAATTTTTTTGGAAGAAAATATGAGTAAAGTCTTTAGGTCATAGTTTATCCGTTTTTTTCTTGACTTATTTCATTTTTCCTGCATCTGGATATCTTCTCCATAAGAATAAGTTGCTTAAAAAAACCCTAAAGCCTCTACAGGTTCTTTTTGAACTCCTGTAAGATTATTGGGGCCAAAGGTGCAAAGAGCCATTGATTGCTGTTGCCATATTGGAAACCAGACTCCCATCGCTCCATTGACTTTTCCCTCACATAAGCTCACACACTTTATTGCTTTGTCAATAGCATTAAAGCAAAGGTATGGATTTTTCACTGTCATGCACACGTATGCATGGCGATCTGCAAACAGTCGCGTCAGCACGTAATGCAGATCAGCCCCTCTGTTTGAGCATCATCCGTCTTGCTAATGCTGAGGTGTGTGTTCACGTTTTCACCTGGAATGCTGCTTCACAGATTCTGGGTGTGTTTGCATGGACACAAAACTTTCAGGTGTGTTGCCATAAAAAACAAAACCACATCTGTGGAAGGAAGATTATGAACCTGTTTGTTATTTGAGCAACGTGGCTGCAAAATGTATCTCCCTTAATTTTTATTTAAGGAGAAATTACTCTTTTTGGTAGCTGTTATTTTTTTAAGTTTTAATGATTTATATTTTTAGAATTATATTTATATTTTTAGATATATATTTTTAGAAGTAGGCATTAAAAGTTACTTTATTTTGCAGACATACCATAGCCATGAAAAACTATGAATGAGGTAGAATTGATTTTATCTGTATTTTCTTGCCTTTTTTAACTTAATTACAACAAATGACTTAATTCATTTACATGTGTACTATAATTATTCAAATGAACTTAAAATTCAGACATGATCTTCCTCAGAATCAGCAACAACATCTTGTAAAGAAAAGCTCCAACATTCTTTCTTGGGTGTTATTCTTCTTTCTGCAAATTTTATTTGATATTATTTTCCAACAGGACAGAGACAAATGTATTTTCTAGAACTAAGGTTGTTTTGATTTTAACTTTCAGAATATTTTTTTTTTGCTGTAAAACGAGTCTAAAACGATGCCTTAAAAAAAAGTGACAAGTAAAAGTCACATTTCAGTGAATAATAAAAAAAACATCAAAGATGTAAAAAAAATAATTGCATTTCCTGTCAGAGTGATACCTTGACAAAAGTGTGAAGAAAAGCAAAAAATTGAACATCAGCAAACATCAGTGCGGAATAACATTTGATGCAAATATTATTATGGACTTCCTAAGAGAGGACTGAATTGTGCTGATAAGTATATATGAAAATAATGTAAATGACAGATTAGTGATGTTAGTGAGAGCAGATAAGGGAGAAGAATACCCATAATAAGCATCTCAATAAATGAAAAATTCAGTGTGGCCTTTCCAGGAGGCAGCAGAAAGCAGTTTATAGTTTGCATTGGCATTTGAAATAAAAATGTCAATATTTGAGAGAGGATAGAATACATTTTATGCCAAACAGTAAGGTTTCATTTATGTTACAGATGATTTAGGCTGTGACCTGGAAGGTAACTCCAATAGATGTGTCAAAAGCCATCAAGGCTTTTGTTTTTCTTTGGTGGTGCATGGGAATATTCTAGTTGGAACACAAACGTGGCTTCATCTGGACACATCTATGCGGTGTCTAGTGTTATCATGGCAACAGTGTGGGCTTAGCAAAGCAGAAAGAAACACTTTTTGCTAGGGTCAAGTGAAAAAAAAAAAATACTTGAAAAGAAAAATGACAAACTTATCAGCTCTAAACAGGAAAACCTTCACTGTTGTTTTTTAAAATAAAAAAGAAGCTCTTTTTACTTTACACACAGCTGAAATCTTGATCAAGTTTGTCACTTTGTGAAACCGGACTGGAGCTATAACAGTGTCGTGTTGATGACGCGGCTGCAGTGATGATTAGGAACATTTTGCTCTGGTCACGCGTTTAATTCAACTTAGTCACGATAAAAAGACTGAATTGTGCTTTTTTTTTTAAATTCTGGAGGAACACATAGTCCAAATGCTTCAATCTTTTGTAATGAATAGCTGTAACGCTAATGCAGGTAACTGTTTGGGCTTATAACAGCAAAAAGAGCAGGAACCCGGCTGTTGGAAGCCAATGGAAGGTCAGTGCAAGTACAATAAATAATTGTAAAAAAAAGAATAGTAAAATGTCATATAAATGTGGAAAGAAAGGCAGGAGTACAGATTAATGCCTAATTACAACAAAAAAAATACCAAAAAAAGCATGCTTAGACTAAAACCTTCCGATTTTAATTGACAGCAAACGAAACGATAATTCCTTTTTCTTTTCTTCTAAATTCAGATCTCCAACTGCTTTTTAGACTAATCAGCCCGGAAAGGAACAGCTTATTAACCGCACAAGCTGCTAAAGCGAGGGTCCCTGATCACTGATATTAACCGTGATTATTCATCTGAGTGAATTAGCCAAGTTTGTGCACGCATCACCATCTTGACTGGCTTCCACCCGCATTAGCCGGGAGCTCGGTGAGCTGACATTTAATGTTTCAGTCATGCAGGCTCCCGCAATTACAATTATTCCATCTAAAAACACACTGACCATTTGCTGGAGTCAACTGTTCAGCTTTGTGACAAATGAAATGCATAATGTTGGTATTCGTCAGTCCAGACTGTATTTGTCGGCACTGAGAGCCAGAAAGCAGGCAAGAAATTGGGAAGATATTTCAGCTGTTGCAGGCAGCTTGGGCTGGATAAAGACAATCGGAAAAAGAAACAAGAATGGATTTGGATTTTTTGAAACAATTGTGCATAACGATGACGTTTCTGTAGTTTGGGTGGTCATGGTGTCCGTAGCAACAAATTTAAATTCCTTTCTTTCCAGCTGTAGAGCAACCCAGATAGTACCAAACCATTGCAGTGGTGTTTTTTCTCTAAACATATGAATTACAGGAATCTGCCTTGGCTGCAGCTCTGAGTAGTTAAAGTTTAAGGTCCTCTGCAGCAACATGAGCAGCTGCCACCACAGCTGCTGCCCTCAACAGTTTTGTTCTCATCTGTGGAGCAACAGCGGTGCAGCAATGCTGCCGGCTACCTTTGTTTTCCCACCAGAACCTGCGCTACAGGCTCACAAGACAACCACCTCATGCATTTGTCGGTTTCTAATCTCACACAACAGGTGGTAGCACAAATGGAAAATCATAAAATCTGCACGTAGAGTGTCCTGTATCCATGCCAACGGCTATGTCAAGAAGCACTTAGCGGTTGGCACGGACAGCTGCAAAACCTTTGCAATGTGTTTAGAATCTGTCCTTGGACACACTGAGACCCGATCCTCAACTTATTGCTGCTCAGATATGAGTTTTGTTGATTCCAAATATTAAACTTATAAAACTAACTTCCAAAACCTTTTTTGTAACTATGACTTTCCTTGACGTTCTTTGAGTTTTTATGCTAGGATTTCACTGCTAAAGTTCAATGACTTTGGTGTAGCTTTCCTTTTTATGATACTCTAGAAGGTGAGGTCAATGACAGAAGTGAAAAGAATCGTGTCCTCTTAGGTGGTTCCACCTAAGCTCATCTACATCTGCCTGGTGTTGAAAACTGTTTTCATATTTATTAATTTATTTTCTACTTATTGCAACTCACTTCCTGCCCAATTGATCATTTTTCCACACTGTAGGGATGGGTGACGTAAACATTGGACTTCAATTTGCAGATTTTTGCATATATCATTCATCCATGTATGTGTCTGCATGTGGGTTCCTCTGATTGACCGGTCAGATGTTGTGAGAACCACCAAATTAATTTGGTGATGAGCGCATAGAAAGATGGAGCAGGAAAAAAAATTGACCAAATGTGCATTATGTCATGTGAGTTTATCATTCTATAATGGTAATCACACCCATTTTTCGAAACACATTTTTGCAACGTAGTCAATAAAATCATTAACAAAAAACAAACAAAAAAAAAAAACGCCCCCTCACCCTCCGCGGGTGGTACCTCACCCCAAGCTCTTGTCCTCTACCAGAGGCCTGGGAGCTTGAGGGTCCTGCAGTATCTTAGCTGTTCCTAGCACTTCACTTCACTTCTCTGGACTGAGATGTCTGAGGTCTTTGCAGGGATCTACTGTAGCCACTCCTCCAGTTTGAGGGTGACGGCCCCGAGTGCTCCAATTATCACCACTGTCACCTTCATCTTCCAAGTTTTCTCCAGTTCCTCTCTGAGTCCCTGGTATTTCTCCAGTTTCTCATGTTCCTTCTTCTTGATGTTGCCATCGCTTGGTACTGCAACATCCACCACAACAACTTTCCTCTGTTCTTTATCCACCACTACAATGTCTGGTTGGTTTGCCATTACCTTCCTGTCTGTCTGTTTTTGAAAGTCCCACAGGATCTTTGCTCTCTCATTCTCTACCACTTTCTGAGGTGTTTCCCATTTTGACATTAGGGTTTCCAGTCCATATTCTCCATACATGTTCCTGTTTACTATTCCAGCCTTTGGTTTTGTCTGGTGGGGTAGATCTGAGCCTCTATTGCGCTGGTGCTCAGGGCTTGTTCCTGAGCTGCCAGGATGAGCGCTGTCCTGTTAGCCAGCCCTTTCTAGCCATTGGTAGGACTTCTTTATATCAGCCACTTCAGTTTTGGTTCGGTGGTACATCCCATGCAGGGGCTTGTCCTCCCATGAGGTTCTGTCTTCCAGCACCGCATCCTCTGCTGTCCATTGCCTGAGACATTCACTGATCACACTGTTAGTTGGAGCCTTGAGCTTGATGTATTCATGCATCTTGGATGTTTCATCCTGGATAGTGGCTTCCACACTCACTAGTCCATGGCCTCCTTCCTTCCGGCTAGCATACAGTCTCAGGGTGCTGGATTTCAGATGGAACCTTCCTTGTATGGTGAGGAGCTTTTGTGTCTTAGCATCTGTCTCTCCACGACATGGAAGCTCATGGCGGGCATCATTGCAACCAAAATACATCTTGCACGTGAATCAATTCATGAGTAATGCACAGAAGGGCATTGGTAGACGTTCCAGAGGAGCCAAACACAAACTCCTGGTTGACAGAACAGTCGCTCAAGACTGCAGGTCATGACACACCAACAACAGCCTGGATTGATTACAAGAAAGCCTATGACTCAATGCCACACATGCGGAGGGTGAGAGGGGTGTTCTTTTTTTCATGGTAATAAAGTAACATTTATTGATTGAGTCTTCTATTCACAAACTAAAGACAATTCATTCAGATTTTTAAAAGTTTATGATGATTTATATTTCACAGCAGATTCCAGAGCTCTATTCCATCATAATGCTTTATGATGGAATACTGATGATCATCTGATTACATCTAGATCTTGGCTTAAACAGTAAGAAACTACATTCAATAGCTTGTTTTGTTAAGCAATACCTTTCATAAATCCCCACCGGGTCTCGATGTCCTCCAGGGCTCTGTTTTAGTCCCCTTCCTGTTTTTATATTGCTGTTTATCTGTCAGAAACAGATAAACAGCTTGTTGTTTTTGCATCTGTTTTTTTTAGATGCATCTTCCCCTAAAGCAAATCTAGGCTCTGCAAAGTCTCTGCTGAACTGTAATGAAATGGAATGAAACCTTTATGCATTCAAACTGAATCAGAAATGACATTTGTTCAGCTTTACTGTGAAAATATTAGATTTTTTGATTCTCTCTTAGATGAAAGTTAGGTTTGCATATCATGAAAACATGAGTAGGCACAAGATACTTTCTAACATACCCATTACATGGATTTACTGCCATATTTCTATTTCCTTCAGCAGGAACAGTGCTTCTGCAGATGTTTGTACCTGTTTCGGGTTTTCACATGAGAATGTGAAGTTAAGACTCTTCGGAGCGGAGAGCTTTATTTACTTTTGTTTTGTTCTGAGAGTTTTCTGACCTGCAGCATTAGATCCTTATGGATCCCGTCAAGCCAAAAGCAGACCAAAAATGATTAATAGGCCTTGATGGGAAGTAGAAATAGACTGAACATGGATTTTTCTGTGATGGATGCCATTCATTCATTTTCTATACCCGTTTTGTCCCCTTCAGGGTCATGGGGCTGCCAGACCCTAACCTGGCCACTCATGGACAAAGGCGGGGACACCCCTGGACAGGTCACAGAGGCCACAATCACACACCCATGCACACTCACATATACACTTAGGGACAATTTAGAGTGACCAATTAACCTATGAAGCATGTTTTTGGACGGTGGGAGGAAGCCGGAGTTCCCGGAGAAAACCCACGCATGCACGGGGAGAACATGCAAACTCCACACAAAAACTGTGTCACCCTTTTTTTTTTTAATGTTTCCCTTTTCTTTCTTTTTGGTGCAACAGTAGTAAAGGCAGTAAGCTTTCTTTACATGTCCAGATGGGAAGTTGGCTTATATTTTAACAGAGCTCATTCCACTGGAAAGAAAATTTTGTTAAAAAGTCTTTGGCTGCATAATGTTACGAAAATAAGATAATATATAATAGAATACTGTAAGTAAAATTGTCTTATCCTGTATGCCTATTTTGAACATTATGTTTTTTATGATAAGAAGAATTAGGCATGTGTACTTATAGATCTTTTTAAAAATTATTCTTCAAAGTTTTTTTATATTGATTCATACTTTCAGCTTTTTTAAACCATTCTGAGGCCAAAATGTTCCCCTCACTCCTATTGTTTTTGGATTTTTATTTTGTTTGTTTCCACTGAAAGTGAATAAAAAAGTTAGAACATTTTGTAATAATAATAGGTAATAAGATAGATTACAGAGTTAATAGCATTTAAGATTAAGACTGAAATTGGTTTGATTTAAACATAGCTTTTGCCCTTTTTGTCCTTTTCCATGCTCCGTAGTTACATCTTGACCCAGATGCTATTAGGATGGATTTCTTTTGCAGGATTTTTTGCAGCATCTTTTCTTATAACCACTTTAAAGAAATGGATTCTCGTTTGATTTTGATCTGCAGTAACAAGATTGTACGGTCTACTGACACCGCATCAACAGAATCCACCTGGAATATTACCTTGTATTCGTTTCTAATTTACACTCAGTGTTGTATCCTAAATCCAGACTATAGAGCGTGATCAATACACATTGAAGGAATCTGGCGGTGGAGACATTTATGTCACTGGGCACTAAACTCGGACAGACGGTTTGTTACACTGATAAAGCTCTATGCTGGGATTTTCAGCTTCTTGGCAGGTATATCTATCATCGCCTCATCGGCCTGAGGGATGCTGCTGTATTGATTACGTGACCTACTTTTCCTTTTTTTTTAAACCGAGGATAACCAAGTCCTTTTCTAGCAGTCACAAACATGGAATGCAAGCAGGAAAAACCCTGACAGCCTCAGTAAGAAAAAAAAAAATCTGTTTTGGGGGTTTCAGATTGTATTGAGAAAAAATAAAAAAAGACTTTAATGACATTTGGGCTCAGTCAGGGTTAGCTTGAGTACTGATGACTTGGCCCAAAGGTCATGAGTCTAATTTGGCCCTTGATTCACAAACAGATATTGACATTTTTGGCATTCAGTGGGTATCACTGGCTTCATCCAGGCAGACAACAGAGGGTCTAAAAAAGCGACTTTAGGCTCATGGATAATTTGGTTACCAATGTGTTTTCCTGGTTTCCTATTCCCACCATGCATCAATTAGCATACATAGTATTCAGCTGTTACATTTATACCCTAGTCTTGTGGGTGGTATTTATTTTATATATCTTGCATATTCCTTTTTTGTAAATGAGGTGCAAAAAGCCCATCTTTCCCTGTATAGTGAGTGAACTGGCATTTTTGTTTACATGTTTCTTTGACCCTTAAGGTTTTTTGGTTCCCAGTCAGGTATCAAAAAAAGGTTTGCCTTTAATTTAAAATATTTTTCTTCTTATTTGCCAACAAGAAAACATAAAAATTAGATTTTATTCTCACAAACATATTTCAAAGTGTGTTTTTTTGTGCAAGTTGTTTCTATAGTAATAATATATAATATATAATAGTTTCTATGGCTTCATTGCACTTTAAGCTTACCTCTGATGTTCCTGTGTGTCACACAATCTGACAGACATAAAAAACAATAAAAAAAGTGAAAAACAATAACGTAAAATGAAAATTGATTTAAATAAAGTAAATTCATAAAATATCCCAAATACTTTTAACTCATATTCCTTTTTTAATTTATTTTTAAATGTCCAAACCTGACTATGTGAAACATCAGGAATGTAAAACTAGCAAATTTAATCAACAAAGTCAAAAGCATTTAAATGTGCAGTAATAAATGTAATTGATTCATTTTAAATCATTCCGTATGGAATATTTCTCTACCTCTCTTTTAATTGTGGTCTCAGAAACCTTCATTTGAAGCTCTATGTGGCTCCATCACCGGAAAGAGAATTACCAGCTCATCCGGAAGCGTAGAATTAAAAGTGTCACAGATTGTGGGTGAAATCCCTTTGGGTGAGTTTGAAAGTTTAAAAGCAAACAATAGACGTTCCTTTATATCATGGCATGACAGACACATGTAGTAATTTTCATACTTCTATGCACATTTTTCATGTTGGCATCTCCATTATGCCAATTTTAGTATGCTTGCTAAGGTGTCACAATGTGATTGGAAGAGTCATAAATCTTATTTAGAGAGTTTTTTTTTTTCACCAGGCCCGAGAGGTGTGAAAATTTAGATAATTTTTTGTTAACATTTCAAAACTCCAATTCAAGCCTACTTCATTAAAAATAAGATATAATTAATATGTATTCATTACAATAAGGTTCTTTACCTTATCTGGATTGTAAATATTCTTGCAGAGACAATATACTACCTTTGCAAAGTCTCATCAACTGTGCATTACTGTAATTTCATGCAGAATTGCCCAGGGACAGTATGTGCAAATGTGAAGATAAGCCTAACATCCCACAATAACAAAATGTAGAGGCAAATAAAGGTACTTGTTGATTTTTTTTCACAAAGATAAATTATCCACTCCGTTTTAGAATAATACATTAAACTAAAATGACATAGGGTACACTTCTAAAATGGAAAATTATTTTAAATACAGATTTAAAAATATAACTTAAGAATGATGCATTGAACAAAAGCTTTACAGATTGTTTACATTTCTCAAATTCAGTGAAGGCAAAGTAAGGTAAAACCTTCCAGTTTAGCCTAGTTTCCTTCTTGAAATGTTTTTACTAGATTGAGCAAATATAAACTTGGAGTATAAATATAACAAAATATAACTTAGAGTTCATAATTACAATTACTCATACATCTCTAGCTATGAAGTGATAAGTCTTTTATTTTGAAAAAATGTCTGAGAAACTGAAGACAATACCAACAGCATGTTCCAATTAACAATATCAGCCATTTTGTTTGAGAAGAAGAATAATGGGCACAAAAAAAAAAAAGCAGAAATGGAGAAATGTATGCCGAAATTGGTCAAAAATAATGGGGATACCAACACAAAAAGTAATTCTTGTTTGTGATACAAAATTGTCAGTTGCTGTTTTGAGGTTTGTTACTAGCTAAATTTTATCTTAGGGTTTAATTAGGTTGCTGTTGCTGCAGCAGCCACTTCCACATGCTGGTTTTAATGAACGCTTCTCATTTTAATGCAACCTCTGTTCATTTTCACTGTGGATTGGGCTTTTTTCCACATAAAGTAGGCCTTAACGCCCAAATATATCTTTTTGCAAGCTCCTCGATTACAGCTGTCGGCTGTGTGAGCCGTTTAATATCAGCCTGCATAATGCAAAGGCTTTTCACAAATCAGTACTGGGTTCTTGCCTCATTGCAGCTCTCCCTGTGAAGCCCAGCCTAAGCAATATTTCAGCAATATTTCTTCTTCAAGCATTGCTTTAATATCTCTTTACTGCCCCATTTCTCTCCTTTCCCCCTTCAATTTTTATGTCTCCGCTTTCTCCACTCACATGATGGGGTGTTCTGTTGTTTATTGCCCGCGCAGCATTTTGTTGTTTCCTTCTGGCCACAAAAACATCCAAATATATCCATGAGCGCCACCTTTTGCGCTGACGTGCGGTCTCCTTGGAAGTTTCCATTATTTTCTACAAAAATGTAAGCTTTATTCCTGAAACGGATTCATCCTTCATCATTACAGTGGCTTTGGTTTCACTCGCTTCTCAGCTGTCAGTCAAAGCCTTTTGAAAGTAGTTGTAGGGGTTACGAATCATAAACTTCATCAAACCAATTGCTTAGGAGACACAAAGTGTGATAGATGGATTTCCTTGAGGTGACACATTGGAGGTTTGGAAAAACTAGTTTGCAAACTGAAAACAAAAACGTAGAATCTGAAACTGGTGATATGAATGTGGACCCCAGGAGAATTTTAGTTCCCAATTTAAAGGAAGCTGAGTTCAAATGAAAATAGGTGGAAAACATTTTCATCCAAATAGAAATTGATAACTTATAAATTGATCCATGTTTTTTTTTTCCTTTTTGTATTATTTAATGATAACGAGGATACATGTTGCAGATATACTTTTCATTTGAGCAACTTGACTAATGATAGTTGCAGCAGAACGTTGGGGCGGGGGGGCGTAAGAGAAAATCATTGAGAAGCACTTGTTCAGAGTGATGGGCAGTGTTAGATTTCCACAACACAAAGCGTTTTGCACTTTGCCAATAAGTTCTATTTTGGTCTCATCTGACCAAAGCAGCTTCTTCCACATGTTTGCTGGGTCACTCACATGGCTTACGGCAAACTGCAAACGGGACTTCTTGTGTTTTTTTTTTTTTAACGATGGCTTTCTTCTTGCCACTCGTCCATAAAGTCCAGATGTGTGCAGTGCATGACTGATGGTTGTCCTATGGACAGATTCCTCCACTTGAGCTGTAGATCTCTGCAGTTCATCCAGAGTCACCATGAGCCTCCTGGTTGCATCTCTGATCAGTGCTATGCTTGTTCGGCCTGTTAGTTTAGGTGGACGACCATGTCTAGGTTGGTTTGCAGTTGTGCCGTACTCTTTCCATTTGTGGATGATGCACTGAACAGTGGTTCATGAATGTTCAAAGCTTGAGCAATCTTTTTATAGCCTAACCCTGATTGAAATTTCTCCACAGCGTTCTCCCTGACCTGTCTGGTGTGTTCCTTACACTTCATGATACTGTTTTCTCCCCAATATTCTCTTGACAAACCACAGAGACTGTCACAAAACTGCTGGATTTGTGTACTGACATTAAATGACACACAGGTGGACTCTATTAAGTCATGAAATCAACATTTGATCAGTCACCAATCATCAAGCAACTTCTGAAGGTAATTGGATGCACTCGGAGAAAAGGGGCTGAATACTTTTGCACACTGCACTTTCAGTTTTTTATTTGTAAAAAAAAAAAAAAAAAAAATCAAACTTTGTATATTTTCTTTCCACTTCACACGTGTGCCACTTTGTGTTGGTCTTTTGCATAAAATTCCAACAAAATACATTCTCGTTTGTGGTCATAATGTGAGAAAATGTGGAGAAGTTCAAGGGGAATGAATACTTTTGCAAGCCAATGTATATAAAGAAAATTAAGCTTAAAATTGCATTTCTGAGTATTTCTTTGTTCAAATTGTTGGGAATCAGGTGCCAATAAAAAAAGGCCATTCGAAAAAAACCTGTACCAGTGATGTTGGTGCTACAGTGGGTAGTCCACAAGCTCCCTGCTCTGCTTCATTCCGATGCATCCACCTGTAGATAAATAGATCCATGGATGCAGGGGCGTTTCCTACCTGGAAACATTGGGGGCTCACAAAAGACTGGGGAAGTTTATAGAGTAAAAAAATCCTTTTTATTAAATTTTCCTGGGCATTGTTTGCTCCTTATTTAAAGACAAACACTACAATACGTACTTCAAAATACATTTATTTCCCAACCTAAATATAACAGTTGTAAACGATATCTCAGACATCAGTAATGATGTTAAGGACGGAAAAATAATCAAATTTGATATAACGGACAATTACTCCTTTTTTTGTTTATTTTTCCTCACAATTGTTATTTCTTTGTCAGGTTGCACGGTGGATTTCTGTGTCTGCAGATAAATGCCATCCAGTATCATGGTCTTCCTTTTTTCCAGACTACTGCAGTTTCTCTCCACAACTTCTTCTGCTGCACATCTTCTGCAAATAAAGGATAAACATGAACAGTTTTCAGCCATTTGCAACTTTTAGAAAAAGGTCATTCTTTGATATTTTCTGTACCTTTCAAGTGATTTGTCTCTGTCCTAAAAGCTTCGTCACTTCGATCCTTCGTTCGCTTGCTTTTATTTGTTTTTCAATTGTCGTTTTCTTTCTTTTACTTACATGTTTCCGTCTCGTTTGCTTCCCTCTATCACTTCACTTTTCCCTCTGCCACCTGCTATTATTCAGTCATCATCCTAATCTTCACCTCTCTTCCTTTGTCAGCTGCAACTTCCTTTTCTAATTCTCCACTATCTTCTTTCATTTTTTTGAAAGAGGAAGTGTTAGGCCAAAGCGGAATAAATGTAGAGCATTCCAGTTACTCAAATGTTGTAAATCAACTTCACTGAAAGGTTCTTTTCAGTATTCCAAACATACTTAATGGTAATGTTTCACCCGCCATGGCCCTGTATCTGCAGTCACTGACTTCAGTCGGGACGCTATACCTGTTGCTTATACAAAAATAACAAAAAAAAAAAGTTGTTTGTTCCTGAGTAAATCTATGAAAGCGATACAAGACAAGGCCTTGAGTTACATGATAGTAAACTTTCTAACAAATCAAATCTTGCAATATTCATATCGAGTAGCCTAATCTTAAACAATTGTCATACTCTCATGAAAAAATGCAAAACTATTATTATACATGGTATGAAAAATTAGCAACAGCCGCAGAAAACGTCTCTTCCAGATCTTAAAAAAAGTTCTAGAAAAAGCTGATCAAATAAAAACAGATCTTATCTTGTGAGCATATTGTCATATCATGTTGGTACTACATGCTCATTTGCTTAAAAACATCGTTGGATATTCATGTTCAGAAGTCGAAATGAACCAAAGGATGGGGCGGGCTGTCAATGAAAAAAACACGGAAGATTTATCCTCTCTTTGTAACTCCTCTCTGACTGGTCAGACCGCTGTGTAGGTGTTGCATTCGCTAAAGTCAGGAAAACGCAAAACTACCATTATCATTAAAGTCAAAGGGCCGTTCTGGGGTGAAAAAAACATTTGGGGCTTAAAAAAAATATTCAGCACTTTGCAGGAAAGTAAGAAAAAGGAAAAGCAAAATAATTAAAATATATGACGTTCAAAAAGGTGCTAATTTCAATAATGTGATGATGATTTTTTTTAACAAACAGAGCAGAACAGAGGAGAGCACCAGATCAAGAAAATGCACAGATAAACTGAGCTCAAACCTGAGTTGTTAAAATATTCTTTGGTAATCTTTTACCAGATCAGGATGTTTTTTGCTTTTTTTTTTTTAATAGGAAATCACATTTCAATAAAAGCAGATGTGGATGTTAACTAGAATTTTCCTGTTGCCACAACCAAACTAAACACATTTTTCTAAATGAAATTCATAATTTTCTTGTTTGGAATATGTTTGGTGCATGTGAATTTAGCATATATATATCTTAGAGCTCAGCTTTAGAAAGTCCCATCTTAAAATCTATACATGTCTTCTGGTGAGCTGATATGTTTGGGAAAAATGTCCACTTTCACCTTCACATCTTCTTCCTTCTGAAATTTCTGGAGCTTCTTTGCTTTTCCTGAGGTTGCTATCACCCCGTCTCTAACCCCTCTTCAGGTGTTTGTCCATTATTTATGGTCGCTGTTATGTGCTTTATGTTCCTTCCATCACATTTGGCTGCATTTTTCTTTGTAAATATTGAAGTGGCTATCAAACTGATGGCATGAGCGGGATGAAATACCTCCATACAGCTGACGCAAGCTTCGTCCATGTTGTTAATGTCAAACAGGATGTAGCGCAATCTTAATATATGGCTGGAGTGAAGAGACTGCGAGCATTGATGGGCTTTGTTATCCTTTATTCAATAAAGATATTCAGTCAATTTTGGGCTGAAATCTGATACAGGCATCTGATTGCTGCATCTTTAATTTTGGTCTGTGTTTGTGGATGTGATGATGGTGGGGAAGACGTTGAGTTCAGCAGAAAATTACTTTTTATTTCTGTGTTACAGCAACACATTCAAAGTAACTTTTTTCATCGTATTTAAACTAATCAATGTTTTTTTTTTAATACAAAATTAAATATTGGTTTTTTGTTTAAATTTCCTTTAGTTTATTAGTTTAATGATAAACTTTTGTCATCTTAATTTTAACAAAAAAGCCTAACCTGGCTACTCATGGGTAAAGGCAGGGGACACCCCTGGACAGCTTGCCAGTCTGTGGCAGGAGCCACAATCACACCCCCATACACACTCGTATCTACACCTAGAGACAATTTAGAGTGACCAATTAACCTATGCACTTATAGGCTGCACGGTGGCGCAGTGGTTAGCGCTCTTGCCTCACAGTAAGAATACCACTGGTTATATTCTTGGCTGGGGGACTTGAAACAGTGTCACCAATGGGGGACCTTTCTGTGTGGAGTTTGAATGTTCTCCCTCTGCATGCAGGGTTTACACTGGTGTCTCTGGTTTCCTCCCACCGTCCAAAAAAAAAAAAATGCTTCATAGGTAAGCTTTTAGATTTGAGTGAAAATCTAAAATCTAAGTTGCACACACACTGTCATCTTTACTGGAATATTTGACATTTGGTTTGTAGATGAAATCCAGAGAGCTGTTTTAATCGCTTAGGACTTCACTGCACTTCTTGATTGTGGAATTTTCAAGCACTTAATTGGTTTCTGTTATGTGAAAAATTAAGTCTTCGGGGTTAACTGTGGAACTTTTGAGTTTGCCTGGAAGATGTATAACAGAGTTCAATTTGAAGTTAAATGTTCAAGTATTTAGTAAGCTACCAATTGTACAATTTTTCCCACTTTTCCCACAGATAAGAGAGGCCTGCAATTTTCAGCATAGGTATACCTCAACTATGAAAGACAAAATGAAAAAAAAAAATCTAGACAATAATATTGTCTGATTTTGAAATAATGTATTTGTAAATTATGGGGCAAAATAAGTATTTGATCAATAACAAAAGTTTAACTCAATACCCTTTGTTGGCAATGACAGCAGTCAAACGTTTGCTGTGAGTCCTCACAAGGTTTTAACAAATGGTTCCTGGTATGTTGGTCCATTTCTCCATGCAGATCTCCTCTAGAGCAGTGGTGTTTTGGGGCACACGGTGGGAAACATAGACTTTCAACTCCCTCCAAAGGTTTTCTATGGGATTGAGATCTGGAGACTGGCTAGGCCACTCCAGGACTTTGAAATGCTTCTAACGAAGCTACTTCTTTGTTGTCCTGGCAGTGTGTTTGGGATTGTTGTCATGCTGTAAAAACCAGCCACATTTTAACTTCAATGCCCTTGCTGACGATACATGGCTCCGTTCATTCTTTCTTTTACATGGATCAGTTGTCCTGGTTTCTTTGCTAACAAACAGCCCGAAGCATGACGTTTCCACCCCCATGTTTTATGGTAGGTGTGATGTGCAACTCAGCCTTCTTTCTCTTCCAAACACACCGAGTGGAGTTCTTAACATAGTTCTGACCACAGGACATTCTCCCAATCCTCTTCTGGATCATCTAAATACTCTAAAGCAAACTTTAGATGGCCCTACACATATACTGGCTTTAGCAGGTAGACACGTCTGGCACTGCAAGATTTGAGTTCCTGGTGGCGTTGTGCGTTACTGATGGTAACCTTTGTTACTTTGATCCCAGCTCTCTGGAGAAAATTGACTTAGGTCTCACCGTGTGGTTCTGGGACTTCTGCTCACCATTCTTGTGATCATTTTGACCCCACTGGGTGAGATCTTGTGGGGAACCCCAGATTGAGGAAGATTATCAGTGGTCTTGTCTCCTAATAATTGCTCCCACACTTGATTTCTTCACACCAAGATTAATACCTATTCCAGATTCAGTCTTCTCAGCCTGGTGCAGGTCAACAATTTTGTTTCTGGTGTCCTTAGACAGCTCTGTGGTATTGGCCATAGTGGAGTTTAGAGTGTGACTGAGGTTGTGGACAGGTGTCTTTTATATAGATAACAAGTTCACACAGGTGCCATTAATCCAGGTAACAAGTGGCAGACAGAGGATCCTCTTACAGAAGTTACAAGTATGTGAGATCCAGAAATCTTGCATGTTTGTAAGTGCCCAAATATATATTTTCCACCATAATTTCCAAAAATCAGACAATGGGATTTTCTTTATTGTTTTTCCCCTCATTTTGTCTTTCATAGTTGAGGTATAATTAAAATTACAGGCCTCTCAACTTTTTAAGTGGGAGAACGTGCCCAATTGGTGGCTGACTTAAAACTTTTTTGCCCCACTGAAGGTCTTCTTTTCTTCACATTAAATGCTGCGTACCACAGAATTCAGTTTTTATTTGGTGATTTTGAGCATTCTTTTGTACTCATTACATGTGGCGCACCACAGGGTTCAGTTTTCGGTTTTCCTGGAATTCTATTGGCATACCCTGTGTTTTGCCACAAGCACTAGGTTTTTCTACACTTTGTTTTCTTTCAATTTTATCCTGCTGTGATTATAATGAAGATGCTCCAGACTGCCTGAATGACCTTTTGAAATGTAATGACACTAAACATTTAAAAAAAAAAAAAAATCTTATTTTGAAAGGCTTCAAAAAGCTATTTGACATGATTGATTAGTTTGTTCAACATTTGTAGATCAAAGTTTAATTCCAGGACTTAGTAAAAACGCAAACCCAGTGCTGCCTCCGCTAAGAACTTAAGCAAATTTCAAGTTTTAGTCTACAGTTTGACTTCTTTTTTTTTCTAATTGAAGAAATTCTATTTTTATGTTTCAATTTTTAGATGCTTTTAGTATATCCATAAGACTAATACAAAACAGCCTTTAAAAAACTCAAATCTGTGCTGCTCTTTAGTATTTAGTTGTGAAATTAAATCAAAAATCAACAACAGAAAACTGTAGTGTAAAACCAAAACATTAATATGAAGGTCGGAACAGATTCACTGTTAAATAAATAAATGTAATAAGTAAATTAATATTGATATTTTTCCACATAGAATTTTTTTTTTTAAATGTCTGTGTCGTTTGAACTTTTATGAATTTTCCAAGAAAGTCTTTTAAGAACAATTCTTATGCAATATTACTTTTGCACAGGTAAAAAAAAAGTGTTGTGCTAAAAAGTTGAAAAGATTATTGTGTCTTAATAAGTGAGCATCAAGTATAAATACAGCAGCATCTATAAAAGCACATGTACCTCTTTCTGTTTCCAGAAACTGCCTTTTGTGGAGGGTGTGATGCATTTCTTAAAGAATAAATCAAATCATGTTCAAAGTTCTGCTGGCGAGTGTGCAGAGCACTGCCAGTCTGCAGGGGCTTTTTAGCAAAAGAAAATGTGTGTTTCAGAGCTTTGGCACACATTTCTGCAAGCCTTAGGGGAGAAGTTGGAGGGAGGGGTTAATTATAGGAAGTGAAAGGAGTAAGGGAACGTGTAACGGAGAGGAAAAGAGACGCAGGATGTGTGTAGGTGGTGTTTAAGATGTGTGAGACATTCGGTGAGCTCAGTGACTTCAGGATGATACATCGACTCTCTCTGTTTACATCTCCTTAAGATCTGGCACACCCTGTCGAGGCCTCAGTTGGCTCATATTCCTCACAATTATTCTTTCATAGTGCACACATGCATGCACACACCCACACAATCCTGCAACACTCCAATTTTATGTAATAGTTTTAATTTACAATGCACCAAAGTAAGAAGATCAAGAAAAAATACAGTTCTACAAGATTACGTTTTGCAGATCTGAAGAAATTATGATGGTGTTTATAAATCTGTAGTGATTGTTGAGACTTTTATGTTAATTTTCAAATTCTAAGTTAGTTAAAGGAAGTCAAGCATACACATAAATAGTCGAAAAAAAACCCTACAAAAAATGTTTCTAATTCCCAAAGCAGCCAAGTTAAATTTTAGATGCTAAAATAGCTGCAGAACTTCCATGAATTTATACAAGTCATGAATATTAATGAACCACCATGGACTGCTGCAACTGCCCATGTAAATGCTTGTTTAAAAAACAAAACAAATGGTGGTTGGTGTTGGAAATCTTGCTTCAGGCTTTTTCTTTCACAGCTCTATACATATATATACAAAAGACTTGGTGTTATATTATTCTGTCCGGGCGCAAACTGCAATTTATAATTTTGTCCGCTATGATCAGCTTTCAAATGTTTGGGACTTCCATGATTTAAAAAGGATGCAATCCATACATCGCTACCAAACCCAAGTACCGGACTGGTCAAGGTTAAACTGGGTTTAACTTTCAATACGCGTGGACGTATGTTCTGTACTTAGAGTTTTCAAGAGAATGTAGAAGCCCCAAAAAGTACATATGGTCACTTTACACACCGACTTGCAGAAGGCGGTGTGAACATTACATAAAGCAAAAAAACTACTGCTGCTATGTGATACTTTTTTTGGTGCAATCAATGAATCATGACCTATAATTAATTATTGAAATTAAACAATTTTAAATCTAATCTAATAATTCCTGTGAAAAGGCTCATTTTGGGGTATTTTTATTGAAATCAGTAACATTGTTGGACAGTAAAAGATCAAAGTACAACTGAAAAAGTGGCTTCATGAAGTTTTCTTTTTATAAGAGACTTTCAGCCTTTACTTTTTCACCACCAAGGGTTAATTTTTTCACTCTTAAACAATTATGAAAAAAAAAAAAATCTGGTCTAGTGCTCTAATTTAACACATCGAAAAATGGTCAAAACACTTTTCTAGGCAATCCAAAAATATTTAACGCAAACTTCTTATTAATAGCATAATACGTACTGTATGTTGACTTACCTTGTTCCACAGTTTACTGTCCTACGTGATCAGCCCCCCCATGCACCCCAATAATTTATGATAACCAACACCTTGTCAGGATGTATCCCTACAGAGTAGATACTAGTTGTGGCGTATTGGCATTGTTTTGGGTTAATTCTGTAAAGAACTACAAAGTCGCCCGTTGATGATGTCACATCAGTGACAGTCGGGGGCTATGTATGGGGTACACAGAGCGATATAAAACTCGTTTTCAGCTGAGTTCAAATAAATCATTCAAACAG
The DNA here is from genome assembly GCA_036245035.1 of Adrianichthys oophorus. Lineage (NCBI taxonomy): Eukaryota > Metazoa > Chordata > Actinopteri > Beloniformes > Adrianichthyidae > Adrianichthys > Adrianichthys oophorus. The sequence continues at coordinate 14,251,950 of BSAI01000106.1, read as the reverse complement.
TTGGACCCTTGTTTTTTCATATTTGAGAACACGATTTCAGCTGTTGATTAAAAATTACATTAACGCCATTGAAAAAAAATGACACTCTAATTGGTTTGCAGTTAATTAATCTGGATTAACGCAGTAATTTTACACTCACACTACAAATGCACTGTAGTTTAAAAATTAAGCCTGATATTTTTTTCAAAAGATTTGGAATATTTGTAGATTAGGTGGAAGTGATCTAACCCAATTTCAAGAACACTTGAGTGTTTATCATTTCAGATGTTTTTCCCTCCGATGCAGCATGCTTTCCATGCATCTAAACACTGACCTCCATCTTCCGTTGAGTCTCATAAAACCTTTGTCTTAGTGAATGCTGCCTTCTTCCATAATCCAGACATTTCACTCTAAATTAAAGGTAAACAGGAACAACACTGGTAAAACTAATAATGATATTGATCTTTTTTTTCTTTTCTGGAGTTTGGTCAAAACCCTGGGGGCACACAGTGGACATTATTAAATGCAAAGAAATGCAGTAAATAATTTAAATTACAGCTTTGGCTACTGCCTCCAAAATAAATTCATACAAACATAAACCTGCTTTTGCAAAGCTGCAGCTACTTTATGCACAACACTGCTACCATTGATCTTTTTTTTCCTTCTCGCACACAAACGCAGATGGAAAAATAATCATTATTTGCAGTGTTTGTGCAACATTGGGACTTTAAGCCCCCTACTCGTTATGAAGCTGGGAGCCGCTGTCCGCAAACCAACGGAACAAGACACACAAGCCTGCGTGAAGCCGGCAGAAGTGTGGGAGGAACGAACCACTGCGACAAAAGTGTGGTAATAATGTGTGTCCGAACTCAGCCTCCGTCTTCGTACAGCCCTGTCTTTGATATGCTGATATATACATGCAGCCTGTGTTTCATTGGATGGCAGAAGTGTGCGTGTGCTAGCTCACATGCACGCCACTGTGTAGCTGCAGATTTATAAGCTTCCCACCGAGCTCTGCAATGATGTGAGACTAAGCCATGAATCAGCTAGACCTGTAATGAATCCCGATGGCCCACGGGATACGAGGGGAAGAGGGGGAGCCGGATGGGAAGAGAAACCCATTAGGAAAGCAGAGGAGGGGTGGTAGCATCTTTGTAAGGCAAAAACAGAAGGATAGGCTGAGAGCGGAAGCAACTATTAAATGTTTATTGACTAAACATGGCTGCTCTTTTCATTCATCTTCCAAAAGCGCAGAAATTTTGCCGTTTTTTTTTTCTTCCTGTACCTGAATGGAAAACTCTATTTGTGTTGTTGACCACCTCATGTAGGTGGTTTCCTCCTGGGTTTGGGTGGAGGCTCGCCCACACTTGTCAGAGACTCTGTGGTACAACATTCCAGCCTCTTTGTGAGGCCTGTCTCCATCTAACACCTCGCCCGACGTTTAATTGTCTCTAGAGCATTATCACACTTCGGTGTGTGAGTGGCTCTTACTGTGTAGGACCTTGTCCTTCCAGAAATGTCCTTCTCCACCTCCTTCAATGCATTAGCAAGGATGATTAGAACTTTTTTTTTTTCCGCACTGGTTCATTGCTGCGGTTTATTGAGGCTTAGAATGTCCTTTTATAGCTTCTCCCATCACCTTCTGATGACGCTTAGTTTTGAGATTCCTACTTCAAAACGAAGTATTTTATTCAAAGACTTTTCAAATGCAGCAGGTTAAACCTGTGTTTGATGACGACTTAAGTAGGCAGTATTCACATTTTCAAGACAGGAAAGAAATAATTAAAGTCTTAGTTCCAGTTGACAAAGTTCTGCATTTTTCAGGTTTAGATTCCAAAATCTAGTCTATTATAATGTATATTTTTGCCTTTGATTCTTCTCTTTATTTATGTATAAAAGAAATGCATTCACACTCAATCATGTAAATCACAGTTTAAGACACAATAAACGACAACAAAAGCAAACAGAAATGCCAAATGTCATATCATAAACAGTAATATTTAGACTTCTCCTGTTGAGGTTTGGTAGCAAACACATTTTGAAAATGTGTGATTAAGTGCACTCTTAAAGTGAATGTGGCGGCTCATGTAGTCATGGCGATGTGATGCTCTGATGACTGATGCAATGTTTCCAACGACATTTATGCATTTATTTTAATGCCTTCTGACCCTTAATGACTACTGGTATATTATTTGTACATGTCATTGTGGTTGCACAGTTGTAATACAAAAATATACCTGTAAATAATCATTTTGGCACCTCTGTTGAGGTTTTTACATTTTAGTGTAGTTCACAAGTTTCATTTTTTACTTCAGTTGTTCTCTTGTTGCCTCCCTGCCTTCAGAGGACCCCCACACCCTACACAGCTCCCATACAGTTCCTGTGCAGCTGGGTCTTAGGACAAAAAGCTTAGTGAGGTTTTAATACAGACTGAGCATTCTTACACTGATACAGCCAGCGGAATCTCAGCTTATTGCTTTTGTTTCAGTATGAACAAGCTTTCTGGGTGGGGGTCTGTGATCCTCTATTATTTCAAAGGAACAAAAAAGATGTGCAGAAAATGAGATTATAACGGTCTCTACAGCTGAGGAAGCTCTGAAAAAACTACGGTAGCCTCATAGGTTACATCAATGTCTTAAACATAACAGGAAAGAACAACAGTTAGCCCGCCTGCAGCATCCTACAATATAAATTAGGAAACTTTTAAAAGTCAGAATTTTTGTTCCTTTATTGTCCTGTTTTGTTCATGGTTTATCTGTGATGATTTTTCTTACATTTATTTGAAGTTTAAAGGAGCCATATTGATGCTTCGTTTTCTCTGCGGTGAGTGTAAAATTCTTGTCACAAATATTTACCAGTTGACAGCAAAATAAAGCTAAGGTTGCAGGTTGGAATCCAGTAACTAATTGGTGTCAGTTCTAGTGTGACCTAATCACAGACATGGCTCCAGTCATTTCAGATATATAGTTTTTCGATTCATTCTATGGGCTCTGTTTGCATGTTTGTGTACATGTTCAATCATGCACTGACATTCATTAAATAAAACACTAAAGAACAAAGTAGAAAACACTAGATTACAAGAGAAAGGCTCTGCCGGCCCTTTTTGTTTGTTTTTAACTTTTTGTTTCTTATACATGTACACTGTAAGGTTGGAAGGTCCTGAGTAAAGCTTTTAGATTTTTTGAGCCGCATTAATCTAGAGTAGATTCATTTCTTCAAGGCGTCCTCATACAATATAAATACCCATAAAAAACCTCCTTCTAAACAAATATAAAATGCAGTCTGTTCTTCCCTTCGATCCTAAAGCAGAAGCTCAGAAATAAGGCTTGACTGCTGTCTTGGTTCAAGGTCGCCAAACTCATTTGTTTTTTCGTGCTGTCCTAACAAATGATCTTGTCATGATTTAGCTTCTTCTTTTTAGGTCAAAGCACAAACTTTATCTCCAGAATTCAACAGAGTTTGGTTAGGTGCACAAAGTTGTATTTCTCTCATTGGGACCAAACTGATAGAGAACGATCCAGTTTGGACCAGTTTGGGTCAGATCCAGTCTTCAGGATAAAGTTCATTACAGCCCCGTCACTGTTTAAGTCATTGTTCAACAAACGTGTGCTAGTTTTAATTTCATCGAGTTCAATGTCTGCTTTATTAGTGGCAGTTTGTTTTTTTGTTCCACATTGATTTTTTAAAATCTACAGTTGGGTGGAGTAAGTTCCAGCTAGTATGCTTGAGTTACTTCAGGCCTCATTTGCACATTTGGAAACCTGTGGATGATATTAGAGATAACCAGTTCTGTTGTTTTATGTCTACGCCCATGTCTTGAAATTGGTCCGCAGGCTAATGGATACATGGTTTAGACTGACCGCAATCTTATTTTTTATGCACACGAAGGGCAAGGAACCAACATGGAGGACATACGTAAACCTCAATGACAAATTTTACCAGCAGTCATGGTAAAACGTATGCATTGGAATTTCAGTGTGAATTCAAATTTAAGTTTTTCTTTGACCCTTTACACTAATGTTCCAACTAGTTACAATACTGACTATGAATCTAATCTTTGATAAAGCTGGGAATCTCAGGATAACTCACGATACAATGCAATTCACGATACATGGTTCACGATAATGATAGTATCACTATATGGCAAACATTGCAACAATCAATATACTACATTGGTAATGTATTATATATCACTATTTTTTAAACAAATAAAACTTTTTATTTTCTTTTTTAGAACAATTTAAACCCATTCTATTAATTTACAGAGTGTCTTGTAATAACAGACACTTTAAGGTAACAAAGAAACAAAGCTAAAATTTAGAACTGAAATGCAGAGTATACCAAATGAGCTTATCACTTTAAAGGACAATAAATGTGAAAATAAAAATTCACAATGTTGTATTTGAGTTAATTCTACATTGTATGTCAGGTAATTTATTATTATTGAGGCACAATACGAACCTTCAGCCTGTTAATATATGATCTAAAGTGTGGCACTGTTGCCACGCCACTACAGCGGCACCGTTGAGCCTAAAAACTTAACGGTCCGGTTAAAATTGATGACGTGGCATCAATACATCATTCTTACACTTCACTGTCATGCTCACGAGGAGCGCCTTCTGGTGGACTTCTATAATAATCTTTAAAAAAATCAATAGAGGGGAATGGGAACTGTTTGTGAATTGAAATATCGCAATAGTTCGCCATACACGCACAAATTATGATGTGAATCGAATAAAATGAATTGTTGCAGCCCTAGTTACAACCATCACATTTCTGGGGGTGGGAGTGGTAGGGCGGCTGAACTTTGACCGGAAGATTGCAGGTTCAATTTCAGCCTTCCTCGTACATGTGTTGAAGTGTCCTTGGGAAAGACACTGAACCCCACATTTTCTGAAAGGTTGACGCCAGTGTTCGGCAGCATGCCATCAGTGGGTGAATGGGACTGTGACTGTAAGGCACTTTGCGCCCTCTAGGAAGGTAGAACAGTGCTATACAAAACAATATTGACACATTTAAAGGCTATCAGGACTTGAGAGCCACTGCAAACTTTCATTTTCACTCAGGCTTTTGAAAATTCCTTTTTTGACTGTTTTCTGTCAACAGCCTAAAGGTCAGAATGTGTACCCTTAAGGCTGTACTTTCTAGCCTTTTCCAATGATCATTTCCCAAAATGAAACCTGTTTAAAAAGCTAAAAGGTCATCTTTCTTCACTGAGCCATCCTCAAGACAGGAAACCATCAACATCTGGACAGGCTGCGAGGTCAACACGCATGCATGGGGCCACAAAAAAAGAAAACTCAAAAGATATGAAAAATACTTGGAAACATTAGTACTTGTAATTTGTACACATGAGAGCCAGCTCTGCCCTTAGAGCAGAAGGTTCAAAGCTCCTAAGAGGAATGCTCTTCTTGTCTCTGTAGGACTGCTGACCTAAATTGATGTTGATTAATCATTATGGAGAAAAGACTCCTCTCCTTCTCCTCTTGCCCAGAGAAGCATCTGCCATTGCACTTCAGGATACCAGCATGCCAGTCGTTCTCTTCTACAGCCAGGCTGTTTGCTTTTCTCTCTTGCTGCATAACATATTTAATCTTTGTGGGTTTTTTCCATCCATAAAAATGCTGCAGAGAGCTTTTAGAGAGTGCTTATGATATTATCTTAGGCCTGGAATTTTCACTGCAGAAACACTCATACCCAACATGCTGTCAATGTTGCTGCTTCTGCAAGTGTCATTGATGTAAGTAAAAATTGACTCCAGGAGAAAACGAGAACTTAATAATAATTGACACAGTCGCATTAGACAGAAGTGTTGGAATAAGTTGCAGGACTTTTGCTGTTGGGAGCTGATTTTCTGCTTTGCTGTCACTCTCTGTTTCTCACAGGGATTTGGCACAAAAGCTATTCAGTCAGGATAGAGATCAATATTAATATCAACTGACAAACATCATAAAAAGTGAAAAACGAAATACATTTTTGACAAACTGCAAAAAAACAGAAAAGAAACAATGCAATGGCAGCTTTATTACCCCCCCCAAAAAAAAACAAAAAACAAAAAAAAAACATTAGCAGAATTGCAACGCTAACGTCAGAGAATACTCCTGCTGCAGCCCAACAAGAGGAATATTGCATTTATCATCTTTAATGCTCGTCTTCATAAACTGTCCTTAACTGTAAGGATGGACAGCTTTGATATTCTGTTCGTGGTAGATATACCTCTGAGACTCAGAGTGAAGGTACAAGGCCAAACTGTCCTTTTTGCTTCTCTAAAAGAAGCAACAAACAAAATCTACGACCACAAGGTGCACCAAATATCACTGAATGGTTTATTTTTACACATTCGGCGCACCAGATTGGAGAGCACATTAAGCAAATGAAAACAGTCAGATATCGTGACATGGCTTACACTACACAGAATGCCTAGAGCAAATCCAATTTGTTTCCCTACCCTTACACTCTCTACCCCCATATCTACCCTCCAAGCAGACAGATATGGAAAAATAGTGTCTTCCACTTGGTACCTTACTAACACTTGATGACATCATCAATAGTTGCCGGTCATAGATGTCAGTGCTCGGAAAATACACAACAACATTGGCTGTATAACTTTAAAAAGTCATGCAAAAAAACTCAATAGTCTACTTACATTAAAGTGTAAACATCTGTGCTTCAGAGCACACCCACGTGAAGAAATGCCTTTCTCTGGATCACCTTATCAGCAGAGGGATGGCTAACCCTAAGTCGCTTCAGTTTCTTCTTAAAAAAATGCTTTTGGACCACAGCTTCAAATGCTCCTACAATTGGAGCAATAGTTTCAGATTAGATCGTTTTAGAGCAATAGATTCAGAGTTTCTGAAAAAGTCACATAGTTATAGTAATATTCAACATGATTAAAACATGTATATTTTAAAATGTTGTTATAAAACAATGAACAGGTTTTAAAGCTGAATGAAATATATTTCATAATATTATGTGTAATTTCATATCTGTGTGCAGGTTTTTCACAGTGGAATGATCTTTTAATATAATTATGAGATATGTATTGGTTGCGTGTCTGATTGCACAGATCATAACTATTTATTTAATTATGAACAGTTTAGGATTCCATAGTGGAGGCCGCTCCAACTTCTGATGACTTCCTGCTACGTTGCTGAAAATATGTTTTAAAAAAACGATTTTTGATTTTGGCTAAAAACTCCACAATTAACGAAAAGATTTCACAATGGATAAAAATATAGTTGGAGTGGGACTTCACAGAAATGAAGCTCATGGAGGATCTGTGAAAATTCTGCTGTTAGAATGGCTTTGCACACTCAGGAGGTGTTATGGGAGAGAGCATCAAGGCAACCACCTCTCAGTGGTACCAGACCATCTCAGTTTCTTTGTGTAAGGAAGGAGATAACAGGTTTAAATTATATCTAATGCAAAGTTCTTTCTGATTACATGTTTAAAATAGCTTTGCAATTCTTTCTTGATGAATAACCAATTAATAAATATTGCGATTTGAGAGTTGAACCAAAACGACTATTTTAATGTGATATTTCATATTTTAAAAAGCCATTTCAGCATTATTCTCTTCCACACTCATGCACAGCTGCACGCACAGTTTAAACAGTCATAAAACCTAGTTTATTGCTGGTAACATAATTATTGTCAGCTTTAATTACCATGAATAGTTAAACAGCCCTTAACTTATCCAAAAGCACAACCCTATGTTTAAGAGCCTATGCCTCAATAACCTTTGCCTCTGGCAGTCTGCAGTCTCTTCAGATTGCTTTTTGTCTCCTTTCATTGTATCAACGTCTCCTAATTGAAAGGACGACTGCAGCCATTAATGCGTTAAATTCTGTCAGTTTTTACCTGCCTTCCAGACATTCAAAATATGAACGCAATACTGCTTCAAGTGTGATAAAATCTCATTAGGTGCACCACGTTGATCCAACTTCCTCAGAGGTCTGGTGATAAATGGATTATGAACATAGTTTTTTAACAGACCCAATGAGAAAAAAATCATGTGGAAAAAAAAAACAGACCCGGCTCTAAATTAGGCATGAAACAAATGACTGAAGTCTGAAAGCGGTCAGAAAAGCGGAGCATTAGAGGGTGGAGCAGAGGAGGGTTAGTGGATGTGCTGGGTCTAAAACAGAGGTTTGTCTGGCAGCACCACACCTCAGAGGTACAGCTGCTTATAATTAGATATTTGAGACTCATCCCGAGCTCTTTCTTTGTCTCTTAACACACTTTTAGTTTCAGGACTGAACAATGTTGGGTCGTTTGCGGACGTGGAAGGAGGATAAAGGATCAGGACGTTCATTTCTGAGTTGATATTTTACTCTTGGCTACTATTTTGATGCAGAAAATATGATCAAGAAAGACAGGTGTGAGGACTGAGTGTTTTAGTTTGGTTAAGGATAAGACACATATAGATAAATCACAAAGATATAGACAAATTTCTCCAGGCGTCTAAGAGCGTTCAACAGAGACAAATAAATCCAGGATCCAGGAATCAAAAACCGAAGACCAGGCCATGAGACCAGGCCATGAGACCAGGCCATGAGACCAGGCCATGGGACGAAGACACAGTGGGCAGATAGGTCAGAGGCACACATACCGGAGAGATAAAGGCAGGTCCAAAAGTCTGAGATGTGAGCGTGGGTCAAGCCCAGCCAGAAAACAAGAAGAAAAGGTGGACCAGATAACAGAGGATAACTGGCCTAATTACAGACGTTGAAATAAATTGTTTTTGGAATGTTGCCTAATGGATGCATATTCTGTGTACTTGCAATCCGGTCCTCAGCTCTATGATTGGTTAGATTGCGGGTCATGTTCTGACCAATGAGAGAGCTGGTTATAGTCAATGATTTTTGGCATACTAATCACCTTGAATTGTTGCTCATCTCATAGCTCAGGGTTTTCTCTACAGTAAAAATTACCTTATACTTCACTTACTAGTATGCAGCAGGGTTCATGCTGGAACCATAGCCAGTTGTCTGGACTTTGCTGTTTGGTATAGTTCTGCCTTAGACTAAATTATATTCTGTGTTTGCAAGAATGATGAGTGTGAACAGCCGAGCGTGCACATACAACCCAGCCAAGGTCAACTACGTGACTTAAAAAAGGTATGCTTCACTTTGTGCAGGTTGTCTGTGAGCTTCTTTTTGCATTCTTGCTTATACTGACACTGATGCTAGGCTCAAAGATGTTGGATCAGCCTATTTTTCCAGATGACTCATTGTGTTTTTGTCCATTTAACAGATTTCTTCTCCAGTTTATCCATCTAAGCACTTCGTGAAGGGTTTTTTTTGTTTCTTTTTAGTGATCCATGTGGAAATGTTTGTATTCAGAGTTTTGAAACTGTATCAGTTTTATTATATGAACTCATCTAGAATATATCAATGTTATTTATTTCTCCGGGACAGAATTACTGTAATTTACTTTAGAATTTGAAGTAAAATTGTGCAGAATATAAGCCTGGTGTTCAACAAGCCTCACTGCCGTTGCCAGGGTTACGTCCTCACGTCTGGGTTACATCACACTCTTGAGGACGCTATGCATTACCAGCTGATAGAAACACACAACGCTTTTCTGTAGCCAAGGTTTCAACAACTGGACATGCAGTCTGTGCCTATAAGATTGGTAGGATATTTAATACAGCCAAGTACAATTTTACAAGCCTTTTTGTTGCCTACGTTCTGCACCCTTATTACGTACATCAGAGTAGAGCCGTGATGCCATACTGTTTGTTTTCCAGACAGCCATCAGTAGGTATGTTCAGTTCACAGAATAGCCATTGGGTGGCCTGTATAACTATTTTGGTGTAACTATTCAAGGACAGATCATATTTAATCTTAATGTTGTTTGTCATGTGAAAGTTTGGTCATTTAATAACAAGTGAGATCACATTTTTAGCTCTACAACAGCCTTGATGATCATATTCCAATAAACGGCTTCACCTTTTTGACCTTTCGTCAAAAAAAAGGTGTCATTGCATTGCAGTGTCCTGCCAATATGGGGTCACCAGCTTCTCCAAATGCCTGGGGTTTGTTTATCATCTCTGGCTCAACACTTCAAATTCAGTTTTAGATAAGTTCACTGATTGATGTCTTTTTTTTTTTTTTCAGCTCCACACGTTGGCGATCCCTTACATATTGCACATGCAGCTGATCCTTTGCATGACAAGTTTAAGCCAGCATTTGTCGCACTTATTCATTTAACCTTTCAAAAATGAACACAAGGCCAAAACTCTGTGACTCACTAACATAAACTAAGAATAGTTTTGAAGTTCTGAAACATTTTAGAGGCTTTCAGGAAGATTTAACTCTACCTCTTTACTAGCAGTTCAACATTTAGATATACATATATTCTGCCTGTTAAGACACCATAATAACATTTTAATATTTAAAAGATCTGTTGTAAAAATATAAAAGTGAGATCATTTATTCCCTTTTACTCAGAAATGTGATGCTCAACAAACAACGTTGCTTCTGAATTTGCTTTATGGTGAGTCCTTAGAGCCACAGTTCTGATAATGCTTTGAACACACTCAGCCATTCGTCCCTTCCAGCTCTTTTAGAAACTGGCCCAATGTCAAGCTGAAATTATTGTTTGCAAGGTTAAGGAATCCATTGATGTACAGTGATCTACATTAGCAAAAATTGGCAAAAATAATTTCTGAATGGATGAATTACAATCATTATTGCAGAAAAAACATCACATCCAACCTGAGCTTAAATCTTGCAGTTTCTGTCTTTCTGGAGGTTTGGGAAAATTCTTTTTTAAGCAATTCCTCCATGTCTCATTTCAATTTCGAACAAAGATGATTGCCGTTAACACATTTTTGTTGCATTTTCTGAAGTTCTGATATTAGAACATATGCATCTTCAGGGAGGAAGCACAGCAGATGCAACAGGTGCTGAGGGAATTTTTTTGTGCTTTCAAACAAAAACAAACGTGAAAGTTTTGGGCTTCTTTTTTAAGATTTGAACATCCAACCATCCAGTCTTTATACCTGTATATTCCTTTTGGTGTGGAGACTAAAAGAATATTTGTCATCCATGTCTTTATGGGCCTTGCTTTGTGCACTGATACACTGTCATGTTGGGACAGGAAGTGGCCGCTCCAAACTGTTCCCACAAGGTTGGGAGCATAGAATTGTCCAAAATGTTTTGGTATCTTGATGCATTCAGAGTTTGTTTCACTAGAACTAAGGGGCCAAATCCAAGTCCTGAAAAACAAGCCCACACCATTATTGCTCCTCAACCTAATTTCACACTTCCAATGCAGTCCGAAATGTATTGTTCTCCTGGCAACCTCGCAACCCAGACTAGTCCATCAGATTGCCAGATGGAAAAGTGTGATTCAACACTCCAGAAAAGGCTTCTCCACTGCTCCAGAGTGCCGGTGTGCTTTACATCACTGCATCCAATGCTTTGCATGAAGCTCTCAACGTACTGTATTTGTATGGGCTCAATATAAGGCCATAAAGATTCAAAACAGCAACTAAATGGATTTGCAAACGCAACTGCATGTTCGCATATAAATCAAGTTTCATTATACCGCAAAACAAATCTGCCCAAAAATATAGGTTTGCAAATGTGTAAAAAAGATTTGTATTTGTGAAATCCTTTCTACTTGCTTTTTTTTTTTTTTTGAGCATTTTGTTCGCAGATGCGAGGAAAAAAAAAATTGCACGTGAGTTCCTGAAGTTGCAGTCACGTCTTTCTGATTGGATGGCCATAAATCAAACTGTCCAATCAGAGAGCAGGTGGCTTCCTGCCGTCCCGCCCTGCCCCTAAATTGGCTATGGTCTTTTTTTATGTCAAAGGTGGTCCTGTGGCCTCATAGTTAAAACAGGTGTAAACAAGCTTTTCTTTTCTAATGAGGAAATTTTGAGTATTCAGTAATGGACAGCAGTTTTTTCATGTTTTCTATCTTTTTCTTTTGCTGACTTTCAGCAACAGTACTTGTTTGATTGTAGTTAGTGTTTATTTACTGCTATTCCTCTTCTTTTTTGTTCTCACAATTATGCATTACATCATTAATTAGTAGCTGTTTCTTCTTTTTCAATACACAAACTTATTTTTGAAAACAACTGTTAAACCAAGGGTTTCCAATGACAAAAATAAATAAATCACAAGTGAAGTGTAAACTGCCATCGCTACTAGAGCTCTTAGGAAGTTGTTTTTTTTTTTTTTATGTTAGTTAAAGAAACTAAAAGTTAAAGAAAAAGGCAACTGAATTTATTGGTTTTTGAACCTGGGTGAATCCTGGAAAGCAGGGTTGGGGATGAATGTTCAGAGATGCGTGAATGGAGTAAAATAGCCTTTGAGGTTGCTTTTTGTCAGGAATTATCTTTATAATACATTTTAAGGCTCAGAAAAGTTGATTTTGCATGATATTGACTCTTTAATTATTTAATTAATCTAATAATTAAAATTACAAAAATAAAGAATAAAACTACAGTCCAAAAGTGAAATGGTTTTGTTCTGCAAATGTTTTTATTCTAAAAGGCTGTTTTACCAAAAAAAAAAAAAAGTTATTTTGCATCAATTTCCAATCTTCAAACTGGATTAAAACCTATTTACACTCAGTGAGAACAGAATGTTATTGTTTATTGCTATATTTCAACTCTTGCACGTGAAGTTGGGGCCTTTTGAGGACCTCGAACTTCTCCTTTGACTGAAAAAAAGAAACGTAATGCAGTAATTCTACAGGTTTTTCAGGTAAGCTGCAGCAGCTGGGTTCCTTAACAAAATCTGTTTTTACTCTTTTTATTCATGAGTTTTCTGCAAGCAGGCCCGTCCAGGTCAGCTGTACCCAACAGGCATATTTGAAACTCTGCAAACTGAACAGAATGTTGCTGCACGTCGTCTTTTCAAAAATGGATGTACATTGTTTGGGAGAAAGGTCTTGGAGGCAACAAATTTCACTTTAAAGTTTCACTGCATTTTCTTACTTCGCCATGACAGCTATAAGGCCTCGTTTTTTATTAAATATGAAAGGCATTGTGACATTTTTTACATGGAAATGAATCTTTTGTAATGGAAGACTGATTTTTACATGTTTTACTTTCAAAATGTTTTTTTCTTTTTTAATACAGGAGGACTAAAGAGTAACCTAAGAGTAAATCTTGAAGGACTTTCTTGTTTTAAGACGTCAAATATACTCAAAAAGACAAAATATAAAACATTTTGAAAGTTTAAACTGCTTTCAAACCAAATGAAAATGAAAGTAATGAAGCTAATCAACGGTGACCATTGTCTATTTGTTGGTGTCTACAAAGTTCTTATTTTAGATCATCATTTTTTGTTTTACCTGTTTAGGATTGACATGCTCAAAAACGAAAAACATGTATTTATTATTTGATCACATGTGAAAGAAAATGCACATTAGAGGATGATTGTGTTTGTGTCTTCTCATCCAAAAAGACCTTAGATTAGTTTCATCACACAGCATTACTTGCAGGAATGCAGGACACATTTTCTAGGAAAAAAAAAGTATTTTCCAACATTTGACACAGGAATAAAGACATAAAAGATGATGTCTGTTTTTAGATAAACTATTTGTTTTATATAAATTGGGGAAAAGGAGCAGTTAGTTGTCTTAAATCTAAAAATGTAAGCTATGATTAATTCTTTTCAGTCAGATAAAATCTCAAGTACCAATAATAACATATTAAAATCAACAATTTTTACATGAAATCATGTATTTTAAAGACAATGAGGCTCTTATTCACATGAGTTGCATACTTTTCTTTTATCTTATTTAGTATGCAGCTCTCATTCCTTCTCCAGATTCTCTTATTAAACTCATACTTACAGGCACATTCCCTCTCGGTTCTCCCACTTCGGCTTCTTAAACCCTCACTCCTTTATTCTCACCTTGGTTCATCCTCTAGCCAGGAGCTCCTCTTCTTTTTTTTTATATTTGCTCGTCATCCTCTGTGGTCCTGCTCTTGCTTCCTCGCCTCTTATCATCCTTATGCTACAACTCTTAAAAGCAAAACTAAAAAAGAAAAAAAAAGTCTGACCAAAAATGAAAGTCCTCAGAAGTTTCATTCTCTTAGGAAAGTCTGAACTGCATACTCTGCTGTTTCACTTTTGTTGACTGGATCTATTTACAGCTACAAAATACTTTTTTTCTGTTCAGAAAACCTCCTGACAAGCTTCCTACAACCAATCTTGTATTTTTTGGGACATGTTTACTCTCCAAAAAGTACAAATATTTGTAAAAATACATTTTTTTTAATATTAGTTTTAAAAACCTTTATTAAATGTCACTGAAAAATTAAAGATTGGCCTTCTGTAAAATTTGAATAATAGATCACGAGCTCGAGGGCAAATATTTAAGCCTTCCTATATGACCCAGATTTTTTTTTTTTTATTTATATATATGTGTGTGCATTATGTTCTTAATCATTCATAACACAATAAAACACTTTTTTAGAAATTATTTCTGAACTCTAATGTAGGTCCTGGTTGGGTGTAGTATTGACGCAGGTGCTCGTGCAATATGCTTAATCCAGTGTGGGTTCTTAGACAAGACCCTTTACTCCGCTGCCAACTATGTAGCCGGTAGGGTTAGGGTCCCTGTGCCAGACCCCAACCCAGATAAAATACAGGGTTGTCAGGAAGGGCTGTCAAATTACCTGTGCGAATCAGTGAAAGCTGGTTCACAGTGGCGATGTTAAAGGTAGAGTTCAAGAACCCAGAAGCAGAGAAGGCTTGGACGCAGATGGGTAAGGTTGTAGGGGGTTTTATTAACTGAACAAAAAAAAAATCACCTCCCAAGAGGGGGAAAAAAGGGGCAAGTAACTCAAACAACTAAGGGGCAGCATCAGAGTACACTTACAGGGAGAGACCTAAAGGACACAAAACACTCCAATACAGGGATCTGAAATACACAGACTTAAATAGGCAAACACACAATCAACTAAACAGGATGCAGCTGTGAACACCTCCAGCAGGAGACACAGGTGAGAGGGAGGAGAAAAAGGCCACAACAGACCTGCACAGAACAGGCAGTGAAAAACCAAAAACATAAGCAGAACGTATCATGTGACCCCTGTTAGGATGTGCCAATCGCCGAAAGGTGAACAAATTTAGTCAGAGAATAAAACTGACAATTTGTTTTTAGAAGAGCTCTATTCAGGTTTAGCAAAGCAGATTTTTACTGAAAATCTGTTGAAAAAGGAGAATTAAGTGAATCTTTCAGAGCCCTACAGCCATGTTTAAAAAAAAATCTAATATATTTTTTTTTTTGTTCATATTTTTTGTTCACCAAATGAATGAATGAAGGCCTCTGAACTTTGCCTGCTGATCAGGAGCTGGGCTACAGAGACAGAAATGCTTGTATGGTTTTTGTTGTTGCATTTTCTCATGATGGAGGACATGTATTAGAAAATTAGGGTTAAAACTGTGTTTCTGAGGGTTGTGTACAAACTACAATCGGTGGGTCCCAAGCTCCCTGCTCCATTCTGATGCATCCACTTGCAGACAAATAGATCCCTGCGCCGTTTTCCTTGTCTGAGCGAGAATCTTTGTGTCAGCTGGATAGCTCTGACATTACGAGGATATTATTGTGAGGAGCTGTAAATTAGCAGAAGGGAGTGTAAACAAAAGGATCTTGGGAACTGAGCAGAGGCTTACTTCCGAACCAATAGTCCTGCCCACAACGCAGGGGCAAATTTTTGGAGAACTACTGCCACTTTTAGACTCTGTGTCCTAGAAAACGACACAGGCTTTTTGATTTTGCCTAAAAACAACAAAATCAAGAGACAACGCTTTTACAATAGATCAAATAAATGATCAAAGTGGGACTTTCAAGCGGTTTCCCCCGGGCTTCATGTCAATGGGAGCACCCTGCCAGGAACTTTGACCCTTTCTGTACAGAGGAATCTGTTCTCATTCCAGACCTTTGATTGGTCAACGCTCATGTCAATCAGCTGGGATTTTTCAGAGAAATGCATATTACTGATCTCCCTTCTACCTGTAACTGCAGACATAAACGCTAATCATGAGTGAAAGATGCAACAAAAACAGATTCTTTTACATTTGCAGAAGGTCCTGGGGCCTGAGGGCTGAAGCCCTATTGGTAATCTGGACTCATCTGGACTTGCAGTTGATCTCTTTCAGGAGCATTTTGATGGATTGATGAAAAAGAAAACTTTTGAGCAGCAGTGCGTGCGGTACAGCTGACGGGTGAATTTTGCTTGTCTGACAGCATTTTTTCTCTTTTATTTTCCTCTCTAGGAAAAGCACAACCTCAAGTACCATCACGCCCACCCGCCACCACCCTCCCTTCACCCTAACTGACTACACCCACTGCCCCAGGTTCCTCAGACCTCACCCAGCCTGACGTGCCAAACATCCGACAACCTCCCCTGGCCCCCCCTTTACCCCATGGTGGCCCCAGGGCCCACCCTCTCACTGCTGTTGGCTGTTCTGGCCTGCTTGGGGCCCGTGCGCCCCTCGCCCCCCCTGCTGCTCCGGCCCCGGGAGAGAGAGAGGGACTCGGGTGGCATCAACATAGCCGTAGTCCACTCTGGCTCCTCCCTGCTCCCGGAGACGGCGGTGGTGGGAGGCGCGGGGGTCGGCGAGCCAGGTGGTGCGTCCGGTCTGGGAAATGGTCCTGGAGGAGGAGGAGGAAGGGGAGTCACGGACACGGCTTCACTAGCAGAACTGACCGGCATGGGGTCTTTGGCTGCTTCTTCGTCATATCTGGCGGCTTTGGTTGGGGAGACGGTGATGACACCGTCTGGTCAGGCCAACGTCATCTACCTGGCTGTGAATGAGAGCAGTCCTGGAACCCTGCTGCTGCAGCTGTGTGAGCTGCTGGCCACCACACCCCTGCAGGTAACACCAACTAAACCAACTACACCACTCGTCCTTTTTCAACTTATGACTTTAAGTAAAAGGAAAACAGAAGTAAAAATGCTTTCTCAGCCTAACCACACAGGTACACTTTTCCCTCGAGAGCACAACACCTGATGAGAAGAAACAAAATCAACACGACTGAAGGCTCTTGTGCTGAAGACTCTCCCGATCATCCAGTACTGGCAGGCATGGAAGGCCAAACCAAGCCCAAACTTGACTCCAAACATTAACTACCAGTGAATGTAGTTCCTCCTAAAACCCTTAGAGGCAGCTTTTAAAACGAAGCAATTTCCCCATTGACTCCCAATTGTAGACGGAATATAAACCTTTGCACGTTCTAGTTTTTACATATTTTTTGTGTTGTTTAAATTATGTTTGCTTTATTTCTAATAGAAGGGGATGAATTTGACTGGTGCAGCACAGGAAAACAGAGCAGACGTAGGCAATAAATGAAGAAGTAACGACAATGACTACATTTCCATAAACATCAAAAATAGTTTGGCACCTGAAAGGCTGTAAATACTTCAGAAAATCTCACTTAATAGATTTTATTTTTTCTCATCCTGCAAATAAATAAATAAAATAAAAAGTAACATGAGAACATCACATTCATCTGACGTTTGAGTGACTGCAGATTTTTTCACATGTGTTAGAACTTGTCCAGATGCACTGGTGGAACATAAGTCCAAATCGCACAAGACGTGCACACACGCTCAGCTGGTGAAATATCCTGCATTTGATGTCATTCCCTTTAGAGCTGGTAACAGTTGCCACTCAAGTCTGATAGCAGTCACAATTCAATTATTATAATGTGAAAGAAAACTGAAAAAATCTGGTTTTGACAAATAGCTCAAACTGAGCATTAAGACATGCAGCGTTAACTGTGTAGAAGAGACTGTGAAAGTCTCTGCTGCAGCGTGTTTACATACAATTATGGGATGTTGAAAGTGTTTTTTTTGTTGGTTTTTCATATGTTTGTGTCCTGAAAAATATGGATATAAACATTGCACATCATTTTATTAATGAGTAGAGAATATGTCTTTTGTTCTAGTTTGTAGTTCTTATTTTATTTCCTAATAATACTTACAGTTTTTTCCTTCCTAATCTGTAAAACGTATTCATATCTGACAGTGTGTCAAATTCAGGGTAAGCCTGTTAAACATAAATCTGTTTTCCTTTTAGAAAAACGAGAGATGAGAACAGTTTTTGTTTTATTGTAAAGATAGGTTGTAAATCCTTTGTTCTCCGACATAAATGAGTTGAAGTTTCAGAAACAAAAAATAGAGAAAATCATTTTAAATGAAAATTAGGAAATGTAAGTCACTCTATGGATTATTGGTCTTATACAAACTAATAAAGTCCACATTGGATGTCACTTTCAGAAAATATAAAACCAAAAAAATTGACAAAAAATAATTTGTTCAATAATTCCGGTTCCAGATCAATTCCATGGTGGCAAAAAACAACTGTATTACACAACAAACAGACAAAAGTTAAATAAACTTAATAAATACATATGGATGGGTACTATCACAATTATCCTAAATTGTTTGATAAATCACATTTGTTTGGTGAAATACTTAAAAAGTTGAGTTGTTTGCGTAACTGTTGTATGAAACATTAACCGAGTGTAAGAGTTGGTCAATAGGGAGCCTGAGTCAGCTCAAAAACAGAGGTCCAAGAATCAAACCCTGAGTCTGAACATGGACACTCCTTCATGCGTGTGGTCATCTGTGAATTCAACTTGACGCCTGTGTAACTTGAAGATGAGATCGGAGCAGACTGTGGGCTGCATGGATAATGCCATCCATCTTTCCAGGCTCTTGAGAATCCTTTTGTGGTCTGCAGTATCAAAGGCGGCACGAAAACCAATGTTTTCTTGAGTTTAAACAGACATAGATGCCGTTTGACACCCTAACAAGAGCAGTGTCAGTGTTGTCTAAAGCCTGTCTGAAACCTGCCTGTGTGGGTGGGTAATAAATGTGCATTGCTGTGTGGGGACTACCCACCGCACTGTCTACTGTGTTATACAGTTCTCATGCCAAACTCAGCACATCAGATCAGGATACTCTTGATAAAGAGGTAGAACCTCGACAATATTGGTGCAGAGTTTAGGAGCATAAACTGACAAAGAAGGGTACCCCCCCAAGCTTCAGTCTGGTCTCAGGGATGACCAGGATCTCCTCCAGCAGATCAGAGGAACTGGAGGAATAATCTGATATAATGCCAAAGATGTGGGATAGAGCAAGACCAGATTATTCACATATAAAAATGTTTTAAACTATTTCTAAAAGAGGGACAATGAAGGGAGGAGAGTATGGAGGGGATGTGGTCTTTCTTTGTTGAGTGAGGAGTATTTCTGCAAGGAGGAGAGAGGAGAGCTTAAGGCTGGAGGTGTTGGTGGACCAACAGAGATGTGGGTCTTGGGAATTTGCCGTTAGCTGGATTTTGTGTGTTCTCTTTCTTCCTCCTGAAGGCAGCAGACTGTAGAAGCAGCAGAACAGCAGGAGATCTTTTTACAGATTTTTTTACAGGTTTTTGTAGTTTTGCTTGAAAGGGAGATCCTTCTCGCTTTTCTAGGAGTAGTTCATGTTAGTAAAGTTAAAACAAATCATGCATTTGCTTTGGCTTTATTAAGGTTTATTTTTTTCTTTGTGTTTTTTTTTTGGGTGGGGTGGGGGGTGGGGTGGGGGTGGGGGGGGGGTGGGTTCTTCTCGACCAAGGTCTGTTTTTCTTCAACTCACAACAACCCAGACCATATTTTCCAATGCATGTCTTTCTTTTATTGCCAATTATTCTCAAGTAGTTATATTTAATATTTAAGTACTCTTTATATGTAATACATTTACATTTATATTATTTTTATTCTCCCTTGTGGTTATCAGTTTCCTAATCTACATGTGAAATTTGGTTTCTTGCATTTTTTGGCAAAGATAAATGAAATAAACGAGTAGTTCTTCTTCTCATTGCCTCCATTGCAACACCTGTTTGAATAAAACGGACCCACACAATTGTTGTTGTTTGCTTTTTTAAATTTTGTTTTATCCTTTATTTTAAAATCAGGGCAGAAAGAGAAGATTAGTGCACATAGTAGGCTTTTTTTACCCAGATGTCTCACAGTTTATGCTGTTAGACCTCAGAGGTCAACTTAACGTGACCCCTGAATGTCTTACAATGTTCGATTGGTTCCATGACACACGAGTTCAGGAGCGTGTCTTCATTCCTGTCGGAGCTCAGCTCCATGAGTGATTTGTCATCTGTGTCTTCCATTAGGGCCCGTATTGGCTCTTTCAAGGAGCACTTTGTGCGGGACATTTTCAGGTCCTGTCTGGGAGGTGTTTGTACATCAGATGCTTCCCAGCAAGAGTGAAGCTGTCAGCTGCACTTAACTTCAATTTGCTCCCCGAATCACAGCAAGAGAACAGGCGTAACGTTATCAAGCATCGAAATCTCTGAAGATCCACTTCATGTGGTTACACGAATCAAAGAGGAGAATTTCACGCGCTTACGCTCTGCCAATGACACGCCGATGATGTTTTAATCACAAGATTACATCGGAGTCCACAGCAGAGACACAACTCTGATCTTATCTGGAGAATTTCATTTGTCTAATGTGAGCTTGAAAGACCAAAGACTGTCTCGTTATTTCATGAACAGATTCAGGTGGTTGGGTTCTGCACTGACCTGCAGGAGAATCAGCTCGTTTCGCTTATAATAGAAAGGAAAGTGATGCAACGCTCGTTATCTGTTTCAACCTTCAACCTTTGTGTTGCTTGCAGGGCTTGGTGTTTGAGGAGGAGAGGCCGCCGCCACCCAACCGAGCCCCCCTGGCTCCCATGCTCGAGTTCGTCTCTGCTCAGACGGGGGTTCCTGTGGTTGCTGTTGGGGGAGGAGCTAGCCTGGGCCGCGAGCCACAGGTGAAAAGGCATTACTTGACGTTGCATCATCAGCATTGTTTGTTTCGTCGCAACTGAAATAAGAACTTGGAGATTAGAAGTGAGATTTCCCCTTGAATTGAAAAGAAAACTTTGCTCAAAAAACACACAGTTTCCTGTTACTTTACTCCTGCCCGCTATGCATAGATTTAGAACAAAAAGAACGACATATTATCTTCAGATGGTTCGCATCCGCCATCCATTTTTTGTAAAGTTGTTTGGGAACCACATTATAACCTATAACCTTCCGCTCCTTGGACTGGAAAAGCATCATTTAAAATAGCAGCAAGGATTTTAGTTTGCGGGTTAAAAAAAAACATTTAGATCAGATGAGAAATTTTGGCTTTTGCAACGATTGCAACTTTTAAATCAGTTCTTTTTTAAGCTGCATATTTCCAAGTGGTTAATGCCATGAGGTAGCACAAAAGTAAGACAACAAAAGGGAATACCATTCTACAGTGTTTACATTAGCATTTACATTTAACTTGAAGTAAACAAAAGTGCTTTCTAAGAGTTATAAATGTGCCTAAATTGTATTTATCTCCTAATTTTACATTACATAGACATTCAAATCTTTTAAGCATGATCTTCAGACTCTTTATTTGCAGCAATAAACATTATTTTATAAAGTATAGATTAAATAAATTATAAAGTAAAGTATATACATTTTTTACCAGTTGAATTCTAATACAGCCAAATGCTGAACTGCTAAAAGAACAGGGAAGGAATGCTGCAATCTGCAAGTTGGAGTTTCTCCTTCTTTACCAAATCTAAGCTCTATGTAATTTTGAACTTCAGTAGCCTTTCATAGGGTTTTGGGGGCCATTGTCCTATTTAAAAACAAACAAGAAACAGTGCTTCCACAACCTTTATGTTACATGAGAAAAAACACAGTAAATGGTGAATTTCTGAAAAATGTATTTAACACCACTAAAACTAAACACTAGATTTTCAGACAGTTAGCCAATACTTTATAAGTAAAGAAACCTTTTGTGGCAAAGTCATGGTTTTAAACAAAACATTTCACAGAAGAAAATGAAAAAAAAAGAATAAACCCAATATGCAATCTTTTTTTTTTTTTTTAATTTAATGTGTGGATTGGCTTCAATCATTTATTTTTTTAATCTTTCCTAATGATGCTAAAAAATATACCAGTGCGAATATAATGTGTTATAAATAGGAAAATAATTTTATTTTTAATTTTTTTAAAAAGGAAATGAAAAAATTATATTACTATAAACAAAAAAATAGTGATCATATGCACAGTGTACGGACGTGTGCCTGCTGCTACTTCTCCAACATAAGATATTGTATAAAACCTTAGGGGCCTATAATATTCTCTTTTGTATATTGCTCTTTTATTTTAAAAGTATAAAAACACTCTTTTTTTGGTGTATTTTATTTGTTTTACAAAATGCTTTGTGCCTAGTGAAACTTCTTTATGGAATTTTGACCTACTTTAGGGGCGCAGAACCTGAGGCGAGTCCTGTCAGCATCGATGGGGGGGTGTAATGAAATTCCCAGAAGTTTCCCCTTTGATCCCTCCTATGCACACAGATGTAGCCTTAATGATTAATTTACAGACAAACCTTCTGCCTCGTAGTTTAACATAAAAAAAGAAAATAATGATCATTTCGACAAGAATTTTACACAAAAGATTCAGTAAAAATAGGATGAGTCTGTGCACACTTTTAGTGTTGTAATGTAAGCTTTAGCCCTCAAAAATAACAAAGTTTATTTGGGGTCAGGACTTTAATCCATCTCTTCATTTTCACAGGTTTCCAAAACCACACGTTTGTCTCGTTTTACCTGAAAAAAAGCAACAAAGAAAGTTTCAGTGGAAGTAAATCCCCTTCCATACACTGTTCTTCTATTTATGCTGAATATGGCTGCAGCTCAGAGACAAAAGGGCATCATTGTTTCTCTCATTGACACTGAAAGCCTTTAGTCAGAAGCACTGCATTTTTTTTTTCCCGTTTTGATAAAGGTAGCGTCAATCGCTTTAAGTCTCCATCTTTTAGAAAATAAAAGTCAGGCAGACACAGCACAAAGAAAAAGGAGTTGGCTGCTCCATGAATATCCATCCTCCTAAATAATAGGGAGCGCTGTCGTACGTCCACATGTCTGCAGTCCTTGAATTAACAAAAGCTGCCAGGTCTAAAATAAAGTCATTATAACACACACATTTAAAAAAAAATTCAAACTCTTGCTATTAATGTTATTGTAGCTTCGAGGAGCTTTAGTTTCCCCATGGCCTGAGCTCGGTGAGATACAAAATCAACGAGTCAGTAAAAGCATCGCAAAATAAGATGTATTTAAAATAGTACCAAGGAAGGTACGGCTGGATGTCAGATTATAATTATAACACTTTCTGACCTCCACAGAAACAGGTTGGTCCACAGAGATGACAGAGGTTTTCTTTTTTGTTTCAAATTCACCTGATAGAAATAGTTTTTTTTTTTTTGTTTGTTTTCTAAAGTCAACTCTTCTGATTTCCCTTTACATCCACGTTTCAAGGCCACATCATTAGAAAAAGCAAAAGACAGTTTTATAATGTCCCTAAATTTAGGTAAAACAGGCTTCAAATGAACATGGATAAGAGATTTGCCAAAGTCCTTAGTCCTGAGTCATTAATTTGTTGGTTTCAAGATGTCGGCTACTGATTGAAGGTGGCGCCCTTTAGGAACAGAAAATTGATTTGATGAAGGCCTTTTTTTTTTTTTTTCCAAAGGATATAGTCTGAATTTAGGATTTATATCAGAAATACACCGGCATGTTGGTTGTTTGTCATTTTTTAATAAACCAAACAATGTCATGTCATTGTTTGGTTATAACTAGGGCTGACAACATTAACGCAAGCGATTAATAAAAAAAAAAAAAAGCGTCAAAGTTCATTAACGCAATTCATTTCACTTGAGGAAGCAACTGTCTTTCGCTTGTAGTCGGACGGTTCAAGCATCCACAGTGTGTGTTCAATTCTGATGATGCAAATTTCGAAGGGCATTATCTCATTTATAGTATGGCAACCAACATAAGAAATAAATATTCAATTGAGTTTTAGCACTTTATTATTTTTTTCAGTTTAGATCACATTTTTACCAACAGCTCTTTCTTTTTTTCACATTAAGTAAAAATGAATTTATGATAAAGGTTTCTGCACTACTTCTTTTTATTTTGTCTTTTCCCATTGGGAGTTTCCCCCCTCATTTTTCCTCTGCTATTTAATGTAATTCCACAACTGTTTTTGGACATTGAAGGAACTAACCAACTGTCATAACTGCCTTTCTGCCGTCAGGAGAGTGGCTCCATCTACCTCCAGTTCACCTGCTCCACCATGCTCCAGCTTGAGGTCATCTTTGAGGTGCTCGAGGAATACGACTGGACTGCCTTCTCTGTGGTAACCACCCGTCACCATGGCTACGAGGACTTCTTAGCCATGGTGGAGGGTATGACAGACGGTTCATTCATTGGTTGGGAAAAGAAGAGCGTTGTGGTTCTCAACGTGACAGATGACCCTGGTGGGGCCCGAACCAAGCGGCTGCTCAAAGACAACGAGTCCCAGGTAGGAGGGTCACGACGTGTTGACTTTGATTGTTTGGTGCGGTTTTGGCATGAAAGTAATTACCAATGTGTGAAGTCAATTTCATAAATGAATGTTCACAGAACATCTGCCACGCATTTGCACAAGCGTGAGATGTTTAATTTCTTGGCCTTCAGCTTTGATGAAAGTCATTAAAAAACTCTGCAAAGTCTATCAGCCGCAAATGGAGCTCAGAAACAATTAATGCCCTATGCAAATACTGTATTAAAAAAGAAAAAAAAAAAGCATGAAGTGACAAATGGTGTTCCACACTAGCAACCAAGCACTTTCATTTACAATTATCCAAGATGCAAAACAACACACAGATGTGTCTTAAATGGTTTATTTTTGCCTTTGTGCAGTTTGTCAAAAAGTCGATTTCTGTGAAAAGGAAACAAATGCTAATTTTAGCATGACAGTCACTCTAAGGAAATGCAGAACAGTTATCCATGAAGATTTCAAACGTTAATATAAAATAAACAATAAGCGTCTGAGACACATCACAGTATTTCAGCATGTGCAGCTGTCAAAGATTGTCCATCAAACGTTTACACACAGATTCTTGAATGTGTGTTTGGTCTATGGTGCTCACTGGACTGTCGCTACCCAATACTAGCACATGTCTGCTAAACCAATATTTGGCTTAGTGCGAAATGTCGAAGCGGTGCAAATATTCTTCTTCTACAGCTCTATTCCCATATATGAAAGACTTGGTGTCATATAAATAATTCTGGATGGGCAAAAACCACAATTATTAATTTCTCCTCCATTTTCAATTTTCAAACAGTTGGCACTTCCGTGAAGGAAATTGGACGCCGTTCATTGCCTGTGCCTCTACCAAATCCGATTACCTGTTTGGTTGAAATCTGACCTGGTTTGTCTTGCAACCTGTTTTCAATGGCAGTGTGTTTTGTAGAGCCTGGAAACAGATGTATAAACTTGCATAGTGATGTGTAAACTCAAAACTTTGGAACCTGGAAGCACAAAAGGCACGTTTACGTTTTCATTGGAAGTGCTCGCTTGAACGCGCATTACCGAGGGCAGTGTGAACATAGCTTTAGGAGGAACCGATTTTGTTAGTAAATGTTGCAAAATAGACATCAAAATATTATTGCTTAGGGAATAAGTACAGTCCGTTCAAAAATCTGTCGAATTACCTATAAATAAAAGCTTAATGCTGCTGAAAGTAGGCTAAAAATGCTCAACAGTGCTCCAAAATACAGAAGTACTTAAAATATAATAAGCTGAACAAGTTGAATATTATCTTGGATAACAAAAGAAAAACAAATTGATCCATAAAAATGACTAATAATGTTATGTGCTCAATTGTGCCTCAGTGTTGTTTTTCTAGAGAGATTTAGAAAAAGAGCTGAATATTTCTGTACAATGCTAAACGTTTCACACAAGAGACTAACATCACTTACTAAAGAACTGAATGCCAAACTGTCTTAGAAAACTGAACAAAATACATTAAATGATAAATTAAACTGTTAAGCATTCGCAGCTGACCAGGAAGTCTCTTATTTTGCAGTGTCTAAAACGACCACTTGAGGCTGGTCTTTCAAAGAAAGAAGATCTTTGTGTATTTGCGCGAGTGGGCTGGGGTTTTATTTGTTGTTTATGTGTGTTCATGAGTGAATGGGAGTGTGACTGTAAAGCACTCTGTGTCTTAAAGTAAACTAGTAAAGAGCTCTAAAAATATACCCCATTTGCCGTCTAACTTCTTTCTATGAATTGTCCCAGTCCAGTTCTATTCCATCTTACAGTACTGAACCTGCCCTTCGTTTAGCCCCGTTCTCCATGTAAAAAGTCTCCTTTGACTCCGCCCCCTACCTCCTATCGTCCTTCTGCCTCCACGTCCACAGCCTTGTCATCAACGATACTGCCCCACAAATCCTTCAGTAAGCTTCAACTGGTCCAGAACTCAGCTGCTCAGATAATTATACCCCCCCCCACCAATTCTCCACATCACACCTGTTCTCTTCAGCAGCTCCACTGGCTCTCTGTCAAATTCAGAATCGACTACAAGCTCCTGCTGTTCACCTTCAAAACCGTCCACAACCTGGCTCCCCCATACCCATCCTGCCTCTTCCACATTGCTATTCCCTTCTGCTCACTTAACCACCCCTCACCTCCCACACTCACTGTAAGCGCTTGTCACTATTGCTGTTTCTTTATTATTTTAACACCTGTGATACTTAATATTCATATGCTGCTATTATTTAACCTTGTTTTACCTGTACAGTGTAGAAGGAATTCAAAGTATCTTCAAATAGAATTTATTATTATTATTATTATTATTATTATTATTATTATAAGACCTGGGGGGAGGGTATTTTTTTAAAAATCTTTTTTAAAAATCACATGATTTTGAGTTTGAATAGGCAGTGTCCATACAACCTAAAGGAGCAATGATGAATACAATCATCTAAGGTGATAAAAAATAGGTGAAAAAAGGACAAAAAGTACTCTATTAATGCTAAAAAAGCTAATGTATAACATGTAATATAATGTATAATAGGTTTTTAGAAAAGCTTAAAAACAGCAGAAAAGACCAATTTCGCAGAACATGAAAATAATGCAAAGACAACAAACAATTAAAAAAAACATGCACAGGGTACAAAAAACAAACAAAAAAAAAACGGCCCAATAAAGATTAATAATGCAGCACCAATTAAAAACGCAAAAAATAAAGTTGCAACAGGTGAACCTAAAGTAGTTTTCATTTAAATAATGAACAATATGAAAACTTTGAATCAAAGCTCAAAAGTGTCATTCGTTGTTGTTGGAGGTTTTAATAGTCGCTCTTGGTAAAAGTATAACTGAAACGGTTAAAAAAGCACAATGTCTTCTGAGCATGTGGGACTTTTTCTACTGATTTCAATGGGATTTGAAAAGTCCTGTAAGAAGTTACCCAAAAGTACCAGTAAGAATGTCCTTAATGAGCACAACTTTTTGACCCTTAAGAGTTTCAACATTTACAAAACCAGAAGTGAAAAATTACAGTGTCAACTTCCTTCAAGTTCCTAAAGCAATCCAACTGTGTTTATTCCCAGGAAAGCCCAGCTGTGCTCTAGTCTATTTTAGCTGCACCGTGAAAACCCTTCATTATTCAGGTCCAGACAAAAGGCCGGCTTCAATTATAGAAACAACAATTACCTAAGCTGTGTTCAACTCCGAGCTGCAGCGTTCTCCAGTGGATTACTTAATCAAAATGAAGAATGAACATCTTCTCTATTGTAATTTCACTGAATCATATAGGCACTGAAGACTTTTTGGGTGCGGTTCATTTTCTTCCTTATGACCAAGTCTTATCTTTGAATATCAGCATTTAAATAAGACTTCCCTCTCTCTTTATTTATGTATTACCATAAAACTGTATTTATATTCTATTCAGCTTTCATCGTTGAAGTGTTCTTAAAAAAAGCTGACTTCTGTTCAAATAAGATCTGTGTGAAACAGATGATAAAGCAGTTGTCACTGACTCTTTTTATAAACTTGGAAAAATAGTCCCCTCTGTACCCAATTATTTTTTTGGGATGTATTTGTGATGCATATTTACAGGAAAAGAAGTATATTAGATGTAGTTAGATATATAAATTATAAATGTACATTGCCAATCGATCAGCTGATGGTTAAAACTGTATGATGAAGTCATGTGACTCTGGACTGCATATAGCTTGCTGTCTCACAATTTCTTGATCACAGTGGATTTAATAAAAAAAAAAAACAAAACAAAAAAAAAACAAAACGTAATGCTATCCATAATTTGGACCGTATTCTGCACAGGGCTATGGGACACAAAAAGTGATACAAAATGGTCAGATAATGGTGTATGACTACACTACCCAGAATGCCTAGATAGACCAAGAAGCAGTGAAGGATTGGTCACAGGGCTTGATGGGAAGTTTTGAAAATTTTCTAGCAATCTTTTTGTTTATCGTGTGTGCCTCTTTTGTCTCCAGACAAAGTTTTCCAGATTCCTTCAATTCCTAATTCTTGCAAGATAATCACAGCAAATTTTCATTTTAGTTTCATAAAGTTCAGCCCACATCAACATAATATATATAACATTAAGAAGAACAATATATCAAACATAAAATATATATTTGCAAAATTTAAAGTGTTCCCGCACATTGGACTGTAAAGATGCGTTCACGCCGAACGGGATTTGCGCAGCAACTTGGCCTCCTCCCCTTCGCCACACAACAAATTCTCTACTCGCCGCCTGCCCTAAAATACGTTCCTTAAGCTTGACGCCCCCGACGCATGTGGGAGGAGCTTCCAGCTAACATTTTTGGCCTGATTGTCACATGGAACTGTGTCTGTGTTTATCTCATTTACAATGCATGGAAAACACAGAAGATGCTTAGAGATTAGGCTTATTTATTTCATAGAGTTCTACAAAAACATTGGTAATCACGTCTCCATGTTTGGGTCCATGAGATCATTCAGTCTGGGGACCTTTTTTAGTATTTGCTCAATGAAAATAAGAAAAATATCATAAAGTTCAGGCTGCATCCCCATAAATGTACATCCTCACTGTACCATTGACCTAACATTGAGACTCTGCCGCACATATCCCGTTTGGTGT
This sequence comes from Adrianichthys oophorus, assembly GCA_036245035.1. Lineage (NCBI taxonomy): Eukaryota > Metazoa > Chordata > Actinopteri > Beloniformes > Adrianichthyidae > Adrianichthys > Adrianichthys oophorus. The sequence goes on along the minus strand of BSAI01000106.1, from coordinate 14,222,988 downwards.
GAACGTAGCTTTATGATGATAGGATAGATCAATTCAAGTTGATTCAATTAACAACTTGCTTCGGACATATCGATCTGGTTAGATAAATCGATTAATCAATGAATCGCTACACCCCTAGTGTCCGATGCTTTAAGAGGCACTGAAAAAAATCTGTGGGTGTTTTGATAACATCGAAGAGTGTTGCGTTGATGCATGCACTGTGAGTGGCATTGCACTGTAAACGAATTTCCATGCAACACCTGCGTTGATTGGTTCATCTATGTTGCGATCCATGCATGATAGAAAGAATCACCTTTGTATCACACTCCTCTTTCAGCTCCAATTTTAGTTTTTCTTTTCTGTTCTTATACACCAGCTCAGAAGGTTTTTTTTTTCTTCACAACCAGGAAGCACTTAATTTAAACACCCTGAATACACCCCAGACGAAAAAATCTAATTCTCCATAAGATTCTCTTCCTAATAGCATGTGTCCAATTTTCAGTGGGCATATAGGTCCCTGCTGTCTCCTGGATATGTCAGCAATCTTTCGGTAAACAAGCTCCTGCTGCTGCTGATAATCTGACCGCAATAATGGGAGGTGGAAAGCTCCCAACAAGGAACCCTATGAGTCAAAGCTGCAAAATTGTTTTTTTATTGGTAACTTATTTTAATAAACCACTTTATAAAAGGGTTTCTTTGTCTATAAATTACATTTCATCCTATTTTTTTCAAGCTACAAACGCACTGCCCTTTTGCAAAATTCAATGTTTACCAAAATGCTCAATTTAGAGCTTGCTATTCAATTTTTCCAACTAGTGCCGTCGTTTTTGAGGTGTTGTCATGTCATAATAACACATGAAGACCCAAAGAAGTCGAAATGACACTTTTTTCCCCCAAAAGTACGATTTTCAGTCTTTGAAAAATGGCACAGGCACTAGTAAAGTGATTGACTCCATCTCCCATCCATCAGCAGAGGAGAAGACTTTCTATCAAAAAGCAGCAGCAGCCCAGTTTGAGAAATTCCGATTCCATATGTAAAGTCAACAAAGTCCACCACAGGCAAGGGCTGAGCGTGTATGTAGACCTCATGCCGACCTTGATCCCATTTGCTGTCGGCTGAGTAGGAGGATCCGCGTCATCTCTCCATCCTGTGAGTACGAGCGATGAATGCAAAGCGGGTGTTCCACGTACCACACACCTGCTGGTTCTTCTGTCAGAAAAACATCAGTCGTTTCAGAAAACCGTGGCTCAAGTTTTCATCAAGCACCGGGCAATCATCTCAAGAAGGCTGAGCATCAGCCACTTCCTCTACCTTTGTTTCTACTCTTCATCACCTTTCACTCCATCTATTTAATAATACATCAAGCAGAGTGAGAGGATTTCAAGGATTTGTAGCTTTTCTTTAGCATCTCTCCATCTCCTCGTCTCCCTCCAGGTCCGCCTTCTCTACTGCTCCATGGAAGAAGCTGAGCTGATTTTTCGGGCGGCCTGGGCGGCGGGTCAGGCTGGGCCGAGCCACATGTGGTTTGCCGTGGGGCCGGCCCTCTCAGGGTTGGGCCTGGAGGGACTGCCTAAAGTGCTGTTTGCCATCAGGCCGCAGGGCTGGAGGGACGAGCCACGCAGGTAAGAGGGCAAAGGGACTTCCTTTTACGGATTTCAAAATAAAACAAAATGTAATTTAAGTTATATTTTTAATTTTTTTTTAATTAATTGTTCTGGTATGACTGGCAGCATACCATAGCCGTGAGGACAGATGGCATCCACCGGGATGGGAAATAATATTTTCTGTATTTGAGCTTAGGTTTATGTAGCTAATGTCAATATTAGCAGGAGTAAATAGTTGCTGAAAAAATATTAGGAATTTAGGAAAATCTGGCAAGACAAGCACAAATATTGAGATTCCTTATAGAGAAAAGGGCTCTTCAATTAAAATTCGACTTCCCAGCAGTGTGGATTCAGAATAAAAAAGTATGCTGGTATTCACACTCAAAAATGGCCAAAAGGGACCAGATTTTTTCTTAATGGTAAATTTTTGCATCTTTTTGAGATTGTAAGACATATCAGTAAAATCTGGTTCCACTCAATCATCTCAAGGTTAAACACACAAAATGTCACCAAACTTCGGATCCATACTTATGTGTTCCATTAAATGATGATTAGGTATCGGTTGCATATCCCACAGTTCCGCTTTTGTAGCGGCCACTTCCTCGGCTGTAGACAGAGTTTACAAGGATTAAATGGGTTGTGCAGCAATAAGCCTCGAAGGAGCAGAAAATCCAACCTGCTGGTTTTAAAAATGCATGAGGACCAGGGAGAAAATAAACATTCTCTTCTTCATCCCCAATAAATGCTGTGTTTTTCTCTTCTTGCTGCATCACACAGGGGTTCCTGCTCCATGAATGATGTGTTCTCTGTAGAATTGACCTAATTTTACCACAGGGATTTGTGTCTGCCTCAATCTAAACACACAAGTGAATTGAGGTGAAAAGTAACACTTTTTCAGGTGTGCTCACTGAAAGCAATTACACTTTGTGTTATTCTACTTTAGAAAATATAAAATGTTAACTTTATCGATAAAATTGCAGCTGTTTATATATATATTCATTTTGTACACCCATTAACATTTTTAGCATTTTTTTCATTTCTTCAGTAATGTTTTTCAAGAGCCAAAAAATTACAAATTATTTCAAAACCTCCATATCACTTTTTAGAAACTCTATAGCTTTTATATCAGAGCTACATTCATTTTTTGATTCATCCCCGTATAGTGTTCAGTAAATGTTTCATTTGTTTTGATTATCAGTACGTTGGATGTGACAAAACTTTAAAATCATGCAGCTACAAAGCTTTTTGTTTCATGTTGATTGGCATTTTCTGAATTATTGGGGAGCTGAAGACAGGAAAATTGGCAGAAGTGTAGAAAATGTGACAGTTTAGATGATTTCTCACAAAATTTCACTATTTTAAAGCCTATAAGGACATACACTTGGGTGCAGTGAAGGCTGTGCGTTTTTTTGTGTGTTTTTTTTTTTTTAGGAGCTGTACTAATCAACAAGTTTGGCCATATTTTACTGTATCGTTCCATATCAGAACATTGCACATTTAGATTAAAAAAGATTTTGCAAACAGAAAGTGAATGAAGAGCAGAAAGACTCCTGGGGAAATGTCCCTCATTTTTTAGTTTGGATCGGGTCATGCATGGGTTTTGGGTACTCCAGCTTCATCCCTTATTTCATAAAGATGCTTGATGGGTTAACTGATTACTTTAAATTGTCCCTTGGTGTGACCATGTGGCCCTGTGACAGGCTGGTGTACCCAGCCTTCGCCCAACAAAAGCCAGGTTTGGCTCTGGCAGCTCTGTGACCCCGAAAGGGATACAACAGGCTGATAAAATGGATGGAAGGAGCTTTTGGATCAACCGGCACAGTGCTTGGGGTCACCACACTGGTGCAACTAGCAAACAGCAAAATTCCTCCTTGGAGAAGGACAATTCTTTTTGTCCTTCATTTGTGAGTTTAATAGGAAGTGTCTTAAGCAGGATTCTAAAACTGTTTCACGTTATGCCACCACCTGAGGCAGCGTGTCTGATTCTTTAATTTCCAACAACCTTGTTTCTTAAGGCAAGAAAAAAACTGTGAATAAAAATGTACAAAAATGTCTCAAAATGTTTCATAAATCAAACATGGAAGGAAAAAAACTGAAGAATTGAAGAAAAACAGCTGTGTTTCTTTAAATAGTTTAAATCAATGCTGTCTATTAATAGATCAAAGACTTGTCTAATAATAAACTGTCCTGAGAGAATAAATCTGTCTGTTTTTATTTGTTTGGCAAATGAATGGATTTAAGTGACAATGTCACCAATATGATCATCATAAGCAAGAAAAAACAAATACAGAAAACTTTAAATGTCTGACTAATGCGTTTGTAAAGTTCTTCTGTAGAACTTGTTTTTCTAACTTTTACTTTAAAAGTAAGTTAAAAATGATACGTTTTAAAAGCTTACAACCAATTTTGATTTTAAATCTATTTCAGATTCATGACATTTCATTCAGTCATAAAGTTCAAAGTGTTTTATGCAAAACTGATATCTTATGTCTTTCTAATTGGTTTACCTCATGTGTTATGATAGCCGGGTGACAGTTTGACCTGGAGGTAAAAGCAAGCCCCCCTTCCAGAAACTGATAAAAGCAAAGAAATGCTGTTGCAGTTCCTCAAATGGCCTTTGGAGGCAGGCTGCAGGAAGTCATTTCCCATATGGCAAAGGAACAGGGAACTGGAAAGCAAGAAATAATGCAGGTAGTAGGTGAGGAGCATGAACCTTGTTGCAAAGGAGAACACTCAGTATCCTAGAAAAACCAAAAATGCAGAATCATGACTGAACTAATCAACCTGTCTCATTTCTTAAATAATACACCAAGCTATACACTGATAACTCTGTGCCAACAAAATGCATTTGAAATATAATATTAAAATAAACCACAGCCTCCTCCTCCAGTGCACATTATTTTGATTAAAGTTTTGCAAGATCAGATATAAGATTCCTTGATGTATTGATCGCTTTTGCTTTAGCATTGTTTGTCCTTGTAGTAATGAAATTGGAATGTAACGTCCGGGACGCTTCAAAGTCAATACATTTAAGAATATGATTCTGAAGTCGTTGATCCACAATCATCTTTGCTGCGGTCAGACCTGCCAGACATAATTTTAGGGATTTCATTTCCAGAGAAAACAGAGTCCTCATTGATAATATGCAGAGCAGGATACACTGTTGTTGTTGCTGAATCTTCATCTGTTTTTCCATATATATCATATCCCTGGATCTTCAGCTAATAATGTTATGATGTTGATTAACCACCAAACAAGATAATAAATGTAATATTTCAGCACCTTTAAAAAAACATTCTTTACAGAACAAATAATTGTTTATTTATCAGTATTGTAACACAAGTAATAAACACAGAAAATGCATAGAGCTTGCTCCAGCATAGTATGTTCTGGTTTACTGTCTTTTCTTGTTCACTTTGTTCTTTGAGCTCCCATGATTTCTTCAAAGTCAGTCAACCTTCTTTGGACGTGTGGATCATTGCATTCGTTCTACTTCCTCTTTTGATGGGTTGTCAAATTCAAAGCATCGTCGGTACTCTCATGGTTTTTCCAAAGAACCTGATTAAATTGTAAATATGGTGCTGTCATGTTAAAATATGAAGAAAAAAACTCAGATGTTTTCCTGGATATGTGTGAGATATTTGGGAGCACAAAGCTTGGGAATTAAAAATATTTACCCATCCAATTTTAACTGCACTCTAGCCATTTAGGGCACCCTGGTGAGAGGGTGCTTGGACATCACTGTGAGCAATCAGGACATGTCCTCTCAGTGCTCTGCTCGCCAATTTTAACTGCACCTTTTATCACACACCCTTTACGCCTCAACAAATACACCAACAAACCCACACACACGCACACTCACATACATTACACACGGAAGATGGGACCTCTGATCTACTGTCCCCTACCCTATCCCTGGTGGAGGGAATAAGGCCCCCAGCAGCGGCGGCCGTGACTCTTGGGTGCGACCCTCCTGTGTCCGACTGCTCTATCCCCACGCAGGTAGAGGGATCCCTCATTTCTCTGGCAAGACCATGAGTGGGGGTCGCATCTTATCTGGGCCTGGGTGTCTGTGTTTCTATGGTGTGGGTTCTGGTCCTTATTCCAACACTTGGATGAGCCTGGTCAGGCTATGTTTTTAACACCCTTCGGAGACCCCCACGTCTCGCGGTCATTCCTCCTCTAGGTGGGGGTGGCTGGCAACTACTGTGCTCTCTCCTGGATCTTCTGTGGGGTGGGTGGGCGGTTGCCTGGAGCTTGGGGCCGGGTCTCCCTTAGGGGTGGCCCTGGTTTGTACCTGGGGTGGGAGGATCCTCGGGACCCCTGGGCGGTGATTGTGCGGGGAGTAAGGCCCAGTGCTGGTCCCCCTGGCTCGGTGGGAGGGCTGTTCTGGCTGGGCTAGGGCTTGCACTCTGTGCTTCCGGACCTCACTGCTCTCGGGTGTTGGGGGCTTGTGTGGAGGTCCTGCCTGCAGGTGCTTGACCGGGTCGCCCGGCAGGTGAATCTCCTCCGTCTGCCCTACAGTACGGGTATGGGGGTTCCTGGTTGCCGCTGCTGCTTTGGCGGGGGTCTTGGTGTGGGGATGGCCGGGAACTCTTCCTCCTTTTTTTCTTTTTTTACATTCCATCATCCACCTCAGCAAAATATAAACACTCACCTGAGCACAGGTATCAACTCACCTTTGCACAATTAGTTTACGTGACAATATGAAATGCTTTACATGTGTAGGTTTGTATGCATGTGTGTTTGTGTGAACTGTAGTTGTATTGTGTACATGTTTACAAGTTTGTATGTGAAGACTCTTGGAGCCAACAGGTATGTTTGTGACATCTGATGTGGACAGGCCCCACCCATTTTATTTAGCCCACCCTTTTCCCTTTTTCTTTTGTGCCATTACACCCCCCTATAGCATCCCTCTCTTTTCTTACCTCTTCTACTTTTTTTGTCCGGTCCAACAAAAAGGATATAAACATAATCAATATAAATAAAGTTTAGCTTAAATTACAAAAGGGGTTTATACAAATATACACCTTTTGTATGAAGATTTAACCCCAGAATACCCCAGAATGTAACAGTAAAATCTTTCAACACAAGAGGCTCTCAGCTCATATCTGTTTGCTCAGCTGTTGAAGAGGACAAGGAAAAAACAAAATAATAATAATAATAATAAAAAGGTTTACCCAGCGAGGACGTCTGCATTTTTACATTAAGGAAATGTTGGATGAGTCCTTCAGAAAGCTTTTGTCAGGCTTCTATTCAAAAAGAAAATGTTTTGTGCACTAACTTGAAATTGCAGCAACTTTTTTCACCACAAACTTGACGACATGTTATTTTTAAATATTTGCTCCAATATGTGATAAGTCCTTTAGTTGTATTCACAGAGATATGTTGTATTTTTTTGTGCAGACGGTTAAGCTACTTTTTCCAAACCGTCATCTTCAGCAGCCGTAACTTTCTCTCAGCAGCATCAGATGAGGCCTTGAAAATCCGCCTAGCCTCATGTTGTTTTCTTTCTGATCCTACAGGCGAATTGCTAAGGGAGTGTCTGTGCTCACACACGGGGCCATGGCTTTACGGAGAGACCAGGGGACCACCAGCCGGGCGCAGTATGCCGGGAACTGCCAGAGCGACGGCAACCACACCCACCGAGTGCTAGACAGGATCAGGTGAGAGTGGCGGCAAGCAGAGGTGCGGATGGGAATGTTAATGGGATTCTTAGTGTTTTCAGAGGATGAGGGAACAGAAGAGTAAACAGAGGTCGGCAGCTTGAATCCAACTGAGTCACTGCAGCCTGAGAGAGAGCCGAGCTCCACCAGGTGATTCGGTGAAGCGTGAACGAATGCAGAGGTTGCACAGGGATTCCTTTCTTTCTGTTAAAAATTTTTTTGCCTTCCTATGATTTTTGCAATTGAAAAAGAGAAGTCACTCATAACTCTGCAGCCTATGAATGTATAAAGAGCTGATGAGTGAAAATACGTCACTTTTTAGAGATCAACCAATGAAGCCGTTTTTCAGAAAAATGTGTTGCAGATGATTCATTTTTCACATGGAAGGAGGATCGTAAACAAACAGCCATTGTCCTTTAACACCTTGACACCTATTGATGCAAATATACATCAAATCACTGTGGGATCAAGTTTAGCCATCAAGGGGTTAAACCGCATGTTTGTTTGACCGCTAACCTTTATCCTAAAACATTAAGTAAAACCCTTAACGGAGAGTCGAGTCAGGTCTAAATTTCTTCACTACTCTGTACTACAAATAGGACTACAACTGGTGCACTACACAATGCGTTACCCATTTTATAGAGCCGTCCCTATGCAAAGTCTATGCAAAAAAACAGCGTGCATCGATGCTTATTCATTCATATATATATATATATATATATATATATATATATATGGTTTTAAAAAAATCATCCAAGTTTCACAAATGGTCAAATGTTCCATTAGGTCTTTACTTTGAGAAGTCTGTGATGTGATATTTTGTGTACAAAACAAAACAAACAAAAAAAAAAAAGGTAATGAACATGGTGTCCGAGTTGCTTTTAATATCCAGGGCACTAGATAGTTCCTCACTACATTGTTTTTTAGTCACGTTGACCATCTGTCAAATCTAAAAATAATATAAATATCTAAATAAAATAACTCTAAAAAGGTTTATGCAAATGGTTTATGTATCCAGGAATTACATCATCTCCTGGTATACAAAGGAAAATCTGTCCATCAAAAGACTGGACACTCTTAGCTTTCATCTGCTCACTAAGCAGCTGTAAAGTAAAAATAAATAAATAAATAAAACAGAAAGAGATGACATGCTAACAAATACTACACGGTGTAAAAACAGGTGTTGAAATAAAGATGCCCCAGGCTGACAGCTGAAGTGGGAGGCTTGTATCTCAATGAGCTGTGAAACTAGACTACACAAGAAAGTAAAATCCACACGTTTATGTCTCCATCATCCTAACATGATGACTCATGTTGGTTGCATCCAATCAAATTCTCTTGTTTTACGCATGCATGCTGTGCATCACCCACTCCACACTTACAGTAGCTGTAACTTGTGCCATCAGAATATCAGATTCTCAGTTTTGTCTTCAAGCAATCACTCTGTAACTATATTGAGAACAGTTTGAGACATCTGCAGAGACTCTGGTACTATTTGCAGACTTTTATTTTGTGGCATATTCATTTCCAGAAAAACACAACAACACTGAAGCATTCCACTCACTCACACAGCAATGACAATTTTCCTGAAAAAAAAAAAAAAAAAACAACACAAAAAGAGGAACACAATTGAGCGTTTCTTCACGCTGACAAAAAGGTTTGACATTTAAATTAATACAATTGCAACTTTAGAAAAAAATCCTCTAGGGATGCCATCTTGGTTTAAATCAAAATTGTATTTTACTCCATTGAACCAAATCATGGGAAAAGAGAATTGTTGCATCTCTTTCCATCCCAGGTTTGCATAAGTTTATGTTGAAAGTGTCAAACACATTAAATTTAGGAAGAATTTATAATATAGTGTGTTATTGCATCACACCCCGCAGCAAAAACTGGCCCCTTAAGTCAAAGATGCACCAAATTTAAAACTTTTTCTTTAAAAAAAGAAAATAAAGGATTAAAAAAAAAAACTGTCTTACTAAGAGTTATTGTGAAAAAAAAATCAAGACACCAAGAAATATTTTCTGAAACTATTTTTTTTTTTCCATTGGGTAACTTTTTTGATAAAATTATATTCCTTGCAAGACAAAAAGGACCATTTTTCTTAAAACAAGACTTTTTATTTTCTTAAAATCCAGTTTTTGCAGTGCAGGATTATAAGCCAACTGAAAGGTTATTCTACTTGCTTATTCTAATTTTTTTAAAAGTAGTTTTCTGATTTGTCATGCATTCATTTTTTTGTTTTGTTATACACACATTTCATATACCAACCAAAACAGAACCATTACCCAAAAATCGAGGGTTAAAATGAATGGTGAGGAAAGTGAACTGTTGAATCCCAACTGACATCCTATCTTGCACTGGAAGTGAAAAAAAAAAAAAAAAAAAAATTTTAAATAGATATTTCTGAAAGACCCACTCTGATGAAAAGTGTTTTTTTTTTGTGTGTGTTTTTAATATGTTCTTGTTCTGGTGATTGAAGACATATACTAAGAAAATTAAGCTCAAAATTGAATTTTCTTGTATTTCTTTATTTAAATCGTTGTAAATAAAGAGTAGACAAACCAATGCTGTTGGAAAAAGCCTGTAGTTGTGACGTCGAACCTTCAACGGCAGGCCACAAACTCCCTGCTCCGGTCCGTTGTGATGCATCCACTTGCAGACAAAACGATCCATGTACGTCAGGGTTTCCAAACCTCCTGCTCACAACTCAGAGGCAAATTTCTAACGAACTTCTGTTGCTCTGCAGAAGCTATGTCCTTGAAAATGACAGTTTTTTGGCATTAGTCTTTAAAAAGTTTACATCAAATCTTTAACATTAAGTCATAAATATGATTTTGGTTTTACATACTAAAAACAACACTTGTACACTCCATTTGTGTCATCTTCATTCTTTAAATGTCCTGAACCCCTGTGGTGCCATTGTGTGCACAGCACAGATTAGTCTGTTTTTCAATGACACCGAGTGACACTTTTGCTGACTTCAGCGAGGACTACAATAGAAGAATATTTTTAAAAATCACTCAGATTTAGGACTAGGCATTGCCATTTTCCTGAATTGAGTCGTTTCACATTCCCTGTGTTATAACTTGATTTCCAATTTTATCCAAATCATATACATACATCTTGTTACTTAATATTTCAACATACCCAATGGTGGTAAAAAAAATCCTAGTGTTTTTATTTTGAGCTGCATCTCCCTAAACTGGGATGATGCTCTTAAACTCCCTTTTTTATGTCTACCATCCATGTTTGAACAGTAAAGCGAGGCTTCATAATCCTTTGTAAACAAAGGAAGCAGCACATTCTCTCCTCCACACCATGTTCTCAAACAAGTTTAACTCCTTCGCTCACTCACACAGATATTGGACCTTGAAATCCTGCGACATTTCCAGATAAATTTCATGAATCCGGAAGAAAATGATTCATGTGAGGCAGCTGCACAAAAGTTAACTGTGGCCGCTGGCAGGTATGATGGCTGCAGACGTGACTGATTGATGGTTCTGCCACAGAAATCTTCTCTGCACAGACAAGGAGCTCGCCTGCAGATGAATGTCATCGGCTGCTTCCCCTGTCCACGCCACTTTAATGAAGTGAGCAGGTTCGCCTTAAACTTGGAAAAGAAGTTTATGCCCTTCAGATTTTGGCTTTTGTATGCTTTCAATCAACACCGGGCTGTCTGTCAGGAGGAGCACAGGGGACTCATGGGACTCTGGAGTGACAGCGACAGTCCAGCAGCATGAATGACACCTTGTAGCATATCGAGGGTTTTGCTCTCAGGGGAAATGGGAGCTTTTTCCAGAATATTTCAGTTCTTGATTAAGGCAAAAAAAAAACAATGAAACATTTCCAACCTTGAATGCAAATTCAGAAAACCCAATGTTGCGTGTTGTAAATGGCAAAACGAATGACTATCTTAGTCTGACGAATATTTACTTCGATTTAAAAAGTACTCTTTATGAAAGCCCTCTGTCACAGATAATAGGCCTCCAATTCCTTCCTTTTTTCTGGGTTTTTCATGCAGCAAATGTTGTATTTAAAACCACCATTGTTGAGAAAAATCAGAAAAAAGTCAGTAACTCTTAAACCAAGCTTTTTTCCTTCCTATTCAACTTCATTACAAACAAGTCCCACTCTGATCATCTTTCACTCTTTTGTGAAAGCATTCCCAGTGGTATTTTAATTATTATGAAGCTGTTTTTAGACAGAATTAAAACAAAAAAATGCTTGTTTTAGGGCCACGTTTCAGCAGAGCTGCAGTAGTTCATTTGAAAATCACTTCTGAGTTGCAGGAGTAAGCCCAGCACTACTTCCCATCATCCGTCTCTCCTGCTAGCCTACAGTCCCTCACAACCCCAACCTAACATTAGCAGTCCAACAAAACTGGTGTGAAATTAGTACAGTACAGTTTGGAGTCTGATGCCAGCTCAGACGAAGAAAACAAAGACATATAAAGATATATTTGTCTAAACAGATGTATCAGAAGGGCACGGAGCTTATGGTGTGTTAAAGAGGTTTAGAAAGTAGAAATCTGAAGACAAAGATAGGACTGTAGGAGACCATAAGAGCTGCTGTTTCCAGAGCTGGCTCAGAAGCAGATGTTCAACACGTTCCATCACAAAGATCTCCAACCTCTGATTCCAGATCAAAGAGAATAAACGTATATTTGATTTGATTTCAGGTTGAGTTTTTGCACATTTGGTGCACACAAATATTGTACTAAGCTAGCTGCATTAGCTACCCTCTGTGAGCTGCAGGTTTACCTCAGTGTCAGCTGAAGCAAAGCAGCCCTTATCATCACTAAACCACCACCGTGTATCACAGTGTGCTTTCTTTCTTCTTTGGGACTAATGAGAAGCTAAAATTGAACAATTCCAGACCCAACTTTCTGATCCTTCTTGCTGAGCAAAAAGTAAACCAACTTGTGTTCTTTGTGCACTTCTCTTGACTTTTTTCTGCTTTTAAAAATATGTGTTTTTATGTCCCGATTGTGAAACAATTTTGGTTTCATCTCAGACATTCATTTCTTTTTATTTCACCTGTGTCTGCATTCCAAATGTTTTTGTGTGCGTTTGACTCAGGTTGGCCCTGCTCTGACACACTTACCCCCACACACTCAAGCATACACACACACACACACAGGCTCACAGTTGTGACTCAGTGCCAGCCCTGATCACATCTCAAACAGAAGCAGCTGGAGGGGCTTTCTTCTTCTGTTTCCTTTTAAGACACAGAGGTGCTGGATTTAGTGGCATTATCACCAGAGTGTGCGCTTACACTTATTCAGCGTGGCAGGGTGGTTGTGATCACACAGTATCAGTATATCAAAAAGCCACCACAACAGGTTTAAACCCACAACCTCCATGTTGAAACATGAGAAGTCTGTTGGAGGAGAAACATGTCTACAGGCCATGTTTGAGACGTTTCTTCTCCAGAAAAATCCATATGCAAACTAAACTGATTCACTTGAATGTTTCTGCTCCCTACATGATTATTCTTTTGGGATTTTTTGCAGCCTTTTAAACAAAGAATTACACCAAACACAGAAACAAAATGCATAAACCTGTGTTATCATTGATGAACTATAATTAACCACATTTTTGAAAGCTGAGTTCAGCTTCTTTTGTCACATCGATCACTTTTTCTAAAGAAATCACTTCAATAGCATCTGTCTGATGAAAAAAACAGACAAAAAAAACAAACTCACTGACATGCTACAGCTCGACATGGTTACAAAGACATTTTTTAAGCTTCCAGAGAGTCACTGTGACAACCATTCTCCACAACTGAAGGGAAATGAGTGGAAAACCAACCAAACTGACTCCAAAACAACAACAAGGCCCGTCCAGGCGGTCAGAAAAGAAGCAGGAAAGTGTGGAAAGAACTGCAGGAGTCAGAAACTCTCAGTTCAAGTTGTCAGGCAGCACTGCTCACCCCCCTGTTCTGCTGCCTTCTCCTCATTCTCCACTCATAACTGCCGGAAAGTCATCAGTCTAATTTAGCTCTTAAGTCTACCTGTTTAGTTATTTGTTTGTTTGTTTATTGCAATCATCAGGATCAGCCTTGGAGGTATCAGTTTCAGGATCTGCAAAATGTATGACAGAAACTTAAGTCATTTATGACTTCAAAAAATGTGGTTGGTCAACATGAAGGTTCTGGATTCTTCTAGTCTCAGTTTGGATTTAAAACAGAAATTTTGATGCATGAACTTAAACAGACGGTCATGCTGGGAAACCTCTCGCTGTGTCTGATTCTTAAAAAAATGCTCAAAGAAAAATGCTACTAATTCATTAACATGAGAAAAACTAACAAATACTTTGTTTCTTAGATTTGTTTTTTTCTCCTGAAAAGTGAAAAGCTTTGTGTGTGTGTGTGTGTGTGTGTGTGTTTGGGAGTGATTCCTTTTTTTTTTTTTTTTTTGTGGCTGAATATTTAGACTCTTTAGGCCACAAATGAAATCTTTTTTTTTAATAACAAATATTTCCTCAGATTATGTTTGTATTTGTATGCTTCTATGAAGATTTACAGCCCTGTGATGGACTGGCAAACCTTCCTGGTGTACTCGCCAGGTGGAACTGGATCAGCTTCAACAACCGCGTGATCCCAAATAGGACTAAGCGGGAGTAGAACCCCCCCCAGTCCAACCCCTTAATGCTGGGGGTCAATCAGGGAGGCGCTGGGTCTCATTTTTATAGTCTTTGGTATGACTCTGCCTGGATTTGAACTTACGACCTTCAAGTCTCAGGGACACTACAACAAGGCCACTGAACTGATCACAAGACACAAATTACAATTTAGAGAAGCAATGGTAGTTTTTTTCCATCTTTTGGAAAACTTTGATTCATGTTCATAATTCCTAAAAACCACAATTTAACATAAAAAGAGTAACTGTAATGTAAAAAGGAGACAGGTCTCCATATTTCTTAGAGTAAAACACCAAGATCTGCTGTGTGCATTTTTAGTGCAGCCTTTCTTTCACTTGGTGTGTGTTTTAGCAGTGGAGCCAAACATGTATTTAACAGTAAAAGCTGGTGAAGAGCAAGCTGCTCTGAGGAACCACGGCGCAGAAAGGGACAGGAAAAGTGTAAAATGGAAGCTTGGCTGGCAGAGCCGGAGGAGTGTCGAGGGGGAAGGATGGATGAGGGGGTGGATCCAGGAGACAGGAGATGGTGGCGGGGGTAACGACGGCTAATTATTGTTGCAACCGCGTGATTAGAAGCAGCAGCAGAGTGCTGCCCGCTGCTGTGACATAAACCGATGCTCGACATGCGAGAAAACACAAAACTGTCGACTTTAATGAGACCCCGGCAAAGATAATCATCCAACAGACTTTAGAAGATAATAAAAACAACAGCAGCAGCCAAGTCTCTGCCTTTTATTAAGTGGCCTCGTGTCAAAATCATCATTTGGGAGCAGAGCACTGCCTTCCAGAAGCAGCATATTCCCAGCGTCCAGGAAGAGCTTCGATGTCATTGATTCTTAAATTGAACTTCTTGGATTCTAAGACCAGGGAGTGTTCAGATGTTTGTGGACTTCCTGTTTGATGGCAGACCCAGTTAGCTTCAGCCGTTTCAGCGTGTCTTTAACCACCTAAAACGCTGCTACATCAAAGACTCATAAAATCTCTTTGGTCATGTAGTTTGGAGCACAAAAGGCCCTTAAATGCATTCTTTTTTCCTTTCCCTCCAAGGTCTTTACATCCAGTAATCTGCCTCCGTTTAACCCTTTCCTCTGCAAGCTCTTTTGCCACATTGACGCCGAATTAAAATGCCCTTTTTTTTATAGAAGCTGTCGTAAACACCAGCGAGCAAAGTAATATGGATTTAGGAAGAAGCTTGCAGGATTCTTTTGATTTAGCAAACATTGTTTTTCTGGGTAAATCCTGCACAATTCCAAAATAAATGAAGCAGAAGATTTTCTCAGTACAAACTTTCAATTGTAATGTAAGCCGTGGCTGATGCAAACTCTGTTTGGGAAAACCTTACCGGGCTTTGCTGTACAAAAAAACTCAGACTTTTTCCTCAAAACTCTGATTAAACCTCACATTGATGAGAAAATCCAGGTAAAAGAAACAGTTTGCCTGGAAAACAGCTTCAAGCTGCGTTTTTCTTCAGAGCCGCTGGTACAAACTGATGGGTTTGAAAATGATTTAATGCCTTCAGACAAGTGAGACACGCGGCGCATTGTGAGCGAATGGATAAAACGGGCAGGTGTGGACCGAGAAAAGGGGGATCATCCAGAAGAGAGGGGCATCAGTGATGAGCACAGACGAAGTGGATGAACGACCAAAAGAGCCAAAACTGTACAAAAAAAGAACAGATTGACATGAATCCAGTGGTCAAATGTTAACCTAAATGCAGTATATACCATTGACATTTGGAACTTTTCTCTTAAATGTAAAATGATACCCCAACACAAATAGATGCCACAAAGAAAATGGGTTTTTATTATTGTGAAATCAATGACGTCATATTTGCCATAAAAAAATAATAAAGTAGTAAGCATGGTGTCCGAACTGCTTTTAAAAAAATGAAGCCACTGACTAGATAGTCCCGTACTATATGATTTTTTAGTAGTTAGAGAATAGGGAGGGATTTTAGATATAACCAATGCCTTGGTCACATGTACCCATGTGGGTACATTTATTATCCTGGTTTTAATCTCTGTTTTAAATTGTTTTTATTATTTTATGCCTTTTATTATCCTTGTTTTATTATTACGCAATGTTTGATCTATGTTTTCTATGTGTACAGCACTTTGGGCTTCCTTGGCTGGTGGTGGAAGGTGCTTTGTAAATAAATAAATGAAAATGAAATGGACGCTCACACAAACTACACTCTGATTGTCATTTTTCTCATTTCTAACAACTGGGCTTTCCCATCTTTTGCCCGCAGAACGCCCATGTCCAGCTCTAAGGGCAACCGTGACTAAGGCATAAAATGACCACAACGAGAATACGTGAACAAAAGGTGTGACATACAGTTGACCCGACCATGACTCATAGAAAACACAGGCCTAAAAAATACTATGAAGGAACTCACTTTCCAAAACAACTGCATTGATGAACAAACTTTAAGCAGGTGTGACTGTGAGACGCAGCAACAGACAAAAAAAAAACCTTAAAAACTAAACTACTACTCACAACAGACTCCTCAGAACATCCAGAAAGGCTGAGGTGCGTCCCGGTGACCCCTTTTGTAACAGGGAACAAATTCATTGATATAAGTAAAAATAAACAACGTTCCATTTCAAAAATTGGCTTAAAGGCTCCGTGTAGTTTTAATTTCAGCAGCTTCTGCCCTTCATGTTTTGTTAAATTACAGAACAGTAATAAAAAGCAACTTTCTTTTGAATTCTGCTGTTTCAATTATATTTCCAGATTGCATTTTGTAATTAATGATTAATGAATTAATTAATGAATTTTGTAATTATGGAGTGATGCTTAAAAATAGACAGAGAAAAAAGACAGAAAGAAGAGAAGGACAAAAATACAGTCTAATAACTTTTAATTATGACATTGCAATCCGGAGTAAAGAAAAGGGGTTTAAGGGAGAACAGCTTTTAGAAAGAAACAGAACGAAAGGGATGAGCCCACAGAGGAAGAAATGCAAAAGAATCGAATAAACAGCAGAGCGGGTGGCTGGTGGTGCTTGCAGAAATGGGAGACAGTAGAGAGGGGGAGGCTCAGCGAGTCACCTAAAAGCCTCAGGAGAGTGGTCATATGGAGCGGAGGAGTGCCGCACCGCCCGCATGTCTCTGTTTCACTTTCCTAATGAAAGCTCCATGGAGAGCTGAAAATGTATGCAGGGTGACCAAAAAAAAAAAAAACACCTTTGTTACCACTCCCTCAGAGTTTTAGAGATCAGAAAACAGCAGGTCTGCCTTTTTTTTTCTGAGTAAATCATCCAAATCCGTATGTATTAAACATAATGCAGCCAAGAGAGAACGAAGCAGGTTCTTTCATAAAAAAATCTGGTTTAAAGTACAAATTGGAAAAGAGATATGGCTTAAAGTTTTCCCGTAATAACATGTTTTTGGATTTTTTTTTTTTTCTGTTGACTTCAAGGACAATTAATGACTCTTATTTACATCCTATCAAAATGAGAATAATAAACACTAGCATCAGATATCGGCATTAATAACCTTCATATAAACTATTACAGTCCAATAAAATATAGTTCAACATATGTTTTGTGTCAGAATCATTTAATTTTTGGACTTCCGTCAGGCTACAATGTACACAGATGCACCAAAACATCTTTTCTTTTTTTTACCATCCTCTTTAAAAAATTTAATCCGAAAAAGTACACATTGTCACAAAACACTTCCTTTTTTTTTTAAAGGTTCTTGCTTTTTTTTCTTGAAGGGTTGTATTGATTTTGTCAGGAAACAAAAGTGATTTGTCCATTTCTGAAAATGTAAAATTATATGAAAAAAAAAAAAAGTGTTTAAAGAGTTATAGTGGTCAATGATGATTTAATCCCGGAGCCAAGGGCGTTCACACTGGACAAACAGGGAGGGGCTTCTTGTTCTTTTTCAACTGTTTACTAGCTCATGTCTGCCATTTACAGTTAGAAGAGACTTGGTGCGAAATGTTGAAGCGCTACATCTTGCTTGTTCACATACAGCTTGATTCCGATATACTGCATGAAGGACTTGATGTTATATAATTCCAGCTGGGCACAAACCACATTTATTAATTTCTCATCCCTGATAACGGTTAACACTTCCGTGATTTAAAGATCATCCATACGTCACTGCCAAATCCAAGTCTCTCATTGGTCGAAGTTCAACTGGTTTAACTTTCAATCCATGTTCAAAGGCTGCGTAATTTGTATGTGAAGCCCAAAACGGTCATAGGAATGTGCAAAGCTATGTGTGAACATAAGAGTTTTGAGTGTGGAAGCCAGAAACGCTCATACCGGTATACGCATTTTTAACTAGACTTTGCTTGAACACATGTTGCGGAGGGCGGTGTGAAGGTAGCTTGAAACCTTACAGAAATGCAAAGTCCTAATACATCAGGCTTCACTTGTCCTGGATATGTGGTAAAAACCGACTGAAACCGACTACTCTGCATTGCATATTATCATAAAATCTTAGTGTCTTACAAGACTGTTTTTTTTTTTAACTTATTTTTGAAAACAAGCATGTTGTCTCCACTACCACTTCCTTTCTGTTTCCTTTCTTATCTTTGCAAATTGAGGTGATTGAGCTGAAGAATTGCATCAATATAGATTCACTGACACAGTGTGGAAAGTGTTCAAACACTTATTGGCTAAATAAGGCTTTTTCAAGGCCTTTTATACGACGCCCAAAACTGCGCTCCATCTCTGTGTGATCTGAATGGTCATTAAAAAGTTAAGCACTTAGACATATTTTATGTAATTAATCTTCAAATGAATTAAACATTATAGTGTTCTTCTAAAGTCTCAATGTAACAGTATAACATAATCAGTTAATTTTAAACTGTTTTGTTGAAATATTGATGCTAAAGGCACAATTCTAAAATAGGGCTAAAATGTTTAGGAAGAAAACCAAATTCCAGCAGTTTTGGAGGTGATACAGGTTTTATTCCTATCTGAGAGAGTGTTTGGTTTCAATGTTTTCATGTTTTTCTGTTTGGCTGGTTTTGTTTCCCTTGCTCTCCTCAGCCTCACACATCCTTTCCCTGTTTTCATTATGAGGGGAGACACCTCTTCCTCCTTTTTTTCCTACCACCTTTGTTTCCCGTTGAGTGTTCTCTCACACTTCCTCATCTTCCTTCACCTATCGGCTCCCTCTTTCTTTCTCACTTTGAGCTTTCTTCAGTGTAATTTTACTCCCACGGCGATCTCATTTAAACTGGAGTCCTGACACTGTACATGATGTAATATTGATTTTACGCTCTGCCAATAGGCCTATGTTTCCACATTTTTTTGTACATTTATTTTAAAATATTTGTCTGTCAATCTGTTTAATCAACCGCTTTGATTACTTAGATCAGATGTATTCAGTCAGAGGCTGGAATCACCTAACGCAGATGTGGAGCAGGGAATGCTGGGAAAAAAAAGCAGGATTGGAAACCAGGGATCTGGGAGGCAATAAAAATGTACTAAATGTCTGCTTTAATAAGAATACTCATATTATAAATTGCTGCTCTTTCAATACATTTTAAGGCTGGTCTCTGATCAGTTTGGAGAGTCCTTATTATCAG
The DNA here is from genome assembly GCA_036245035.1 of Adrianichthys oophorus. NCBI lineage: Eukaryota > Metazoa > Chordata > Actinopteri > Beloniformes > Adrianichthyidae > Adrianichthys > Adrianichthys oophorus. The sequence continues at coordinate 14,203,542 of BSAI01000106.1, read as the reverse complement.
ACAAAGTCCCCATTAATTCCATTGGGAAAAAAAGAGAGAGAAACGTACCTGTGGCTGTAACATTTTTCTTTCATTTTTGATTGAATACAAAATGTAAAAAATTATACCCGGAGTGAATGATTTTATTGCCAGAATTTTAATTTTAGAATCATGATTAAAAGTGTCATGAAAGTGGCGGAGCTTTTCGTGCCCCTGCTGCTAAATCACAAATTCGAAGCAGCCTTTTTGTGCATTTTCAAACAAATACCAAGTAGGTTAGCTCCGCCCATTTAAATAATTTTAAAAAGTATCTTCAAATTGGCTTCAAAAAATAGTGGATCAATTGACCACATTGTTCAATGTTCCGTTTGCACATGTAAGGACACTTTTTTTTTTTTTTTTTTTTTTTTCAAAATTAGAAAAATATGTAACACATGGAGACAAAAATTCTTGTTTTAGCTTCTGACATTGCAACAGAATAATCTATTCTCGTTATTATAGATTATAACACTGTTTGGAAATAATGAAAAAATAAAGAAAAAACAATGGAAATGTGAAATCTGTCTCCAGAAGAAAAGTTAATATTAACTGAGCCCTTGACAATAACTTTCATTTACTGAGATGGAAAGATAAATCTGAGCCGAGGCTTGCTCAGGCATGCAGAGGGGATTGGTGACATTCCTGCACAATTACAGCAAGTCTTTGTAATGAATCAGCCGGAGGTTAAAGCTGCTCTTTTTTTCATCTTTCATACGACATGCTTTCAAAATACTATCTGCTTGCTGCTCCTGGGGGAATCGTTTCTCTTATAAAACATTTCTTAAAAATATGTGTAAAAAAAGGAAATTGCAAAGATACACCTGCTCTGTAAGACAGGTCTCTTGTTTTTAATTGAGACACATCAGTCAATGTTAAGGCTCTGATTCACTCCATGCATAATGAGCTCATGCGCTTTTATTTTTTCAAAGCACTTTTTTTTTTGTCTTTGATAAAAATCTTGATTGAGTTTCTACAAGGATTTTATCATTTAGAGCCTCAGATCATGTGGTCATGATCTACTGTGAGATTTTTACCCAGATATTCTTATGCATATTTTTTCAAATGGAATGAGATGATTCAACATTTAGACATGTGATAGTTGTAATACATTAGTAATCGAGCATGCGACACTTCAGGAAAATTTGGCCAAACATGGCCTTTTACCTGCAAAATAGATCAGGTGGTTGTGACCACTCCACACTTTACCCGTCTTTTGGGTGGTTTGATATCACGCGGTCTGGTTTCTAAAGGGAGAACATGCAAACAGGTCCATATATGGAAATTGAACCTCCTTCCTGTGATGACAACACTTTAAAAAAGCTTAATGTTGAGGCTTTCAGTAATTAGCAGAAACAAATTGGCTGAATAAAATAAGATGCACATAACTACATCTGCTTCCCATCCATTCCTGCCAAATCTCTGGACCTAAAGTGGTCATTTCCTGCAAAAAAAAACAAAAAACAAATCTTTCTTTTACTTTGAAGTTTTTCTCACAATCAAAAGTATCTTGAACCTTTTACAGTATGATAGTTCGACTGTATGAAAAAATAAACAAGAATGTCTGTTTTCCTGCTCAAACAGAGAAGATGAGGAGTCTTTTGAAAGAAAATCACTGTTAGCAAAATCTCAATCGCTTAAAAAAAATGACAATTAAAAGAAAAAACTAAACAGACTGCTGTGTGCAAAATAAAAATAACTTTTTATCGAGAGCTTTTGAAGCAGCAGAAAACAACCCCACCCCAGCAGAAGAAGAAAACCATGAAATTAATGATGAGAGCTCTAATAATCCAGAAGGCAGGTAAAAACATAACAAATGTGAGCAAGTCTTCGCACATCATGGAAGAAAAGCCCAAACAAATGTTAGCTTAACATTTAGGAGTTAAAGCATGTTTTTCCCCATGATTCGGTGGATAATTCAAAGATCAGTATTTTTTAACCTATAGACATCTCCACCTCCATTTTCCAATGCTTTCATTAGTTTTCTTTTTATCAATCCCTGTTCTTTTTTTATTTTTTACTTAGGCTTAACCAAATTTGGACTGTTGAATATTACTGAAGAATATTAAACAGCACCACTCATGCTGCAACAATCCTCAGACACTGTGAAGCGGCTATTGATGCTGCATTGTATTAGTAAGCTTGCACATGAACTCTGGGTGATGGCACAACTAGGACTGCTTTTCTGTCTTATGTCCAAAGAAAAAATAAGTTTGTTGTGGTGGTGCACAGTGGAGCAGTGGTTAGCGCCGTCGCCTCACAGCAAGAAGATGTGCTATGACTCTCGGCCGGGACCTTTCTGTGTGCAGTTTGCATGTTCTCCCCGTTCATGTGTGGGGTTTTCTCCAGGCTCTCCGGCTTCCTCCTACAGTCCAAAGACATGCTTCATAGCTTAATTGTAAATTGTAAACTCTGTAAATTGCCCCTATATTTGCATGTGTGTGTGATTGTGTGTCCCTGCAACAGACTAGTGGCCATTGTGTACCCTGCCGTTGCCTAGTTGGGTAGGCTCCAGCAGGCTTGTGATCCTAAAAGAGATTCAGGAAGTTCGGATAAAGGTTAGATAGGCTTAACTTTGGTGTAAAATTACAACATGACAACTTGTCAGCCAACTGGTATTTGACAAAGTCTGCAGCCAAAACACAGGTGTTGTACCACATGTGTTTAGCCTGTCAGATAGGATGGGGGCTTGTGGCTGGTGATGACGCTGAAATATTTGATTGGCTGTACAATGGCGAATCAAATGTAGGCAAAATCAAAACAATGAACATTACTTTTTGTGCAACGTTCTGTATCTGATCTGGCGCGTCAAAAATGTTTTGCAAAACTGGTTCATGGCATTAAAAAGGTTAGAAACTGCTGTGCTAAATTATATGCAAAAGACATTTTTTATAATGTAAAACAGTTTCACAATGTGCACCAAGTGGGCAAAAAAAAAGATTTTTTTGTCATGTCGTAGGCTAAAATTTACAGCAAAAAAGTTGCTATCTACTAAACAAGTTAACTAAAAACAAAAGAACAATTCTATCAACATATGTTAGTAAGTGAGATATTATTTGCAAGTTTATTTTTTTTAAAATAGTGGAGCTCCCAAGCTGCAATGATGCAAAAAGTGTAGACAACTCGCTGTCAAAAAATACAATTTTATTCAAATGTCAAGTTTTTTTACATTTGTTTGACCAACACTAAAGGTTTTTTTTTAAGGATTGCAGTGTAAATAATATTTAATTGATTTGTTTTAAGGACTACAGTTTTTTAATCGGAAATATGATGATCTAATCTTTTAGGTACTTTAAAAATGAAATTCGTTTTTATAAAAAACTTTAAAATGTGCTTTCTAAAGGCTAATCAAGTTAAAATACTTAAATGTTCAATTGTCTTTTTTTTTTAATAAAGTTAATTGTTCTCCACCAGCTGAAGTATTTCAGTGCAAGTCTTCCTCACCGACCCCCCCTTCTATTTCTTTATCTCTCTCATTGATCATTTCTCCATTCTCACTTATTAAATCAACCAGCTCCCCCCCACCTCTATCAATCTACAGACGTGATCTTCTCTCCTGCTTGTCTTCGTCTGCCACCTCATCCCTGGAACAGGAGGCCTCTGAGTCATCTCAAGCTTTTTTTTTTTTTTTTTTGCATGGAATTTGGTTAACTGGGATTGGACACATTTTACATGGTGGAGGAGGACAGAATGGACCACAAGAGAAATAGAATAAAACACACACACACACAAAAGGGGAGAGTGTTCAATCAAAAACATCCACTCGAGGAAAGGAATTAATTGCTGTCACGGAGAACATTTGATACGCCCAATAAAATTGTATTGTATGATCATGCAGGCAAATTCAAGCTCTCATCTGTGATTTCATCATTTTTCTTCTCCATTTTGCAAAAGTTTGCAAAGATTGAACTAAACTTGGCTCCAGAACAGATTTACATATTTTAAAGGCCCACTCCAATGAAAATAATGTTTTTTTGTGTTTTTAACGTGGTCTTGTAGCATTGTTCTTGTGATGAAGGACATATATAAAGAAAGTTAAGATTAAAAATGCATTTCTGAGTATTTCTTTATTCAAATGGTTGTGAATCATGAGCAAACGCAAAAATGCCATTGGAAAAGCTTGTAGCAGTGACTGTAGGCGCTAAAGTATGCCGGTCACCATCTCCGATCTCTTTCCGATGCAACCACTTGCAGAAGAATAGATCCATGTGCGTCTTCGTTTTCCTCTTCTGAGCTGGCATCTTGCTCAAAACTGTTTGGCTGGATAGCTCCAATATTTCCTGGCATTTCTGTTGCACCGGTAATGTTAGACTGGGCTTGTGGGGGCTGTGAGCTAGCAGCAGAGAGTGTAAGCAAAGGGATGATGGCAAATGAGAGCAGGCTTACTCAGAGATCAATTTCTAATGAACTGCTGCTCGTCTGCAGAAACTATGTTCCAGAAAAAAAAACAAACAGCTTTTTAGATTCTTGCTAATCTTACTATAATCCTAAATAAATGACCACTGGGAACAAGTTTACAATAGATCAAAAGATGATTGGACTGGCACTTTGAAGGTTGATCTCAGTCCTCTGTTTAACACCAATTTGTGTTCCAACAATGACCATCAGTACATCGGTATTGTTTCTCATGCCTTTGCTCAAATGATATTGTTCACTGTATCAAAGATAAGATGAAGAACCACATCAGCTAAGGTTCAAAACACAATGTCCATCACTGATGCAGAGCAATAACTATGCATGCAACCATTTCTCAGCTGTTGACCAGAATAAGGCAATTTTCAGCTTGACTGGTCAGCTCATGTGACCCTTCCCCTTCCAGCGATTTCCAGACCGGCAGCATGTTTCAGCCGTCACCAAGCAGGTGACACCAGTTCATCAAGTGGTGCTTGGAAATCCAATTTTATTTTAACGACAAGCAAAAGCATTGTGCACAGACGTGCAGGCTCGAGCTTGGTGAGGGTCTGTGGCTGAGGGCAGGGGGGGACTTTATCTTAACCATCTTTTTCTTTTTTTAAATGTAAAAAGAAACTTGTAATGAACACATATTTGCACACCCTATCCAAAACTGTCAGTTTAGGTCACTGGTAACTCCAAAGCAAAAAGGATTTTCTTTGTGTAGGTGAAATAAAGAAGAGCGGATCAGTTTCAGTAAGAGAAAGAGGCAAATTTCCTCTATTTTCCCTCACATTCAGGATTGAAGTTCCTTAGCACACTGCTGGTGTGTAAACTGAGAGTGATGTGGAAGATGCCAATCTCTTTTATCAAAGTAGTGCCAATAAAGAATGCTCTGTGACACCATCCTCTAAGACATTTTGAAAAAATGTATCTTCTGCAGTTCCATATTATTATGATGTGAAGAATATACTTTATATTTTTTTAAAGTAAAACTTTTGATAAGGAATCATAAACATGTATTTAACCTAAAGTAGCTCTGGTTTTCAAGAAATAACTTAGAGTAAGTAAATAGTTATAATTACTAACAACGTCATCCAAAAAGTATCTAGGTTAGTAACTAAACTACACATTAGCAAAAGTAACTAACTTCAAACTTTATTTATTTGTACAGCGCCTTTCCTTCTTGCGAAAACCCAAGGCGCTTTACATAAAAAAATTAATAAATAAAATAAAAATATAATAAGATAAAATAATAATAAAAATAAAATAACAAAAAAAAAATACAATTACAATTACAACCACCCTTCCCTCCCCAGCTCCTCCCTCCATCCACCCAGCCCCCACAATACATGACACCCCCCAAAGGAAAACTGAACAAAGACTAAAAACTGCAGCTCAAATGAAAACGTCTGGCTCAGTACTGCTGTGGGGAAACGATATTACGGGGATCCGTTTTTTTCAAGGTCCAGCCCAACCTCAGGGGTCATCACCGCAGTGCCCACCCAACACAGGGCAGACCAGAGCCCACTCTACATGGAGGTACCCCAGCTGCCCCAATGAGAATGAGCACCGCAGCACCAACTCACCCATAGGCAGGAGGACCCCAGAACAGCGGATTCCCGTGAGGAAACACTGGAGTAGTAACAGTAACAGTAGGCTTATTCTGCACTTCAACTTTTATCTTTATGCCAAAGAGTAAGCAGCTAAATATTGAAATAAAAGGGTTTAACAAAATAAACTCTGACAACTTGAAAGGGAAACAACCTGGAAGTCCAAGGGTTTAATTCTCAACAAAAGTAAATACTGAAATGAAAAATGCATAACTCTATCCAAATAAATACATCTAATTTACAATCTCTGACGACTGGTTTGGTCTGCCTGCTTTCTTTAAAAATAAAACAGCAAAACCAAATGAATTGTTGTTATAGTAACTGTAGCTAATTAAACATCAAACTCTCACAGCCTGTAGTTTGTAATCAGGAAATAGTGTTTATACAGAATCTCAAATTTGAAATATGGCAACTTTTCGGACTTACAATTTTTGCAGTTTCTTTCACGTTTTTGCTGTTTGGAAGTGTCTCAACTACGTTATGAAACGACATCTGCTCCAATGGATTCCATGCACGGAGCTGTGACTTATTTCCGGTTTAAAATTAAAACTTTAACATCAGTTACTTACAACCAGTAACAACATTTAGCCTTGGATGCATTAAAATACATGCAGCAATCTGCATATTGGCTTCACGTATTACGTGTCGCCAACACGAATTTCCATCAGTTTTTGAGCTGGTCATACGTAAATACATGCAAATAACATCAGCCTTAGCAAATGATTGAGCGTTCAAGGGCTGAATGCGGAAGTAGGTCGTGCATATATCCCGTTGGCTACCATGAAACAAGACTCTGCATTTCACAATCGCTTCTCCTCTTGTTGACCCGCCAAGTTTCTCCTCCTGATGGAAATACACTTCACAGCATGCCAGCTGGTGACGCGTTTGGTTTGCACAGTTTATTAAGTAATTTAATATCGCGTCTACCTTTCAGTGGAATTGTAAAAATAAAAACAGCAGTTAGCTAGAATATATATATAAAATAAAAATAAAAATGTAACCTGTTACTTAATGGGGTTACTTGACATGCTGAGTAATACAATCACTGTTTGAAACTCAAAATGTTTGTATTTAGTGTTTCAGACCTTTGAAATCTTCTGAAATCCCATCTCCTTCTTTTTTTCTTCTTCTTTTTTTTTCATAATGAGAACGCCACAGGCCTTCTGCTGCCTCCTGCTGGTATGGAAATGTCCACAGAACTCAATCCGTGGCGCTAGAGAAAGAAACATCTGCTATTAAAAAGGATTGACATGATCGTACAAACGTAAAGTGTGCTCGATCAAATAGGCGGTTCAAGGCAACGCTATTTTTTTGTACTTTTTGTTTCAATAAGATGGTAAAAACAGTTGTCTGCATCTACACTAAAACTGTATTCAAAGTCAGGAGGCTGTGTCAGTAGGGACACGTTTTTTTTTGGTCTTTTTCTGCTGGGTACTGGGTAGAAGGTGTTAGCTTCCTTAGGGTAAAATCAAGTCACTTTTTTTCTCTGATGCTCACCTTTTGACATGGGTCAAATGGTAAACGGCCAGGCAGCATGAGACACGCTGCATGCAGTCGACTTCGAGCTCCCTGCAGAGAAAGGAGAGCACAAAGTGGCCCTCTCCTTGGATAGGGGGAGGGTGGTGCTGTGTGAAATCACATTACAGAAGGTGTTATTTAATCAGTGAGGGATTACGGAGCTCTCACAGATTCACCTGATCTCCGCAGGTGAAAAGCCAGAGCAGGTGCTTCAAGTCTGCTGAGGCACTCTAGCAGCTAACAGTTTGGTTTTTTTTTCTTCGTCGAGCCTATGAAAGTTCAGCCTGCATCGCGGCGAGGGCTGTCAGCTCGGAGAACTACCCCAGCACCCATATGAATACACCCCCCTGCTTTCTCTTGCTGCGACCCAGCCCATCAGCACTAATGAAAGAAGTCACATCAGTGATAAAAGTGACGTGTTAATGCGACTGCATGCGTGTGGGGCTGAGACCAGAGCTGCCGCTCTGCCTATAAACATGCAAATGGGAGCAGAAAAAAGGGATCTTAAATTTCTGCCCATGTTGTTTGATGTTGAAATGGCTACTCATCTCCCCCAGCCACCACCCCCTTGTTCCATCCAGTCTCACAGCATCTTCCTTTCTCTTTTAATTGACTCCATACCCCTACTTGTTTCCTGTCTGTATGTGTTCTCACCGACTTATTCCGTCCTTTTTTCCTTTGCTGTACCTGCTTCTTTGTTTTCATTTGAACTTCCGGTAGTATTTGACTTTTTTAGTCAGAGGTTAAAGTGGACGTACGTGACTAAAATACTTTCTATATCTGTCACTCACTGCTAACAAGCTGACTATTTCTGGCCAAACTTTTCTGGAAAGTTCAGATCTGAAGTTGTGCACAGACAGCCTTCAAATGGTTTTGGTGTGGAGGAGAGCAGCTAACTTGGGTGGGGTTGTGGGTGGATATGCTGTAGGAGCTGAAAGACAGAATAAAGCAGTGTGAACTATGTGTTTAGAAATCGCTCTGTTTCCCATCAAATAAAAAATGAACGTGCCCGATAAAGGGCAGCGCTACAGGGGCCCTGAGCCTGATTTAATATTAGAAATAAAGTGTTGATTTTTTTCTTTTTTTAAAACTGGAAGTGTTGAGATGCATATCGGAAGAAAATGCTTCCAAACAGCTGTTTTACTTGGGATAAAGGACTCTTATGGAGGAAATGACTAAGAATTTAGTAGATTTTAGTTAACTGACCAAGAAAAAAAAAAAGAAAACCATAAAAAAAGATAAAAAAGAACAAAAGTGTGGCCACATTAAAAGGTGACTATGTTAAATGCTCTTTTTTTTGCCAGAGAAAAATCTAAACCCCATGAACCATAACTTAGTTGTTGCCATGAGTTTTGTCTTTCAAACCCCATCTCTCAGCTTGCAAAGCATGAAAAAATAATTACTCAGTAAGAGACCAGAGGCAGCGGGCATATCAATTTCACAGAACATCTCATTCATTCATTCATTCATTTTCCAAGCCGTTTTATCCCTTTCGGGGTCACGGGGTTGCCGGAGCCTAACCCGGCTACTCATGGGTGAAGGCAGGGGACACCCCTGGACTGGTCGCCAGTCTGTCGCAGGGGCCACAGAACATCTCACTTTATCTATTTCTTCCTTTAATATTTCTGTTTCTTCTTTCCTTCTACTTTATATTTCCTCATTACATTTCTGGCCCGCAGTAGTGAGTTGTGCTCCTCACTCTATTGATTTTGTGTCAATGTCTCACACAGCCAGCATGCAGCTCTCATGAGCTTTCAAGACAGCCATTCATCACTCCCCGCCCCTCTTTTTTCAGGGGAATATCATGCTACTGACACAATCTGTAGTGTAACACATCCGTGTTGCACAGGCTCACACGGGACTCTGCAGCCGTGAAATCATCAGCAGAGTTCAAGCCACATGAAAGCTCCAAATGCAGACACCAACAGCCACTGACTCCTTCATTCATGTAACTCATGTAAACGTCTCATTGAAATTTGTAAATATTGACTTTTTTGCAAACAAACTGAGAAATAATTTAAGATTTTGCTTCTTTTCCGCTCTCTCTGTTACTCTAAACTGTTGACTCTAGATACTTCAAATTCTCCACCTACTTTCTCTCTTCTCCCTGTAACCTCACTCTTCCACTTGGGTCCCTCTCATTCACACACACATGTACTCCATCTTGCTGCAATTAATCTTCATTCTTCTCCTTTCCAGGACAAACCTCCACCTCTCTAGCTTCTCCCACACCTGTTCCCTACTCTTGCTACAAATCACAATGTCGTCTGCAAATATCAAAGTCCATGGTGATTTCTGTTTAACCTCATCTGTCAGCCTGTCCATCACCATTGCAAACAGGAAGGGGCTCAACTTGAACTCCCCTGTCACACCTCACCATTGTCGTACAGCCCTCATACATGTCCCGCACTGCTCTAACATACTTTTCTGTCACTCCAGACTTTCTCATACTATATCATAGTTCCTCTCTGGGAACTCTGTCATAAGCTTTCTCTAGATGTACAAAGACACAGTGTCGGTCTCTCTGACCTCTGTACTTCTCTATCAACATCCTCAAAGTAAACATTGCATCTGTAGTGCTGTTTCTTGGCATGAAACCATACTGCTGCTTACAAATGTTCACTTCTGCTCTTAGTCTAGCTTCAACCACTCCTTCCCATATCTTCATTGTATGGCTCATCAACTTTATTCCTCTGAAGTTGCCACAACTCTGCAAATCTCCCTTATTCTTAAAAATGGGCACCATCACGTCTCCTCTATTCCTCAGGCTTCTTCTCACCACCTAAGATCCTGTTGAACAACACAGTCAAGAAACTCCACTGCTCTACTAGACACTTCCATACCTTCACAGGTATATCATCAGGACCAAGTGCCTTTCCACTCCTCATCCATTTCTCGAAAGCCATGCAACATTCTTCCTTTTTCAGCTTCCACCAGTTTGTCCTCATCTGTGCCTTTGCCCTTTCTTTCATCATCTTCTTCATCACCAGATTAATCTTACACACTACTAACCTATGCTGTCTGGAAACACTCTCCAACCACTGCTTTGCAGTCACTGATCTGCTTCAGATTACACCGTCTACACAAGATGTAGTCTGTGTGCTTTTACCTCCACCCTTATAGGTCACCCTATGATCCTGCCTCTTTTCCTGAAGAACATAGTTATTATAGCCATTTCTAACTCTTTTGCAAAATCAACCACCATCTGTCCTTCTACGTTCTTCTCCTGGTTACCAAATTTGCCCATCACCTCCTCGTCACCTCTGTTTCCTGCACAACAATGTCCACTGAAATCTGTGTCACTTCTAGGGATGGTAAATGGTGTATACTTGTATATCCCTTTTTGCCTTTATTGAAGGCCCAAAGCACTTTACAGTCACAGACCCACTCACCCATTTACACATACATTCACACACTAATCAAGGTCCAACCAGAATTTCTCTTTCTCCTCCAGCTCATATCCTACCTGTGGGGCAAACCCACTAACAACATTAAACATCACATCTTCCATTTCTATTTACAGATTCATCACACTGACACCAACAACACTCCTCCTTTAAGATAACTCCTACTCAAATTTCTCCTCCCATCTCCACCATGATAGGACAACTTGAACCCTGTTCCTAAGCTTCTAGCCTTGCTACCTGTCCACCTGGTCTCATGGATACACAGCATGTCTACCTTTCTCCTCTGTATCATGTCAACTAACTCTCTACATTTTCCTGTCATAGTTCAACATTCCAAGTGCCTATTTTCAGTCCAACACTCGTGACTTTCCTCCTCTCTCTTCCTACAAATATGCCTTCCTCCTCTCCTTCTTCGACCAACAGTAGTACAATTTCCACCGGCACCACATCAGTTAATAGCATCTATGGCAGTCGTTGTTAACCCAAGCTTTGACCGGTCCAGTATTGAAATCATAGGTCTGATTCACATATTTTATTAGGCTAATATTTTACGTCGGATGCCCTTCCTGACAACCCTCTGTATTTATTTGGGCTTGGGACCAGCCCAATGAGACGCTGCCTAGGGCCCTTCTTGGCTACATCGTGTTATTTACTTCCTACAACAATTGATTTTTCCATGTGTGCACTTCTTTTCTACTTTTTACAGTTCTTAGCATTTTTTTTCAAACTTTTTATGTCATTCTTGCATGACACATTTTAGAATTTTTGTTAATTATGTTTGTGTGGCAATTACTTTTGTTTTTTTTTTAAACAAAAACAAATTTTGTCAAGAGTCCCTAGCTGCGTGTAACATGGCGGATGGAGCCATTAGATGTTCAACGGAAGTAATATTTTACCTAGGGCAAGTTCCAATGATCTTGAAAATGGAAGTTGTACTTTTGAGGTTTTTTTTTTTTATTAATTTTGCATGTATTTACGTGCAACTAGCACAAAAAGAGATGCCCATTGTGGCATTTCCTACACATATTTTGAAGTGTGTCCCAGGCTAGATTTTGTTGTTGGCCGCACATTTTTAAAGACTTAACGTTAAAGTCCCATTAGCTGTCACTCACTTAGATGTGTGAAATGTGTTCCATGGGAATTGTGAAATGTGATCCATCTCCTGGAGGAGCGACAAGCGGCAGAAGCATCTGCACTCAAGAACCATTTGATTGTTCATCCCTAACTGTAACCATAGTCCTAACCTTAACCCTTCCTCTGGGTCTGTGCGGCCAAGAAAAAAGTTCAGCACTGGTTGAACATAGTTAGAAAATTACGTGCAAATAGTCACTATCTTCTTTTTCTAAGGCGTCGCTGAATAAGCAGTGTTACAAATAATCAACAGTGTTATAATAGTTATCAAATTGTTCTCAAGATCATGGACAAACCCCCCTGCCTTCGCCCATGAGTAGCCGGGTTTGGCTCCGGCAGCCCCGTGACCCCGAAAGGGATAAAACGGCATAGAAAATGAATGAATGAATGAATCACCGACAAACCTCAAAAAAGACGAGAGCACAGATAGCGCCAGTATTTATATAAACAAGCAAAAAAATGTTCAGCTTAAGACAAGTTAATGGTTGCTTTGTTTAAACTGGATCAAATACATATATATATGGTTTTTTTTTTGTGCTAACTGTTAATATTCTTAATATTTGTAATCATGAAAGCAAACATTTTCAAACTGTAACCTAATATCCCGATGACGCAGTAGATTAATCTCAAAATTAATTAATAATTTAATAAACGCTGTCAACTGTTATTACTTCTATTGCTTTGAAAGAGTAAAAAATCGAGAGGCACTTAGCTGCAGATGAAACTGACATTAAACACTTGTACATCTTTATTTATTTCCAAACAATGCTGCACTTGAAGATAACAGGATGGTTCTTCACATCCTGGAAGAACTCAGTGAGACTCAATCATGGTCGCCTTTGGATTTGCTGGAAAACAAAGTTGCAGGAGGTCTTTCAAGTCATTTGCTATCTCCCGCTGGAAGATCTTGTCAAGTGCTTTATACATATTATATTCATTCAATAAAACTCAAGAACAATCCGCCATTTTGCCTGCAGGTAGCTGCCTCTTCACTTTGGGGACAATTGTTTCTTGGATTTTCTTTTCATTGTTTTGTCTTCCAAGCTAAAAGTTGTTGATTTTTTTATTTGTTTTTTTGAGAGGAACTTCTTTTACCTTTTCTTTCCTTTCAAAGCCACAACTCTAAAATGTCTTGTCTGCATCGGATCCATGTTTTGAAATAGTGATTTACAAAGAAGAACACTTTGACAAGATTTTTTATTTTTTTTGCAAAAAATCTGATTTCTAAACATTAAGCTCCTGTTTAAACCAAATGAGAAGATGCTGAGCTCCTCTTGGATCATTCTCTGCAGGATGTGAGTCACACAGGAGTCATGAAAGCATCCACCTCAAAATGCCCCTCCCTATGGTGTTCATGGTCAGAAGGCTTTCATTGGGGTTGTGGTATTCAGCTGAAGTCCCTCTTCCGGCTCCCCTGCGGGTTTGTGGGCATGTGTGTCGTTGTGAGGGTATGTGCAGCAGCATATGATGCCAGCATTAGTCTCTGAAGTCAGAGCATTCAGCTGAGGACGGCGCTCACAGCAGCTCCGTCATGAAAAGTGATGAATCATTTCATTCAATGGGAGATGATGAGAGGAAGAGGGGGAGGGACAAAGGAAGGAAGGAGGGACAGAGCCAAGAGGGTTGTCGAAATCTTCTACGGTTTGGTACGTTCACAAATACGACTGGCACTGCGTGATGGGAGGCATCAGCAGAATCTTCAACATTAGCTGCTGCCGTCTGATCTTTTGAAAAATTGTTGGTGTGGTCATGAATGCAGATGGTGGCAGTCAGGCGGGGATGACATCAATACGAAATCAGGTGACAGCTGGGTGGTGGCAGGTAGATCACCAACCGGCAGCAGCTCTGATTGGACGATGTGTAATAAATGCCTCCAGACGCCGACCGTCCACATCAAATGTCACCATCCACCAGCCGCTCAGTATCGCAGTAGTATGTAAAAGCGGCCATTCTGCACCACTGGTCATTCGCAACTCAGATTTTGAACTCACATTCTAATCTTTTCAATTTACAAATGTACTTATTTTTAGACAACATACCTCCTAAGAAAGCACAATGTTCTTCTTCGTATTCTTCTCAGCATCAACCGCAATTCATCAATATGCAGGTCTCTGAGTCACTGTGGTGCTATCAACACCATGATGAGATTTGTGCAGCATCAGTACTGTCTCCCCATTTGGACCCACGGTAGCCGGGATCGCCAGATTGACGTCTGGTCATCGCCGGGCCCCCAGCCCATGTCAACATCCCTCGTTGAGTTTTTGCGCTGCTACAGTCTAACAGTGGCAGTGGGATGGCAGCACAGGGGCAAGGGGGTGGCTTGAGGGTGGAAATTGGCCAATCATCAGATGATTTTGGGGTATGCTGGAGAGCCCCCTATCAGTCAATTATCACGCTGTTGCCTTCCCTCCAACCCCCTGTCACTGGACTGCCACTATGCAACCTCCACATGTGCCTGGGCGGCCTCTGACCGATGTAAAAAAAAATTGTCCGGTCCCCGTTTAGTTTGAACTTTTACTGAAAACCTCTCCAGCCACTGTGTGGCGTGAAAAAAATGCTACTGCATCCATCCCTCCGTCTTCCTCTGCTCATCCCGGACCAGGTCGCATGGGCAGCAGTCCAAGCAAAGATGCCCTGATTTTCCTCTCCCCGGCCACTTCCTTCAGCTCCTCTGGGGGGGGGGGACACCGAGGCGTTCCCAAGCCAGACGACAGATGTACTTTCTTCAGCATGTTCTGGGTCTTCCCAGGGCCACTGTCCAGTGGACCATGCCAAGAACACATCCCCAGGGAGCTGTCCAGGAGGCATCTGGACCAGATGCCTTTGCTACCTCAACTGTCAAAAAATATTGCTTAAAAACGTTGAAATAAATTGGTCTTCTTAATTTGCTTATTCATTTGAGTGCTGCAGTCGGCTCTCCCCATTACAACAATGGCAACAAAGTACAAGCATAGACTTCACTGTAACTGGTAATATAGCGCTCCAGTTCATTGATTTAAAATCAATTAAAATATTTTGTTTTGGGAGTGAAAAAAATTTCCACAAAGAAGAAAAATGCAATGTCTCAACTCAAATCATTATTTGAGGTAATATTTAATCAATGGCACAATATGTAGACCAGGGGTGTCAAACTCCACGCCTCGAGTGTTGGTGTCACATGTTTTCCAACCAGCATTCCATTGAAGCTCCTTTTTGGCTAAACACACCTGATCTGGGTAATCAGCAGCAAATTTCAATTTGCTAACAATTTGCAGTAAAGCAACTGAAAGTGGAACAGCCAAACAAGAGTTGCTCAGTTTTTTAAACTTGATTTTTTTTCCAGATTCCTGCAGATTGGATTGAATATACCGTAAAAATGATACATGGATTTCCTCATTTCATAATTCCAGACAAACACGTTCTCTTTTTAATTAAAAAAAAAAGATCAGTTCATTTTAACACTGTAATCATAGTTTGAAGTGTAAAATCTAACTGTGTCATTTCACTTTAAGATAAAGGATAAAATGTGCACCGCAGTCTTATAGACAAACCAAAAGATGTATTTTCTGTGTCCGTGTATCACTGAACCAACAATCCGTCAGTCTGCTGCTTCTAATATGGTTCCAGAAAGAACATAAAGCATTGCGGCAGCTAACTCATCATGAATTCAATGAGGTGCACTTTGTCATTTCTGACAAACCTGTTCCCTGTGCTTGTCTCAAAGGAATTCACCCAAGCTTTGTTGTGAAAGAAAGTCTAGTAAATACTTTTTTGGAAAGCAACATAAACTGTCAGTGAATGATTTAATATTATTCTAAGTGCAAAAAAGAAAGCATGAAAATGCAAAGAATTCACCTGATTGTTTAGGATTCACAGGTGATCACTGGAAAAGGGATCTGAAGAGAAACAGCTGTATTCAAATGAGGAGCAGGATTGTGCAACAGTTTCACCACGAGGAGTTTAGCAGGAGAGCAAAAATTAAAACCAACCCAATGAAATTAGAGGCAATAGTAAAATAAATGTAAGCAAAGAAGTCAAAGCCTTTCACATACATGAAATGATAGAAAACAAGAAGATCAGGAAAGAATTCCTTATAATAAAACCCCTGCAAATAAAGTTGGAGACCAACAGGAGCGACGCTTCTGATTAAAGTTGAGCAGCAGGGGCAGCTCATGCATTTGAAAGTAACTGAAACACAAAGTAGAGTGTGATACACTAAAACAAACTGCAGAGCAAAGAATTTGCACAACAAAAAGCTTGCTTTAGACTGATGAAGCCACTTGGATTAGCTGCGATAGGAAGACCTTTTTAAGTCAAGCTGCTATGACTCAACTTCAAGCCTGGATGAATGAAAACCTTCACCGATATCTTGCTTCAACAGTTTTTTGTTAATATTCTTGTAATAATTGTGCTTCCTATGGCAACTTTTGCTTGTACAAAAGCTGCGGTTGAACATTCAACTTTTCTTTGGAAAATCTGAGGAATCTGAAAACCGGCGGACCCTTAGTGCAGCAGCCAACGCCTGGGAAGGGGGAAGAGCTCAGCACAGGGCAGAAATACTCTAGAGGGGAGGAGCAAACTCTGAGAAACCTTAACAGGAAAAAGATCCCAGCAAAAAAATAATATTTGAAAAAAAGGGGGAGATAGAAAGACATAAAATTGACTGCTTATTGCTCACATTTTGTGTATGCTTCAAAGGCAAATTTACAAGATGGATTGTGCATCCTATAATGTCTGTCTAACTGACACAATCCTCTCTGCATTTGCTTAAAAACGTAAAGTGTTTGCACCTGATATCAATTGACATGCGTTTGTACATGAACATTAGTGAATCAAATACACTAATGTACATTTGTTTGGTTGGCCAAACAAAACACAAAGCCCTTTGTGTTTATATTAGTTATTATTATTATAGTATTAAATGACCCATATAATGGAAAATCTACTTTTTCTTAGCTCTAGGTGTAATAGAATGTTAATTCATCCCAGAAACAATGTGTTCCATTCACGTATCTCTGACCATTCCTCTGAAACCCTGGGCTCTGAGAACCAGCCCCTCCCTATCCACAAAACCAAGTGGGTCCTCACATTGTGACGCAGTCAAGCGAGGAACAGCTCCTTCAGGAAGAGTCTGCGCTGCAAGGACCGCCCCCAAGCCAACACAAATACCCACCTTCTCCGCAGGGCTAGCGGTGATCGGTAAAACGCTTTTGTTTTATATGCACAATATGCACATCTTACTTTGCTAAAGTTCAGGTGTTGTTGTTTTCGTGGGCGATCTCTGAACCAGCTTACTTCCGGGTAGGAAAAGGGCTCATGAAAAGAATTATTTCATAAAGAATGTGTTCTTTATTGTGCCAAATGTTATCTATTAACATATAATAAAGATATAGCTTACTTTGAGAGGCTTAATAATGACATGATATAGGCCCTTTGAACTGTAAAGTAGCGATGCTTTTTGGAGCTGATACCAAGAGCTGGAAAGTTCCACTGATCAGTCAACGACAGCAATCAAAGACTCTGGGTAAAGCTACTTAAGAAGCTACTGTCTGCACTAATAACGTGTTAATTATGTTAATGGAGCTGCCTAATTAACCCAGAAACATCATATCTTATTGGGGCCAAAATCCAACAGGTTAACCTGTTTTTGCTGCATTGCTGTTGCATGACCAGCAGATAATGCAGAAAAGAAAAATTATATCAACAAATGTGAGTATATATATATTATATTCCAAAATCCCCAAAATAAAGAGATGAATTAAAACAAAGGAACTGCCAATGTGGAAATTTAACACCATTAACAAACACAGATGTCTCTTTGTCTGGATTTTTCTCACAATGGTCCCTTTGACCACTTAGTCATAAGTGTACGTTTTTTCTTTTTTATTGATACATTTCTGTTTTTAAAGTTTGTACAGTAATTAACAGATTTGTTAAACATCCGGATTTAGAAAGTAAGCAGTAAATCATTTCTCTTTACTGCTGCAAAAGCATAACTGAGTTTTAAAGAGGGTTTGTGGGAGAGTTTATTACCACATATTAAGAAAATCAAAGACTGATATCAAAGACATTCTGTGTTTATTTTAAATATTGCATGATAAATTAAAATCTAATCTTTTGTAATACTGTTTTGCATTTAAATAAGTTCTAATACATTTTCATTTATATGCCAAAAACTATATTTCCATGGTAACAGCAACAAGAATAATGGAAATTAAGTGAGTAAAATAATCATTTTGTGTAAACAATCTTTATTTGCAGATTAGAGAAACATTAAAATGAAGAGGATACAGATTTTTTTTAATTATTAAGAAGCCATGAAAGAAGCCTGTCTTTTGTGAATAACTCAACTGACAGCTTCTTTGTCTCCTCTATTCTTGCTCTTTGAGTCTCCATCTTTTTCTCTTGTCTCACTTCTGAAAACATTGTCATGGCGACAAAGAAAGATTTTTCTCATCACCCAACAAAGTGACTGAATGTTCCCACTCATGGAAAATCCCTCACCTCGCACACACCATCATCAGGTTTTTGTTTCATATCGGACAGAGCCGGAAATGGTCACACATAAATCTGCTAAAGAACAAACATTAAGCAAAGTTTCTGCTTTGTGCTGTAAGAAGAGTCCGATGGGAACTGCAGTGAATCGTGATGCCTGCATGGACTGAAGAGTATCTGCAGTCATTGTGGCTCCACAGGCTGAGATGGCCTTCAGTGTGATTGGCTGGAACAGAAAGCTAGATCTAGAGCAGACCAATGAATGCCTAAACAGATGAATGTCAGGCTAAACTTTATTCCTGCAAGTGAAAATGAAAACTGGTGAGCTTCTCTGTGCCGCACCCCTGAATAATTGCTTTTTCAACCCTGATCTATTTCTCATTTGAGCTGCATTTCTGCCTCTGTCTCTCCATTTATGTCTCCAACTGTATGTCTATCCTCCTTTCGTCCCTCATTCGCTCTCCGAGTTGAGAAACATGAAAACAGGTTCTGGTTCCACAGGGAACCCGTCCTCCGGTGTTTGATGCACAGCTGTGTCAGTCATGAATGCGTTGATGAAATCCCACTCCTGCTCGACTGCGGTGTGGGAATAAGTCACATCTCCCACTGAGGCGCTCCATAACTTCCTGTTTGACTCCCACACCCAAGCATTTGTTTAAAGGGTCTCACAGGATACAGGTCAATTGGCACACTTTCACAATTCAATTCTGCAGATGAAATATCGATGAAACATTTAAAAATAACCTTTTTGTTTGTTGCTGAAAGCTTGGAGAGCTAAATTTTTCTCTTTTTTTATTTTAGCTTGAAGCTATTTGGTTTTCAGGAATTTAAACAAATTACTTCTGTCTTCCCCCAGGAGGAAAAAAAATAGTTTCTCCACAAAAAAGCTCCCATAGAAAGAGTTGCTCCAAAAATTGGCCGGACCAGCATTTCAGATCGTCCAAAAACGTTTTTAATTTATTTGAGTAAAATTCTCCTCTTCATATCACTGTAAACAATTTTCTAAGATTTTTGCTTACATTACCTTTTCAAAAAGCTTAGTTTTGAACAAAAGGCATTCTTATAACAAATTGATGTGCCTTTCAAAATGAAACAGAAGCCAGGTGCAGTTTATAAAATTTGATCATATAGCCATCACGACAGATCTGGGGGTACATGTTTTATATGTAAGGGTTAATGTAGGGTTAATATATAGATATTTAATATGAAATGTTTATGTGAACAAGGACGGGGTCTTTTGAATTCCAGGTGATGTCAAATATTTGGCTAAACAAGACATTTTGACAACCAGCAGCTTTGTATCATTCAAACCATGTCTTTATTTAAAGAGCTTGTTGGTGTTAAAATTGATGAAAATAATATTAGATAATTAAAACTAGTTTTAAATGAGCCCAACTCAAGTTAAAGACACATGATTTTATTTTGCAGTCACTGCAACTTATTGAACACATCTTAAAGTAAAACATATATTTGGTTTAAAAAGTTTGTGCATGATCCAAATGTACTGTTGCATGCCCAGTAGATAATGAGAAGCAGTAGAAGTAGTAGAAAAAATGCC
Source organism: Adrianichthys oophorus (assembly GCA_036245035.1). Taxonomy (NCBI): domain Eukaryota; kingdom Metazoa; phylum Chordata; class Actinopteri; order Beloniformes; family Adrianichthyidae; genus Adrianichthys; species Adrianichthys oophorus. The sequence goes on along the minus strand of BSAI01000106.1, from coordinate 14,183,434 downwards.
ACAAATCACTTTTTATCAGCTTTCATAGACATATCGAAGCTAATCTTAAAAATCTTTATGAAAAAGTTGTGCCAAAATCCAAAATAAATGTACACGTCAAAATACTATTTCAATAATGCAGAGAATGTTTTTTAAAATTCAAGTGGGACTTCTCAGCATCTGTGAATATTAACTGTTCAAATGTTTTTTCAGCTTCTGTTATCATGATGACAAACTGCAAGATGGGTTGGTTTGCCAGTATGCCGCAAAGCAACTTCCATCTGTGATGGAAAGGAACAAATATCTTTGAATTCAGTGTTTTTTTTTTTTGTTTTTTTTTAAACGGTCACATTTCAAAAGTATGAATTAGTCTCTTTATTGCTCTAATAGTCTAGCCTGTATGTGTTGTTTTTGGTGTTTGAACATTGGTTTATACTGTACATTTAAAACCAAACTTTCTCATTTTGCACCATCACATGCTTGCAGAAGTGGGCCAGATGACAGTTTAGTGGACTAATGTGGTAGAAATTTTAAGAAATTACTGATTATGGCAGGGTGGAATTCCTTTTTATGTTATATCTCTGTTGCTTTAAATGGTGTGGCATTAAATCACAATGTAAAGCAAAATGCAACAGTAATATGATTTAGATAATAGATCATAGTAAAAAAGTATATATATATATATATATATATATATATATATATTTTTAGCCTCGTATAATTTTTGGTTGTGTCCAAATTTCCTCACTAGTTAGTTCACAAAATAGGACATCTGTCTCTTTTTTTTTTTTTAGGTATTCAAACCTGCAATTCCAAAATCCAATGCCCTGGAAATTTTCCCAGAAGTCTCTCTAAAACACCTGTGTGCAACGATGCATACTTGATTGGGGAAAGTAGACCGCAATACATTGCATTTGAAGGATTTGTCATTTGAAAAAAAATACAATTCAAATCTATTTTGTATAGATCATCCATGTTTTCATCATCAGAGCAGTGAATTTACGTGTTTTTAAGTTATTTTTTTAAGGTTTTTTTTAAGTTTGTATGTTTTTGTAATTTAAGTGTTTGTAATATGTTCATATTTATTATGTTTTTTTTCATTTTGGCAAATGATTGACGTCATTTTTTAAAGTTAAAAAAATAGTAAGCATGGTGCCTGAATTGCATTAAAATCCAGGAACTAGATAGTTCCACTCTATACAGACTTTTAGGGGTTAGAGAGGGGGATTTGGAAATTCCCTTTGTTTTCTTAGCCTCAGTGTGAGCCCTTCTTCTTTAATTTTCTTGTGGGCGATAAACCTAAAAGAAGGGTTAATACTGCCACCTATAGGATAATTTGTGAAAATCAGTGTCCTCTAAGCCTCAGCCTGGAAGATTACTGAACAGAAACTTTCAGTGCTGAGACAGAACAAGGCAAAACAATGAAAGAACAATTGTAGCACACATGGATTGGCTGGTGTGAGCAGCCCCATAGCCTCCAACACAGACCACTTTTTTGATTCTCACCTTTGTCTTTTGCAAACTATGTTTTTGCTTTCCACCTGCCTCTGTCAACTTTTTTTCCATGCTCTGCATAGGAGGGAAAACTTGTGAGTTGTGGACTCACATCCTCAGCAGTACAATTCATCCTTCATTTACCCATGCGTTCTATCAAAGCTGCATGATTCAGAGTCAGCTTCTCTCCCTCGTGATGTCCTTGTGAAGTTTCCTCCATAACGTTTCTATTTTCTGAGTTTCTCAACACTGAGATAATCCTCAGACTCACAAAAACTCTTGGAAATTCCCTGCCTGGCTTAAGAAAAAGTACATTTTTCATTGAGCCGAAATTCTTTTACTTGGACATCGTCATCACCTGGGATGACTTATGTAAGAGTTAAGCTTAGTCACTGTGATGAAAAACGAAATCAAGCATTGATGATGTAGTGGGCTCAAATTCTGGTCTCGGTTTAAGGTTTAGCTAATTTTAATGCCATTTTATTGGAGTTTAAAAGTTAAATTTAATAATAAATGAACTTTTAGGTCAGTAAATCTGGACATCGGGTATGAAACCCTATCAAAGAAAAAGCTCATCGATTTCATGTAGACTGTAGTTGGTCCTCAGAAACAAATGTGCTTGTCACAGAAGCTGAATGCTGCTGTCATTTCATCTGCTCGCCACCAGCGTTCTGTCACCATTTCTTATTTGGAAATAAAAATGAATGGGGGGCTGGCAGTGATTGACAGATATTTCAGATAAGTTGCCTTTTTTGGAACTTGGGTGCTGTTATCGTCCTTATGTACATAAGCGATGATGCAGTCTGTCCCGTGCTGCTGGAAATGATAAAACATGCAGTGAAACGCTTGTCCTAAACATTTAAAAAAACACAGCATAATATATGTGGAAATCGTTTCTCTCAGTTAGAACCTTTCTGGCCAGAAAAAATGCCTTTTAGACGTCACACTTTGTCCTCCTTTGGTAAATCTGGTGTTTTTGAATCTCTGCACACACTGAAGGCTGTTTAAAAGCCCAAGTTAGGAAAGTTTTGAAAAGGCTATTACATTTTTGGAATAAATGTGGATTACTTCTTAAAAGCTAACATCGACTCAAGAAAATTGAATTCCAACAATGCTGTATTATGTAGACAAAAGCTCATGACAATAGCCTTATAATGACAAAAGGGAACTCTTGTGAGTGTGGGAGGTCGGTGGCTTTGAGTGTGAATTTATTTTGTGTAGCACATTTCATTTCATTCAAAGTGCTTTACATAAATCATCCGAAGAAACATTAAAAGGAGTGATCATTTAAATAAAAAATTTAAGAAAGTTAAAAAGAACTGAATTTAAAGTAGGCTAGTGGCTTTGTTTTGAGATCTCGTTTTTTTTTTTTTTTTTAATAGCTATTTTATCATAAATACTGCTTATATTTTTGTTTTTGTTTTTTTTCCTTAAGAGAAGCGTCTTTTATCAAAACAGATGTCAACAGTTTGTTGTGCCTTATTTGCAACTGCCTCTATGGGTAGATGTGTGGATGAAAAATGGACAAACCTGCACAGGGCATGCATGTAGAATGTAGACTGCTCTGTGAGCCTGTAGGGAAAAAGAATGTTCATCCACATTTGTTTCTATGAGAATACTGCAGACGTAGTGAACACTCAAGGGATATGTAAGGGTGAGGTAGGTGAGATGCAGGCATGTCGTCCGGATTTTTCTCTTTTTTTAACCTTCTGAACCCTGCATGGTGCGGAGGGCTCCATTAGTTCAAGGGATAAGTGCTCGCTCCTTGCATGCAGCCTGGCTGTTAGAAATAAGGAAATTGGACTGTCAGACTGTAGTTTGTGTGGCTGGTCTACAGGCACTTATGTATCACGTGCACACCCTGTGCATGCAGCATTTCAGTCAGTAAGAGGCCAATACGTGCACTTTACTAATGAGTAGAGTGTGGCGTAAGGACACAGCAGGACAGCATCACCCGTACGTCATCAGTGTGTGTAATTTGCATTGTATTTGTACAACACCTTTACAAGTATTTCTCAATACACTTACACTCCACAGGTCTGAACAACCCAAAAACCTGTAGACCTGGACGGGACAGCCCCTGTTTGGGTGCATTTAACTAAGACCTTAACTCTAACCTATTAAAGTCGGGGTTTACAGCTAACTGTTGTGACAGGCACGCTCCTTCATACAAACCATAGCTCCTCTCTCTGTATCCTGCTATGGACTTTTTTTTTTAATCTAAAAAGACACAATGCAGATCCTTCTGACTTTCGCTGATCTTCACCAGCAGCATCCTCAAAGCAAATGTTGCATTTGTGGTTCTCCTCTGTGGCATGAAACCACACTGTTGCTCAAAATGCTGACGTCAGTCTAGCTTACCGTAGTCTCGTCTGATTCACCTGCCTTATCCCTCTGTAGTTTCCACGTCTCCCTTTTTCCTAAAAATGAACTCTAGAACACGTGTCCTCTATCCCTCAGATGTCCTCTTACTCTCCAAGATCTTGTTAAACAGTCAGAAACTCCTCTGCCAGAGCAAACAGCCTATTCACTCTTAATCTGCATCAATGGCTTCCTTACTACTGATGTTTGCTACTTCCTGCTCCACAACATCCGCCTCTTCAATTCTGTGTTTTCTAGCATTTTCCTCATTCATCAGATCTTCAAAGTTCTCCTTCAATCTATCCATGGTGACATAATCAGTGTTTTACTTAATTTTAAATACATCAATTAAACATGCAATGTTTATGTAATTTTTTGGCAAGTACCTACTTCCCTACGCAAAAGTTTTTTTGTTTTTTTTTCATCTACGGATGATCAGAGCAACTGCATTGTGATTTTAAAAAGTTTCTTACTGTACAAGTCTAGCAGATTCCATTAAAATGTGAAGAGGCTGTTTTGCGTTGCTGGCTTGGCTTCTCCCATGGTTTCATTATAAAGCTTTGATCTGTTATTTTTTTGTCCAGGTGCTTCCGTTTTTCAAAATAAAAAGATCAAAGAAAAAGCTCTCACTTTCTCTCTCACCCCATCTGCTTCTCATTGGTCTCTTTTAGTACTAAACGAATCCAAAAATGTGTGTTTGCCTTTAACTTGAGACTTTTCTTGTGTAGAACTCCCAGTGCTGTTACAAAAATGAAATGCTAAATTGAGAAAAAAAACTTTTTTCGTCCCTTTGTTTTATTTCATTAAAAAGATATGTATTTTTCTCCCTAGTGTTCATGGAAAGAATTTAGCTTTACGCTCACATCTTTGACTCATTTACCTGGCATACAGTAGTTTCAGTTTTTCTTCTTTTTATTTAATATCGATGTCTTTTTATAGACAAGAAAGTCCCTTCTTTCTAATTTAGTGCAAGTTTTTTTTTTGAGAAAAAAAAGTGAACCAGATTTTTTAGTCTGTGTCAAGACTAAAGGCAGGATTTTTTTTAATGTTGAAAAAAATGTTAGGTTTTAGCTACATTCATATTTTTATTAGTAATTAGGTAATACGTTTTATAAAAAAATAAGTATGTTTTGATTAAATGTAGTGTTGTTTTAATGTTGTTTTCTTATTTGTTGTGATGTTATATTTCATCTATTTGGATAGTAAATGTTTGCATATGTATTTTGTATTTTACTGTATATGTATTTATGCTTTTTAACATTATGGCCAGGGGACTACAGATGAAAAGTAGCCTTTGGCTAATTCTGGCTTTTTAACCATGTTCAATCATGTTTTTTTTTCTGTCCCCTTTTAAATCAAATAGTATTATTTTTACACTTTTGGCACTCTGGAGCATTTACCACAAAGCAAAAAAGCCTTTCAGGTTTCACCAGCAGCCATCAGTCTAAATTTACTATAAATTGTTCAACTTTTGAATTGGTCTTTGCTGATTCATTGTTGCTTTTCCCCAATTACTTACCATTTTTCATGTTTTTGCCATTTTTTTCATGCTGACCCACTGCTGGACTCATGGGTTTCTGGCCAGGTTTATTTGTGTTTCTGACTCTTTTGTTTCTGCCTCGTGGACTGAATTTTGAACATCTGGTGGATGCTACTGGGCTTCCAACTGTTACTGGGTTTTGAAGTGGGTGTGTGCACAGAAAGAAAAGAAGACAACATGAGGAGAAACTCCACTCACAATTATCTTCACCTGCTGTCTTTTGTTGTCCTGCATTCTCTGAACTTCTCCATTTTTCGACTTGAAGAGCCTTACTTAAGACTTATTGAAATTACACATATTTTCTTAGCATAAAACACTTACCTTTTCCCTGCACAGCAGCCATTGTTCTGATGCGCCACTTCATCCTTAAAAAATATATAAGAATACCACTCTTTTTCCCTCCTTCAACTACCAACCTCTCCTACTCCTTCCAGGTGTAAAAGGTGATACATTTTAAGGACTCGTAATTTCTTTGGGCAACCAAAGTTCCCCCATCCTTCAACCTGAATATAACGTCTTTTGACTTTTTGTGTCTTTTTGGATTTTTGCCATTTGGAAACTGGTGTGTTTTACACAGCTGGTTCCTCTGTTAATTCAGAGAAAGAATGCTTGTGTTTTCTTCTGAAAAGTGTGCAAATGTGTTCCCAAACTTTCAGACCTTTGCTCTCAGTTAAACCCAACTGTTTTTAGTGACAGAGAGAGAATCTGTACAATTAAATTAGCTTGTTTGTGGTTCTTTTCAGCTCAGCTGTTTTATTCTATTAGATTTATATTTAAATCCTATTTACTCAGGTGTCATATTTTTTCAATTCTCCAGTAGTTTTTTGATGGAGTTCTTTAATCGTCACAGTCATTGCAAACAGCAACACCCAACATTTTGGGATTTTAAGGGGCTGTGACCCATTTTTAGTAAACACACACGATTCACTGTAAAACTGATGTCCTTAAATTTACCTAATTTTTGTTTTTTTTTTTCTTCTCGTTAAATCAAGCTTTACTTTTCTATAAACACACAGCAGCTGATCTTAGTCCAAGCTTGTCTCTAACTCTCCTTTCCACTGTCCCGTTTGTGTCAAAGGTACTTCACCAACATCTCCATCGGTGGGCGGGACTATTCTTTCAACAGTGACGGATACTTGTCCAACCCGCTGATCGATGTCATCTCCTACACCAACGGCAGAGGCTGGGAGGAGGTCAGTGCTGGACAGACTGACACTAATTATAACACAGCAGCTACATACACTAAATACAATTTCACACCCCATCAGACATGCTAACTGGTTGCTTGCAGCTTCACCTCTGCTGCCTCACAGCCTGAGTCTGTCTCAGATCTCATTAGGCCTCCCTGTGCGTGCTCCTCTCCTTCTCTTACCTCTAGCCTGAGTTTGCCAGACTCCTTTGCTGGTGCTAACTTACAACCCAATACCCCCGCCATCAGAGACCATGTGTGCCAGATGTACAGTAATAGCCCCAAATCTGAGGTCTGCCCTCTGTGTAATTTCAATTCTGCAAGACTTCCTTCAACCTGACGAAGGAAAAGGAAAACAAGCAGGTCTTTCTGTTGGAGCTCTCTGATCCATTTGCTGCTGACCTTTAAAGACTGTGTGTTTACAATGATAACCCAAAAACGAAAGTCAACCTTTGAAAGAAAAAAAAAAAAAAAAGACTCCTCTGGAAGAAGGTTTTGAAGTATGTGAGCCACAGCACTTTCCTCTTTCGGTTCAAGCTGATTGTTCTGGATAAACTCTATTAGGAAGGATTTGGATAAAGCCTCATGAAGAGATTTAAAAGCAGCTTAAGGAAAAAGTAAACTCACTTTTTATCTGATAGGGTTGATGCCTACTTTTTCAGTGAAACCCTTTCATAATAGAGTGTATAAAAAGTAACTTTGGCTGTTTTTCTTGGTAATTTCTGCAAACAAAAGTCATGAAGAAATTTTGTCTTCTCTGAAGAATCTAAAAATCTGGATTTCTTTTGGGTTAGAAATAAACATTTTCTAGTAATTGAAGAAAACCCCAAACAACCTCGTTTGATGCAGCCTCATTGATCTGAACTGGAGTTGACACTAAAATCGAAAGGATTGATTCTAAAATCATTTACTTTTCCAACAATACATTGCTTGTTTTCACAAATCACGAGGAAATTGTTTTTCTCATGATCATGTAAGAATCTAACAACATGATCTCATTAAATAGATTTTTTTTTTTTTTGTTCTGTCTGATTGGAGTTTTGTTTTTCATGTATTCACAGTTCCTTTTTTTAAATTTATTTTAGGAGTCTTATGTTGAATATTTACACCAAACTGTTTTAGTTCTTTAAATGCAGACTAACACACAAAATTTTAATAAATTACAAAATAATACAAATTAAATAAATAAATAAGGATACAGGTTTAAATCTAAAAAAAAAAAGGCATGAATGGCATTAGGCTTTAATGAGAAAAAATATGTAAGCTGCCCTTAATGTTTGATTAAAGCAAAGTCCCAGTTCAACCTACACAAAGACTAAAATAGTGATAAAAAGTGTTGACTGGGATTTGAACCAGTTTTTTGGTTGGGTCCACTCCAAAATTCTTTCCCTATTTCCTTTAGAAACCCTATTGAGGCTCGCCACACCCACATGTGCAGCTTGATTAAAATAAAATGACATTTGGGAACATTCAGTTTGGGATCTGCTCTGATGGTTTGTCATTTATTGCTGATTTTACCATCTACAAGGCTGTTATAAGAGTTTGTTTTTCATGAGACCACCGTGTTGGTGGGGCCAACCTGAAAAGACTGTTAGAGCCGTGTGAACATTTTCAACAGGCTTTAAATTTAGCAGTTTTATGAACGTAGTCAAATCGATAAGTGTAATCTGCTAATGTGAAAAAAAAACTGCTTACATTAATTTAAAATTCAGATTTTGTTTCAAGATGTGTTGTCAGAGGTCATGTTTATTCTTTTTATTCACTGGTGTGATGAACTTTGTTGATGAAAAGAAACCTCTAAGTAACAGACTTGTGTTTTGAAAAGACATTAAAGCAACAGTATTTTAAAGGCAATGTTTAAAAGTTTGTAGTTTGCCATATTTAAACTGATTTAGATGTTTTTTTCATGCATTAAAAATCTAAAAAACAAACAACTACATAAAATTAAATAAAAAAAGCATGACTTCTTAAATTAGAATAATTCTAATGTTGGTAAGAAAAGCACAGATCTGAGCTGTAAATTAAATGTTTTGTTTTTGTTCTTTATAAAGATGCTTTAGAACTGACTCAATTTGTGCTATCGGTATCCAACATGCAGAAAAGCAAAATTCAAACGAGGAAAAATATCACTGATGATGATTCAGATGAACGTGCTGCACCTACAGGAACAAACTGCATTTTTAACTGCTTGTTGAATAAGGACATTTATTTTTAGAATGTATCAAACCATTTCTCATTGTATATTTATTCTGAAATTTCCTGGAATTTTACAACATCTCAGTTCGTCAGTTTGACAAACAGTGGGATAGTTTTAAATTATATGTGGAGTTTAATGATGTTTGCTAATTTTACAGTAATTTTTTTAACGGAATAACCAAAATCCCAAAAAAGAGAGTTGGATTTAAGAGATTTGTGCATGTTTTCCAAAGCTAAGGGAATAAATCAGTCATCAAATAGTGAATTAAACATCTGCTGTGTTGTCTGTTTGTGTTGTCTTTTAGATACACATGTGCACTGAAAGGGAAATCTCACAACACCCTTAGGATTCTTAATGACAAAAACTAAAGCTTGAAGCAGGGTGGAACCAATGACTAGTTATCTCCAACTCTGTTGGATCCACCTGCTTGTCAATCAAAAATCAATTTCTGGAAACATTAACAAATTTAAACTCTCATTAAATTCAAAACACATGATCTAAGCCTAAATCTAAATACACACAGCGTGAAAAGAAAACAAAGATGTAGCCTTCAGAAAGGTTTTTGAAAAACGACTTTACTGTATCCAAGGAGAAATTGCTTACTTCTACATCTGCCTTCAGCTTTTTTTTGTAAAACTGCAACTTTGTGAACATGAATTAACCATGGGTCAAATCCTAACCCTGGTATCATACACAGCTCTTCCAGCAATGCACCAAAATACACCACTCATTCCATAAAAAAGGAAGGATCACACATACCTTGCAGGTGATTTGTTGCTGTAAATAAGTTGCTCACTTTTTTGCAAATCTGATTTCAGCTACATAGGGGTTGAAATTTAACCCTCAAAAGAAGCCGTTCAAGGGAAAAAAAACAGTAAAATTCATTAACACTTCAATTATTTTCAAACTTCAAATCACACTTTTTTTCCTGTAATTTTACAAAACAAAAACCTTGTAGTTAAATAAACTGCAAATGTAGCAGGGATAGTTGCACTTTGCACACTTCCAAAAGTCATGAAAGTATTTATAGGACTTCTAATCATCCTTTATTCTGGTGAAAACAGATTAAAAATAAAAAAGGGAAAAACTGCTTTTGCTGCTCTCCACAAAGTATTACCTTAGGAGTGATGTGATGCAACAAAGCATCAACTCATCTTCAATTTGTTTGTTTTTTTTACTAGTAGAGGCTTAAACAAGTGACCATGAAGTGGATCAATGAACAAATAAAAAGAGAGCCAACTGCTGGTTTTTTCATTAATACAGCAGCCGAGCTGGAGTCCTGAAATACGGACTTCAGGCCTGTTTCAGGGGAGTTGGAAGCTGCTGTAAAAGTTTTACAACTTCTTCAGAACAACCTGGTCACAAAGCTGTAATTAAATGGCTTTAATTCTGCTATTCAGAAGAAGCAGACACAAGCGCGATTGATGAACCTGATATACAACATTTGCTTTATCCAGAGGTTTCTGTCAAGAGTGAGATGAGTATTTGAGTTGTTTGTGTTGTTGAGTCTCTTTCTTCTCATTAAAACATAAACACAGACTTTACTTAAAGCAACTGAGTAAAGTGAGTGTTGTTTTGCTCTTTTAATGACCTCCTGGAAGAGTTTTTGTCGAGTCATTTGACTCCTGAAGGATCTTCTCTTAGATCTCTTTCTATTTTACATGTGTGGAAAAGCCCTGGGTTTTTCTTAAACCCGAGAGCCACAGAAATGTCTTTATGGCCTTTTTTAATGTATTTAGAACTAGCATGAGACGCCTTTCGTATAAGTGGTTTCCTGGTTCAAGGTCTGTTTGGGAAATGACAATTTTTCAGACAAGGTCAAAAGAAAAGGCCTCCTCTCCAGTCACATTTCCAGTACAATAATACATTCAAGGTTTTCTAGAGATTTTTGTTGGAGGACCAACATGCAGGGCACCAAACACGGGCTGAGCAGAACAATTATTTTTACTAAGGAAAGTCAATGAAATGAACTAAAAGAAAACAGAACTAAATCATCCAAATAGAGTGAAGGCGTAAAGACACAAAAACAACTACAGACTAAGACCCAACAAAAAAAAAAATATATATATCTTTTTGAACATTAAACCATGTGTACTTGTGGGTAGGAAAAGAATACGTATAGATTAAATATGTGCAAAAAAAATAAATAAAAGCAGAAGGAAAATGTAATGAATACATTATGATGTATTTGGTTTAAATTAATTGTATTGAGATAGTCATTTTTAAAATATACACTTCTTAGTAATATTTTTTTAAAAATAGTATTAAACCTGACACTTAAATATACTGCCTTTATTTATGTACCTAATACCTTCATCTGTAACAAAAAACAGAGGCCCAAACCATTATCTTCCACCTCCATGCTTTTAAAGATGGTAGCCATTAAAGGTGAGATTCAGTGAGCTCGGACTTTTTTTTTTTTTTTTTCCCCATAAGAACATTTTATTGTAATGAGCTTTATCATGTTTAGGGATTTTGCCTTCTTGTTTGATCACTGCGTTCATTTTTGGAGAAAAAACATTCCAAAAATTCAGCTCCAGTTGAAAATTTATTGCTATTGAGGCAACTTTTTTTAACTGCACAGGAAAAAGGAAAACTATATATATATATTAAATATATATCTATACCTATATATTTTTTTTCTTCTGTTTATTATATTTTAGAATTCACAAAATAAACAATCAGCTTAAAAACACTCAGAAGTTTTTTTTTTTTTTCTTTCAATCTCCATGGTAACAGAGTTTACCCACCACCAGAGGATTCACTGTCTATGTTTTCACTGTTTGTGGCGATGCTGAATCTTTTCATTGTGTGGCCCCTCGTGTCCATCAGTTATTTAAGAAGGGTTCATCTTCTGTGAAATTGGAGGTAAAAAAAGCTCAAAAAAGCTAATTATGAAGACCAACTAAGTTGGCCAATCTTTCTATTATCAAGCAGCAGAAAGAAAGTTGAGTCAAACCAAAAAAGAAAGCAAAGAGATTAAGGACGAAGTGAAAGGAGGAACAACCACGGCCGTTTCCTGTCCCTTAATCAAAAGATTAAAGCTTTAGAAATGGATAATTATTCATAGAAGAGTAAACCTGCCCTGAACATGCAACATGATGTGAACTTTCCATCTGAATGACACAACATCAAAACCTTTGAAGATTTAAAAAAAATGCAAAAACATTTAGAACTCATCAGGTTGACTGAAGATCCACTGGAAGAAGGGACATTCAACTTTGATCCAAACTGGTCGAGGCGGACGGTTTACTGGTGTCTTACAATTTTCAAGATTCTTTTTTCCCCCCAGTCCCATAAATACAGAGTTTAAAACTCCTACATACAGTGGGTATCAAAAGTTTGGGCACCCCAGGTAAAGTTGTATATTATTGTGCAAAAAGAACCCAAGGAACGATCTCCTAAAATGATCAGTTTACAGATGGGACATTTTTTTAATATGTCCAAAAAATAGGCTTTAATCATTTAACAGAAAGCAAAACAATGTGTGTGCAAAAGTTTGGGCACCCTGCAGAGTTAGTACCTTGTACTGCCCCCTTTGGCAAGTATCACAGCTTGTAAATGCTTTTTGTATCCAGCCAAAAGTCTCTCCATTCTTGTTTGAGGTATTTTCATCCATTCTTCTTTACAAAAGTCTTTCAGTTCTTTGAGATTTCTGGGATGTCTGTTACACACTGCTCTGTTCAGGTCTCCACTGCATAATCCCTTGGTCACTTATTCAAGACAATTCAATGTACAGTTAAGGCAAGTCGGTTTAATTTAAATGAACTGAACTCAATAGACTGTAAGCATCTTCATTTATTTGGAATGATTTGAATTATTGCAAATATTATTATTATTGCTCACTATTTTTATTTTTTTTTCTCAACTTCCTTGTTGACACTAAAATCATAAGTAAATTGACACTTTATGAATAAACAGCATAAACATTGATTAATTGAAAGTTGTTGGTTGAATTCCTAGCTTTCTATGTACAATACATTTAACCTAAAGGAGCTTTGGGTTGTGTGAATTGTAGAGTAACAGTGCTTCTCTGTATGAGCAATACAACTATTTTACTCCAGTTAATGTATACTCACAAGGGTGAGAAGAGATAAACTGTTTAAAATTGAATTGCACGTATCAAAATATGGGATTTAAATCAACCTGCCAAGCACAAAATGTTGGTAATGATTGATTATTGTCAGTTCAAGAAATGAGGACGTTTTTGAAGTACAAGTACACCTATAAAAATATTTGTTTATGCTAATTTAAAACGTACCATTTAATCCAGCACTCAACTGAATTTAGCATCACCTTGACTGAAAAAAAGCATTGAAGACTTTTTTTTATATAATTAGAAATGCATTCAGGCATTTTTGCTAGTTTTATTTAGGGACACACATTTACAATATGATCCTATGGATGCAGTTTGGAAATAATATTTGTCCAAAATAAGAAATCACTTTTTTTTGTTTTGTTTTTTCAGGTTGGCTGGTGGGAGAACGGACACTTGCGCCTGCGTTACCATCCCTGGTCTCGTTATGGATCTTTTTTGAAGCCCCTGGATGACTCGCAGCACCTTCGCGTGGTCACTTTGGAGGAGAGGCCTTTCGTCATCGTGGAGCCCGCCGACCCCGGCACCAGCTCCTGCATCCGGGATTCAGTGCCCTGCAGGATGCCCATGAACTCCAGGTAATACGCACCACCCTGATCTGTTCTCACTTTGTTTCTCACTGTACCATGAAGTCTAAAAGAAGCCCTAAAGCCCAATGTAGTAGTTTAATGCTCTCAAATAAAACAACATCAAGACAACTTTGTATGAGACACTTAATTCTCATACAAGAGAAAAATTATTTCTTGTAAGTTCATTAAATCAAAAATATGGTCACACACTTAATCTAATGCACACAAGTAAACAATCTGTTTATCCATATTTGACATGAACATAGCTCCCAACCGTCTCTATAAGATGTTGCTAATAAAGTTTTACTACCACAACAATACATCATTGCTCCTCTAAAGTGGCCTGACATACCCCTAAAAAGCAATAGCTGCACACAGTTTTGTACTGTCAAGAAATAAACAGATTTTTGTTTGCTCATTATGTATAACTCACTGAAAAGAATAATCAGGAGATTCACATGTTTCAAAGAGAAACAAAAATGAAACAAAACATTAAAATTAATGTGGTTGGAGCAGAGCTGTGTTTTAGGATTTCTAACCAGGTTCTGCTCAATGACAAGTGAAACCTGAAACATCTAAGACAGTAAGACAGGTTAGTTGTTTCATCAAAGCAAAAAAAAAAAAAAAAACACTTCGCTTTAAAAAAAACATGTTTTTAATTATATCAAAAGGGTTTTTGAAACACATCCACTGCAATACTTAATGAGAGACTGAGTCATAACCACGAGCTGACATCCTGGTAGAAAGTCCACTGGTTAATTACAGAGCAGCTGCCAGGTAATGATGTGTTAAAATGATCAAAACAGCTATTTATCATTTTGCAAATGCAATGTGAAGCTATAGTTTAATCATCGTCTTTTACAATCAGCTGTCTCCGTCTTTGTATTTATGATTCACATCACACAAAGTGGTGTGTTTGTGCGCACACCCACTGCAAATAAACCATTTTTACGGCATTATGCCCATAATACATTTGGTTTAACGAGGATAGTGTTTTAGAAGTTTCTGCATTTGTCTGTTGAGTCATTTAAACCTTTGGTTTTCATTCAGTGCACCAGACTATAAAATCAGAGTTTGGTGTTTTTCTCTGTCTGATCTAATTAAACCCTATGGTATGAACCTTAGACTTTTTGTATATTTAATAAGTTGCAAAATATTCCTTTTAAAATGTCATTAAAATATATCAGAGGGTGCACACATTTTGATCATATTTCTCAAAAATCTGTGGTTTATTTAACTTCTTAGTTTTGCTTTTGATTTGATACAGAAAATGACAGTGTGAAATATTTTTAGATAAGTTTTGACATAAAGGTGAAAAATAAACAAAAGCAAGTAAAAGATTGATTGAAAATAAGCAGGAAATTGATGCAAAAATTAAAACAAAATTATGACTTGATTATTTTTTTTAGCATTTTCCAATTAAAAAAATCTGTTTATTTGATTTGAACCCAGCCATAATAAAATGGCACAATTTGTTTTTTTCTTTTATACTCATCATACTTCTTTACATTTTCTAATTAATATATGACATACTAATTGAAGTAGGTTTGATATATCTATTTTGCAATTTTTCGTTGTTTTATTCAATTATTTTTAATCTTTGAAATAACTCAAATCAAATGTGTTTATTTGGGTTGTTTAAATAAGAAGTTCTTTCTTGACCTCCTTTTGACTCCTATTAGAACTGTTTGCCAGGCATGTAGGCCATGTTGCTAGGTTACACAGCCAAGAGGTTTCCATGGCTTAGTGTCTGAAGGCCCATCAAATGGCCTCTTGCAGTAGCTGTGTGATGAAGGACACTGCAGCCACTTGACTGATGGCCATCTAAACGTCCTTGGATTCCAGTTTGTGTAACCTGCTAATGTTTTGTGTCACCCAAAGCCTCAAATGAGAATAGCGTTTCAAGGTAGTTTCTTTCTTTTAGGTATTGTCTTTGTAAAGATGCAGTACTTGCTTCTTTTTTTTTTTTTTTTCCTGAGCTGACTGGGCTGTCAAGCATTGCTTTTCCAAACACCACATCAGTATTGGTCCACTCAAGTCCTCTGCAACAATTCACTGCCTTCCTCTTCTGTCACCCACCAACCTCCTCCTGGTTTTGTGTCTTTTATCTCACATCTTTTCTCTTCAAGTTTGGTGGTGGAAGGAGCAACTCCCATGAAGCACTGCTGCAAAGGGTTCTGCATTGATGTGTTGAAACGTCTGGCCAAGATTGTGGGCTTCACCTACGATCTTTACTTGGTGACAAATGGCCGGCATGGGAAGAACATTGATGGGGAGTGGAACGGCATGGTCGGAGAGGTAAGGCTCTCTCTCACTTTGAATATGATAAGCCTGTATCGTGTTTTTTTTATTTATTTTTTTTGGTCCAAATTCCATTATTTGATGCTGTTGAATTTGTAAAGGTCTTCCGACTTTCTTATGAGCAGTTTGTTGATGCCCCCACCCACTTTCCTCAACACCAGTTTGATGCGAAATGTACCAAAGTGCCTGCTATGCTAATAATAATAAAGCACGCCTATTCCTTACACAGGCTTACAAAGTTTGTTACAAACACAGATTCAGCACCTGCAGGCCCACCAGTTTTTCAGCACACTCTCGGCTAATTAAAACTAAGATAAGCACAGGTTAAGTGTGTCAAAATGTTATCATGTCATAGAGTTGTTCTTTCTAAGCAGGACTGCAAAGATATGTAGAAATTCAGGGTCATGAATGGAGAGACAAGCATCCCTTCTTTTGTGCTGCCGTGGTGCCTCACCTTAGCATGCTTGGTTAATCATAGTCTTTTATTTTCTCTCTTTTTAATTTTGATTTGATCTGTTTATTCATTTTCTCAACCCACTATATCCCTTTCGGGGTCACAGGGTTGCCAGTGCCTGTCCCGGCTGCTGTTGGGCGGCGGGGGGGTACACTCGGCCAGTCTGTTGCAGGGCTTATTTGATCTACGTGTTGTGTAAATACGTAGCAATAAAGCTAAAAAAAAAAAAAAAAAAATGGACCCAACACTCAAAATGATCT
>BSAI01000106.1:14143122-14166894 GCA_036245035.1 Adrianichthys oophorus | reverse complement strand
AAAAAAATAAAAAAAAAAAAAAAAAAAAAAAAAAAAAAAAAAGGTTGCACTTGGAAGTGAAGGTTTAACTTTTTTTAAGTTGTGCACCAAAGGTTATTTTAATGAAAAAAAAGAGACATTGGGTCTTTTTAGTAAAAATAATAATGTACTGTATTTGTGATTGACAAAAGCTTCAGTTCAAAGATGGAGTTAGTATAGTTTAAGAAAAAAAAGGTTTAGCACAAAAATTGTTGTGCACATTCACAAAAAAGGGGTCACCTCATTCTGGGTTCAGACAGTTCATGCATTTTTTATGCACAGAATCAGCCGTGTGGCATTTTTACAAGTAAAACATTTTCACATGGCATTCTGTCGGGAGTTTTCCCGAAAGCCAGACCGGATAAAGGAACTCAAGACGTTTACCACTTTTTTTCTCCATCGTTTGATGACAGCTGACTGGTCAGGTAATTTCTTTAATCACAGACTGTGGATACATTTATTTCTGATAAGAAAAAGTGAAGAACCCATCCAGCTTTTCTTTTGTTGTTTTGTTTTTTTGCGACATTAATTTCTTATTATCACAATTGACGTAATTGGAAATTCAAATTCTAAGGCGTCTGTCTCAGCATTATCTCAGTGAAATTCATAAGTGTGTCTGCTGCAATACTTAGAAAGAATGTCTCTACAATATTTTGAGAATAAATGGGATGTTAAATAAATTCTGCAAAGCAAAGAAAATTTACACCAAATAGCATTTGATGCAGCATATTATTTACCAGTTAAGGACATTATGGAAGTTACATTTCTGAATACAGTATGATTTTGGATTTGCTATAAATCTGCTACTTAAACTAGAAAGTGTTTAGGTGGTTGGGAGTTTGCTGAAGATAAAAAAGGTGGTATTTCTTCTGAGTTTGTCCCAACTGATCTTATTAGGCGATGTGGAGCGATAGTTATTTTTCCACATAATATGTTGAGGTCTTTGAGTGAATATTTACATCTGTTTAACATCCATCTGCACAGTTCTTGAGAGTCCTGTGTTCTGGGATGTGGATGTCTCCCTCTCTATGCATCCCTTGCTGCCTCCTGTCCGGTCTCTCTCAGTCTCTCATTAAGTTTCTTAATTATAATGTGCCCAGGGCCAGCTGGGCAAGTATGAAACTGTGTGTCCTTACTCGTGCTGATTACTTGCATCAGACAAGAAAAAAAAAAACTTGCTCTTTTCATGTTTTTAATGTAAACGCCACATTTTACACTTTTACTTTGAACTTTTTTTCCACATCAATGCCTCCATGTCGGTCACTTACTAAGAAGTCTTTGCTGCAGTGAACAGACTTCATTCTGAAATCTGAAATGACCCAGTTAAAGAATTTGATTTATTATCAAAGACTGGTCAATCCTGACAAGCAAGGATGTTTTTAATGACTGCATCTCATCAGATCCCTGCAAAAACTTCTCTTTGTTATCTTCAGAAATTTTCCATTTTAAACTCTTTTTCTTTACTTAAGATAATAAATGAGCTGATTACTAATTGGTGTTAAATTGATTTATTTTGCTGTAAAAAACAAATTGATCTGTTTTTAATTTATTTAGTATAATTAATTTAAAATACATAAAAAAAAATCTGGGGCTTGAGTCAGAAGATTTTTGTCGTTTGTTTCTTCTAAAGAGATGAAGTCTTGGAACCAGCTCAGAAAAATCCTTGGAAGACGTAGAAACCTCACCTGAGAAATGAAACATGGTGCCCCTCGTAATTTTGGCCAACTCTTTCAGTCAGTCAATCTAAAGCATGAAGCTTTGATCAGATATCTGTCTCAGACCTTAACTTTTTAAAAACAAAATTAGAACCAGCATGAACAATTTTAAAGTGCGTAATGAACAATGAATTTCACAGTTGTTGACCAAGGGAGTAAAGCTGTTTTTGGAAAAAAAAAAAAAACTTTATGAGCTTAAAAAGAATTTTTGAATTCTCTAAAAACAACAATCTTGTCCAGGCATTTTTTAAAAAAACATCATAAGGATTAATTGCTTGTATTCTCCTTTCTCACTAACGTCAGTTGCTGTTTTTGATTGTTCTATAGAATCTCTTAAATTTTGGCGTCAGTTACCTTCACATGATATTTTTCTTTGCCATTCAACACATTATTTGTCATCATAAATGTTTTTTTATTTCTTTGAGTTATTTACATTTTCTCCTTTGCTTGATGTCTGTTTTTTATTTTAGAAATATAATCAGAATTAGGCTTATGAACAAAACTGCACTCCAATCCTGTCACTGATCTAAGCTGTATTGCTGTATTGGAAAAGTGTCAGTTGTGACCTGGATTTCAAGTTAATTAACAGCTATAACCAAAGCTTTTGATGGTTTTCAACTACAGATTTTTGCTCAGGAGATTCGATTACCTGGACAGTCTCATCTGACAGTTTAGCGGCTCAGGAATGATCTAACAGACAGCCCCTATGCTTTGCTGCAGATGACCTAATCGGATGTTTTTTTTGTGGGATCTTCAAAATTCTATCCTGATATTTTTTTGTCATTTTGTCTTTTTCTCTGCTTTATGGCTGATCATTTTTGGGTTTGTGGACATTTGTGCATGTCTGCTGCAGCATCATCTCCTTGTTTTGACAGGAAACTGCAGCTTGTTGGATCTAGTTAGACTTTTGAACCTCACTAACCCTGAGCAGAAGAGAACATAGGGTTTTATGGGCATCCTGCATGGATCACATTCATTTTCATCCACCCTACTTTTACTTAAGTGTATGCAACTCCCATACTTCTACATAGATACAGTTAAAACATCCTACAATTCCTTGCAATGTTTGAGATTTTTTTTCAGATTACAGGACTTGACGCTACTATTTAGTAATTAAAAATGCACACATTGTTGCTAATGCAAGGGACATTGTATTTAATGTTTACTTCACTAGCCCAGTTGTTGTGTGGTTGTTTTTCATGATTTGTTGGATATTTTGATCTTCTTGTCTTTTCAAGAAGATCATATTTATTGGTACTACTTTGTAAAGCAATAATAATAACAATAAGAAGGGCTCACATCTTTAAAGATGAAACTTTCCTGACATGATTCCAGGACATGTTTGTCTTTACAAGCGGCAAATTACACATGTCTAACAGGGGGACTTCTTCTCCGACTTTGTTTTCTTTTATTATTTTGTTTCTCTTTGTGCCTTTACCTTTAGGGGTGTTCAAGTTTTGAAAATCTGCCACAGATAGCTTTAAGCTTAACCTGAACTTGTGATTTCACAGTCAATTCACATCAATTTACAAATCCAAGAGGTCTTCTTCTGTCTGATGGAGTGAGTTCTCATGAGCAACTCTTCGGTTAATCTGTCTACAATAGATTTCTACATTTTAAGGACTATGCATTCCCAAAACACATGTGAAAAGGCCCTGCCCACCTCCCCCAGGGTGTGTTTTAACAGTTTCCTGCCTCAGCCAGGTCTGGGTTATTGTAAGATGTAAGGAGTTAGAGTGTGGGGTGAAAACTAAATCCAGAATAATATTTTTTTTCTATATGGTTCATATAGTCCCTTTGAAAAACATGAATATTCACTTAATGATGAAGATTTTATGAAGCTTTCCTTGTAATTTAGTGTAACCATGTAGGATTAGGATAAAAAAAAAAAAACACATGTAAGTTACTTCAGCAGACCAGTTCTAGTGCAGAATCACAACAAAGTCCTGAAAAGGCTTTGAAGATTTCAGCAGAAACCGTGTTGAAGATGGTAAAGGGATCTCGGTGGTTCCTGCTGAGAGACTTTATCTCTACAGAGTCTGAGCTTGGGTCAGAACAGAGAAATGAAAGCGTCCTCCAGCCTGCAGAGTCCCTCAGCTGACATCCTGTGACCTCTGAGTCACGAAAGATAAAGCGTGACAGAGCTCCAAATCCCTTTACTTCTTCACCTGCTGACCACCTGAACCAGCATTACTGCTGCTGGGGGGGGGTCATAAGAAAAAGAAAGAAGTCCTTAAGGAAACACACACGACCTGAAATCTAAACTTGCGAGCTCCCTAACTGTCCTTTTACAAGTCCTGGTACTGGAGAATGGTGAGGAACAAAGCTTCTCTTGTTTTTAATTTTCTTGGCTTTAAAGAAACAAAAATGTAGGGATTTAAAATGAATGATGTGTGCAATGTTATAGTTGAATGTAAAGAGCACAGAAGCTGCTAAAATACAAAATGAATAGAAACATTGAAAATCTCCTTAAAATAATAATATGTGGTCAGGTATTAGCCAATATTGCATTAGTTTGTTCATTTAGGGTATTTTAAAATAGAACTTGAATCTTTTGTTTTTGTCATCTTTAGTTATTTAACAACCGTGTGAAGATGTTTTGTTTTTTTTTTTTTTAGTTCTTTTCTTGTTTTTGTCATGTTTGTGAGTTTTCTCCTGTTGCAGTCTCACCAGGTTTCATTAATAATACCCACAGCTGTTCTGGTTTTCAGTTCATCCTTGTCATGTTGACTGTGTTTTCCCTTTTTATTTCTCTCTTGTTTCGTTGGTTTTTTTTATATGTTTACATTAAACCTCTCCGCTCTTCTGCACATTTGGGTCCGATCGCCTTCATTCCTGCTCCTGACACTATGAGTCTATTTGTGAATGTTTAAATTTCATTTTACACCTTTTCTTAATTAAAAATGATCTTCACTTAGTTGCAATCAATTTTTTGCGTCACTATATCTTAATGTTTTACAATTCTCTTCTTCTGCATACCTCTTTATTTGAAAAGGTTCACTTTAATTTAGATTCTCTTTAGTTAGTCATTTCTCATTTATTTGTGTATAATATTACGAGGATTTAATCTTATTTTATTGCTGGTGAATGGTGTTTTGATAGAGCTGTGTCTTTTACATGAAAGGTGCTTTTATTTAAGTTTCAAACTTTTTCTCTTATTCCGTTTCAGATTGTTTTTGGAGTTACATCTACTTCTTGAAATTATATTTTGACAAAATGTATATATTCCATGCAAAAAGTCAAATATATCAGGAATACATCAAATCAATAAAATTAAGCAATAAAAATAACTGGAATGTTTGTTAGTTTTAAAAAAAAAAAATGTATGTAGGCCTATACTGTATATATGATTTAGTTACATAAATGTAGGTAGGTTACCTTTGGAACATTTTTTTAACTCATCTCACAAAGTTTAAATGAGTTGGTAGATTTTTGATTAATTATGTTTCTTGCATCATTTGTTTCGGGAAACGTTTTAATCTTTTCGTTTTCAATTGCTCCCTTTGGGAATTTCCACAGTGAAGCATTCTCCTCCATCTAGTCATCCTCCTTGTTCGCATCAACAACCCTCATGTCCTCCTTGACCAAACCCATCAGTCCCTCAGGATCCTTTTACCAACATCATCATGGTCCCTACTCTCAACATGTTCAAACCACCTCATTTATCTCCAAAACATCTAACATGTTCCTCTGATGTACCCTAATGGGAGTTGGTTTGATATTTTTAACTTTGGCAGATTTGCGCCTCCGGTCCACCAATGCATTCCACTGTTGCACTTAACATCTCATCTAAGTTTTGGCTGCTTTGCTCTCCAGGTGGTTTCCAACAGAGCTGACATGGCCATCGGCTCCCTCACCATCAATGAGGAGCGGTCGGAGGTGGTGGAGTTCTCTGTTCCGTTCGTGGAGACCGGCATCAGCGTCATGGTTTCACGCAGTAATGGCACAGTTTCACCGTCTGCTTTCCTGGGTGAGGTTTTCCACAACTCCACCTTAATGTTTACCTTGTCACTTGATATTTCTAATCCTGCCTTTTAAAACCTTCAGTGTCTTCTTTACATTCAACAGACAGGATGTATTTGCCTTTGTGGAGGGTAGTTCTTCCTCCACCATGCTCAGGGCCTTCACCTCCACTTCCATGAATTTAGAGTGTCACTCTTGTAAACAGAGATCACAGATGTTTCTGGAATTGAATCAGTTAAAATGCTGAATTTGTGACAGAAGTTCAAGCAGATTTTATTTTGCAATTATGAGATTCATTACTGCATCTTTGTCTTTTGGTTCTTTTCTTTAGAAGTTGCCAAATCAAATCAAATGTGTCAGCTCCTCAATGTTCTCCTATCTTTATTTCAGACTTTTGTAACCTGTCAACACATTCCCATTCATGTCTTTCATCATCCTAACATGTTGCACATCTCTCCCATGGTCAGATATATTTATTGTTTTTTTTTTTTTTTTTTTTACATATGTGATTTTTTTTGGCCATTTCTTTCCTTTACATTTTTCAAAGTTTGAATGTTTCCATGTCTTCTTGATTTTTCCACCAGAAAAAAAACAAACAAAAAAAAAAAAAAAAAAAACACATAAAACAATGGAATGAGTATAATAAGTTTTTCTAAAACCACAGTTTAACCATTTTTTTTCTGCTCGTGTGTGCATGTTGTGGTAGCTGTGAAAGGCAGGTGTATAAATATAAGAGCATCTATAAGTACTAGTGTGCCATCATTGCTGCAGGTGAAGGAAATCTCTCTAAATCCTCTTTATAGCCACTTTAGAGTGTTTACAAGAAGAAGAGGCTTTAGGGTTGAACTTGGCACATCAAGAATAAAAAACTGGATTCCATCAGCTGGGATTTCAACATGTTTTAGGGCAGACCCTAAAAAAAAAAAAAAAAAAAAAAAAAAAAAAAAAGATGAACTCTTTTGATTTCAATCCACTGGATGTCACATACTTGAAACATGATTCACTTTAAATGAAAAAAAAACTGAACATAACTGGAAACATGGGATGGGTCTAATGTAATAAAAACATATATCCCACCATAATTGTTTCCCATCATCCTCTTCTTGACCTTATTAAGGACTATAGACATGAGACTGGAGAGATTTTATAAGGAAAAACATAAATTAGAGATTTGAGCATTTGGAAAATCTACCCAACAAAAAAACTGTATCACTCTAATCAACTCGGACCTCAAAAATACATAGATGGATTACGAGAGATGAAGTCACAGCGTCTTTACCATAGTCGAGGAATGTTTACCTCACCCCTTCCCTCAGGAGGGATCTTCTCTTTAAAAAAAAAAAAAAAAGGGGGGGGGATTTTATATAATTTTTGCTGTATTGCTCGCTGGCTGTATTTTTTTTTAATTTGTTTTTAGAGCTGTAGATAAAAAAAAAAAAAAAAAACTTTGAGAATTTAGTATTAAGTTTAATAAGATACGTTTGTTCTTTTACTTCCTCTCAAGCTTAAAACTATGAACTAAATTGCTACATTTCACTGACATTGAAGTTGGTTTCCATAGATAAGATCGGGAGGTCTGGGACTTTTCAGCCAATCAGGTGTTCAAGATGCAGTTGGTTCCTCAAATGTCCTTTAAATAGAAATCTGGTTTAAATACATAAATGAAAGAAGTTTACATAGATTTCTCTCAGGAAAAAAAAAAAAAAAGCTTGATTCAGCATTTGGCTGGTTTGTAAACACTCCCTTTGTTCCATGAACGTACAGTAAGATGAGGACTCTGAAGAATTTCCATGAGATGCAGATGTCCTAAAGTACTGTCTTGAGCATAAGGAAAGGAAACTTTTCCCTCATTTTTTACATGTGCTGCATTTTTTTTTTAACTAGAAGTCCCTCTAACATGACATAGTGATGGAATTGTTAACCAATAAAAAAGTAGAGGTGCTTAAAATATACATATACATTATATCTTTACAGCAGCATTCACTAGTTAAATTAGTGTTTCTGATGTTAGTCTTTGGGACACACAAAACGACATGAACTGCTACTTTTAGAAATAGAAAGATTTTTTTTTTTTAATTGAACTGAACCAATAATATTTCTTGCATTTAATAAATAAATGTCAGCCGCAGTCTCTTGATATTTGAAAGACTTCTGGCAATATTTCACTATCAAAAATGCTACATATGAGTGGCATTATTGTGCAGTTTACACAGGTGGAATAATCTGAGCTGCAGGTCAGTAGCTTTTTATCTGAAACAACTAATTTGATGTCTTGATAATCCAATTAAGTAGTAGCTGATTACTTTCTGTGGTTTTTAAAATGGTCAGTTTTTGTTTGAATTGGGTCCATTTTGGGGGGGTAGTTTTATTACTCTAGAAGTACGTCTGCTTTAGTACACATCTTCAGTATAGGACAGTAGGTTTCTACAACATTCACTGCATGTAAAGTACATTAGCAGCAATGTTAGTTTCTGCAGAATTCTGGCCTGTTGAAAGACGGAATAGAAAATAAAACAATGCACTCCACCATGTCACAATGTGACTTCTGCCTCTGCTCTAGAAACAAAGCTGAGTTTCAGCTCTGCTTTTTTTTGTCACCAACCTGAAGTGGCAGCAGCTTGATAAAACGTGATGCAGCAGTGCGGCCTGATCAACCTTTCATTCTCTCTCTTTTTTAATGAGGTTGCCCAGCAGCCCTGACATTTTATATAGTGCTGTGCAGTATGTGGGAAGTCATTTCTCTGTGATAAAAAGAGGGCCTTCATAAAGCTGCCAACTCTGACTTTAAAACAGGATTTTCTCTGCTCTGAAACAAGCTGGCTTCAACTAAGATAACTGTTAATGCACAAATCTTCTTACCTTATAACCATTTATTTATCGTTAGGATGAAGGAAGCTAAAATGGTGAGTATTCAATTTAGGAAAGAGAGGACTGGAGCCTCAGATTGATGCAACATAAAAAATCCAAACACGGGGAGGGGGTGTTTGAAGCAGAAAACAACTGAGGCATTTCAGATGTTCTCAGATGTTTTAATCTGCACGCCGTCTGGTTGACATGATGCCGTGTGTGCGCCGGCGAGTGCGTGCGCATGCAGCAGAGGAGACCCTGTAGCAAAATTGACTTGTTAACACAGGGCAGCGTCTCAGGCGATTACTCCTTAAGCCCACCATATGTGCTTGGAAGCTGTCTGTGAAAATTGTGCATGCATTCTGCTGCAGTCAGGGTATATTTGGATTGTAAAACAAATCTCTACATTGTTGGGTGTTTTACATAATTAGTTGCATAACTGCACTCTTATTTTACAGCATTGCGTCTTTATATCTTTGATAAATCTTCGACTGGTGTCAATTCTGTTGCATTTTTCTCAGTCCGGACATGCAGTTTTAGGAGACGCTCATCCTGGAATTTGTCCTACAAACCTGGAAGCTCATTGATTTCCTTTCTGTGTCTAACTCAAATCTGCAGCAAGTATCAAACCCTGACAGTGCTGATCCTCTCCGTTGTACATTTATTCATCTGTCAGTTAAGATTTAGGAGACAATTGGAAACACATCATGGCTGGATGGAGACTGAAGGCTCCCAAGGCCATTTTCTCTTGTGTGGTGACAAGAGTGGGAACTGCATTGCATATACAGATGTGTTGGTGGAGGTTTTTCTGATTGCAGTTTGAGTGAATGAGAGGCTTTGAAGCAACAAAAGAGCAGAAGGAAGAAGAACAAAGTAAATTAGATGCGGAGATGTTGGTGATCTATTACAACAGCAGCCACTTTCAAATTGAAAAGAAGAACAATTTTTCCCAAAATTCAAAAGAGTTCCCTTTTAACATTTAAATTGAATCCAATATTTTCACCAACACCAAACCGTTCAGATAAACTTTTGCAAGAAAAAACCTGGAGGACCAAACAGACATATTCTTTGAGTAGGTTAAACTACAAAAGCAATCCATCCAAAGTTTTAAAAATGTATCACATCACTGATTTTGTAATGGCACACTTACCAAGATGGTATTATTTTAGAAAGAAAACGTTTTTTTTTTGTGTGGGTATTTGTCGTAATGCAATGTTTCTTAATTTGTCTTAGGTATTTGACAAGCTGGAAATTAAATGCATGAAATAAACTTAAGAGTATCTGTTTTCTTGCAGGCTATGAATCTGCAGATTCCTTTGTTTATTGACACAAAATAACTCTGGAAATATGAGTGGAATTTCCCAGGGTTCTCTGTCACCTTTGCCTGGCCAAGCACATGCAACAGTTTAAAAACTGCATAAAAATCCTTACGTTTATCCTGTTAACAGAATAATTGCAATCATCCAGAAAGCTAAATGCAGTAGTTCATACAAAAAAAAAATAAAGTTCCAATGAGCCTCGTGTTATCAGTGGTTGTGAGGAAGGATTATAAAATAAGTTTTACAGAGAAACACAAACATGCTTTTAGACATTTGTCAACTCCAGACATGAATGAAACATTATGGTTGCTATGTAGCTTTCACCTTCATTTAAGGCAGCTATTTTTCTTTTTTAAATCAAATTAAGTTTTAACAGTTTTTACTCATGAAAACCAGACATTCATTTTTAACTTGAGCTAGTCTAAAGATGCCAAAACGTGGTTCTCATTTTCATGGGTCATACGGGGAGCAGAAAACAAGGAGGATGCAAGAGGCTTAAACAAACCTAAACATTGAATGAATGAACTGAAGCCTAAAATGGCCTGACAATGAAGAACTGAACAACAGACACTTATATACACTGAGGACAATTAACAGAAATGAAGACAGCTGTGGATGATCAACATGCACCTTGAGTGACTGAAAGGGGACAACTCAGAATGTGACCAAAACCCCCACCACCAAAAACCAAACTAAACCACAAAAATCTTCACAGAAGGAATATTATTTTAATTGCATTCAGTCTTAAGCATCAATTTACTGAATCTATTTATTTATTAAATAGATTTATTTGTGCAAATTTGTCCTTTCATCCCCAGTTTAATTTAAAAAGAAATTATTTTTAAATGTGTTTTTTAAATTTTGTAGGAAATGTGACATTGAAACCAGTCTAAGTGAGCCTGACCATAACAGAGCTGGGTCACAAAAGGAGGAACTGAACAGGAACTGTCAAAGAACAGAAAAAGTGAAGGGAAGCAAAAAAAAAGTGTTTGAAAGAACAGTCAAGTACATTGCTGGCTTGTCATTCACACTGGCAATTTGGAGGTAAACGCTTTTCCTTAAAGTGAAGTGCAGCTCACCAAAGCATGCTTTAGCAACAGGAGTGTGCATGTGTGAATTCAGCAGTGGACAGTTTATAAAAGGAAGAAAAAAAACTTTTAAATGTCAGAAAAAATGTTTTAAGCTATGAAGAAAATGACCAAAGCAACTCAAAGAAAAACAATTGTAAAAGAGACCAAAAAAATAGATTTTTGAAAAGACATTTTATCAGACGAAATAGTACAGTGTAGTGTTTAAAGCACAAAACCATAGTTGATAACAACATTTTAATGGAAACCTCTCAGCTGTCAAGCATGGTGGTAGAGGAAGAGTGATATGGGTATGTTTTTGTGTAATTTTTTTTTTATTGACATGGAGTTCACAAACTCCTTTATGAGAAAGCACATCACTGATCCAGTGACGTCGCCCGGATTGGCGTTACCGGGGCCTCACCCTGGAGCCAGGCGAGCGCCTGGTGGCTGGAGCTCCTCTCACAGGCCCCAGTCGGGTAAAACCCAAACGGTTGACATGGGATCACTCCCCAGTGGGCCCACCACCTGCAGGAGAGCTCAGAAGGGGCCGGTGCAATGTGGTTTGGGTGGCAGTCGAGGGCGAGTGCCTTGGCGGCCTAAACCTCAGTCATGGAACTTGGCTTTTGGGACATGGAACGTCACTTCTCTGGGAGGGAAGGAGCCTGAGCTTGTGCGAGAGGTTGAGAGGCACCGGCTGGACATAGTTGGGCTCACCTCTATGCACAGTCTGGGCTCTGAAACTCAGTCACTCGAGAGGGGTTGGACTCTCTACCATTCAGGAGTTGCACATGGTGAGAGGCGGCGGGCTGGGGTGGGCTTACTCATGAGCCCCCAGCTTAGCCGCCAAGTGTTGGAGTTCACCCCGGTGGACGAGAGAGTTGCGTCCCTCCGCCTTCGGGTGGGGGGCAGGTCTCTGACTGTGGTTTCAGCTTACGGGCCGAACAGCAGTTCGGAGTACCCAGCTTTCTTGGTGTCTCTCGGAGGGGTACTGGAAAGCGCCCCGACGGGGGACTCCATTGTCCTCCTGGGCGACTTCAATGCCCACGTGGGTAACGACAGTAGCACCTGGAGGGGCGTGATTGATAGGAACGGCTTCCCTGATCTGAACCCGAGCGGTGTTTTGTTGTTAGACTTCTGTGCTAGTCATAGTTTGTCCATAACAAACACCATGTTCCAGCACAAGGGTGTCCATCAATACACGTGGCATCAGGACACCCTCGGCAGGAGATCATTGATCGACTTTGTAGTCGTTTCAGGCGACCTTCGGCCGTGTGTTTTGGACACTCGGGTAAAGAGAGGGGCAGAGCTGTCCACTGAGCACTACCTGGTGGTGAGTTGGATTCGATGGCGGGGATGGAGGCCGGTAAGACTTGGTAGACCCAAACGTACTATGAGGGTCTGCTGGGAACGTTTGGCTGAGCCCTCCGTCAGGGAAGTCTTTAACTCCCACATCCTGGAGAACTTCAAACAGGTACCGAGGGAGGCTGGTAACATTGAGTCTGAATGGACCATGTTCTCCACCTCCATTGTCTCTGCTGCTGTTCGGAGCTGTGGTCGCAAGGTCTCTGTTGCCTGTCGTGGCGGCACCCCCCGAACCTGTTGGTGGACACCGGAAGTAAGGGATGCCGTCAAGCTGAAGAAGGAGTCCTATCAGGTCTGGCTGGCTTGTGGGACTCCAGAGGCAGCTGACAGGTATCGGCATTCTAAGTGAGCTGTGGCTCAGGCTGTAGTAGAGGCAAAAACTCGGTCCTGGGAGGAGTTCGGTGAGGCCATGGATGCTGTGGGAGTGTCTTGGCTGACACGTCTCTGCAGCAGCGCGTGGCAGTCGGGAACAGTACCACTGGACTGGCAGACAGGGGTGGTGGTTCCCCTTTTCAAGAAGGGGGACCGGAGGGTGTGTTTCAACTACCGGGGAATCACACTCCTCAGCCTCCCTGGGAAAGTCTATGCCAGGGTACTGGAGAGGAGAGTCCGGCCGATAGTCGAACCTCAGATTCAAGAACAACAATGCGGTTTCGGTCCTGGCCGTGGAACTGTGGATCAGCTCTACACCCTGTCTAGGGTACTGGAGGGTTCGTGGGAGTTCGCTCATCCTGTCCATATGTGTCTTGTGGATTTGGAGAAAGCATTTGACCGTGTGCCCCGAGGTGTCCTGTGGAGGGTACTTTGGGAGTATGGGGTCCGGGGAGCCTTACTCAGGGCTGTCCGGTCTCTGTATGACCAGAGCAGGAGCTTGGTCCGCATAGCTGGCACTAAGTCAGACCTGTTCGCGGTGCATGTTGGACTCCGGTTCTGTTCATAGTCTTTATGGACAGAATTTCTAGGTGCAGCCAGGGTCCGGAGGGGGTCTGGTTTGGGAACCACAGGATTTCCTCTCTGCTCTTTGCAGAAGATGTTGTCCTGTTGGCTTCATCGAGCCAGGACCTCCAGCATGCATTGGAACGGTTTGCAGCCAAGTGTAAAGCGGCAGGGATGAGGGCCAGCACCGCTAAGTCTGAGGCCATGGTTCTCGACCGGAGAAAGGTGGTTTGCCCTCTCTGGGTGGGTGGAGTGCTCCTTCCCCAAGTGGAGGAGTTTAAGTATCTTAGGGTCTTGTTCACGAGTGAGGGAAGATCGGAGCGTGAGATCGACAGGCGGATTGGTGCTGTGTCCACCGTCATGCGGTCGCTGTCCCGGTCCGTCATGGTGAAGAAAGAGCTAAGCCAGAAAGCAAGGCTCTCAATTTACCGGTCGATCTACGCCCCAATACTCACCTATGGTCATGAGTTCTGGGTCATGACCGAAAGAACGAGGTCCCGGATCCAGGCGGCTGAAATGAACTTCCTCCGTAGGATGGCTGGGCGCTCACTTAGAGATAGGGTGAGAAGCTTGGTCGCCCGGGAGGAGCTCGGAGTAGAGCCGCTTCTCCTCCACATCGAGAGGAGCCAGTTGAGGTGCCTCTGGCATTTGGTTCGGATGCCCCCTGGACGCCTCCCTAGGGAGGTGTTCCGGGCATGTCCCACTGGGAGGAGGCCCCGGGGAAGACCCAGGACATGCTGGAGAGACTACGTCTCTCGGCTGGCCTGGGAACGACTCGGGGTCCCCCCAGAGGAGCTGGAGGAAGTGTCCGGGGAGCGGGAAGTCTGGGCATCTTTACTTAGACTGCTGCCCCCGCAACCCGGTCCCGGATAAGCGGAAGAAGATGGATGGATGGATGGATGGACATGGAGCTCATTTTTTTTTTATTAAACCCTGTTTTCTAGTAGTAAAAGGAAGGCTGTCTGTCCAAAAGATAAACAGTGACAGGTATATGTTCTGCTTCTTTTTTTTTTTTTTTTTTCTCATTTCCAGAGGATTTTAAACTAAATCTCAGAATTTTTCTTTAAACTCGAACAATAAAGTAAACAAAAAATAAATTGTTTACCTTCTTTAATATTGTCATAGTGTACATGCAAAAACTTTTTCCTTTTAAATTTTGGACTTACAAAAGTTTTTTATTTTTGCTCAACTTCTTAAAAACCTGCCAAAAATGTTACCTCTTACCTTTTTACGGACATGAATTTGAGTCAAAACATGACATCAAAACAACTTTTTGTAGCTTCCTCAGATTTTACAAAAACTTTGCCAACATTGTCAAAATTATTGAAATGTATTTCACATATGTCCTACATGTATTTGACGCTGTAGTTAAATAAAGTTTCCTTATAATATATTTTTAAAAAGTTTCTAATTTAAAAAAATTCTAAATTAAAATTTTTTTTTAAAAAGAAATCCATAAAATAAAAAAATGTAGCTACTACAATATTCTTAAGGATTTTTTTTTACAAATCAAAACAAATTAAAAAATACAATGACTTCAGAGCACTTTGATATTCTAAAACTTTACCCAACATCACCTGGGTTTGTGACAGAAAAGTCTGCCCTACCATTGTTTTAAGAGTCCAGTTTTACAAATATGCACTTTTTGTAGCTGCCATGTTTATGCATTTGAGATTTTCAGGTGTGCATTAGATTGTGTAATTTATGCACATGATATTTTCATAATAAACCAGTATAATTACACTATTAGTGGCATTGTAAGAGACCATTAGGGAGTCCTTGCATAGAGACATAACTGGTTGTGCTCTACGTAGAAAGCTGCATTTTAGTACAACCCATCAAGGCATTATGGCAGCATTATGATAATGCGAACCGAGACACTGTTGTGACCCGTTTCTTATTGTGTTGGACCTCTGCAGTTTTGCTTCAGAGGCTCCTGTTGCTTTCAGTTCTGAGAAAATAAAGGTCATGCGTTTGAATCTCAGAGAACCTGCTGGGAACATGTTGGCAAGCAAAGCAAACACACAAGGCTGCCTCTTTACGCAGAGACTGATCCTGAAATGCCCTTGAGGTGGGAGACACAAGCATTTTTTAACCTCCGCCTCAGCCAGTTTTAGGCCACGACTGTTCAGATTTTCATCTAAAAGGAATGAAGAATTACAGAAATCTACAATTTAAAGGACAACTTGGACATGTCTTTTTCTATCTTTATCCACCAAGGTAAATAAAAACTGTACGGGAATCTTAAGGTTTATGAAGCATGTGTTCATCTACAGTTTTTGAGTTTGTTTGTTCAAAAGGAAACCAAAACCCTCGTTTGACAAAAACAAACTACCGTAATCCACTTATTAATCTAAGATACTGTCTCCATAACTACCGATGAATAACAGTTGAGGGGTATGGTTCTTTTTTTTGTGAAATACTTTTAGTAAACACTTGTATGGTCAAATTTGGCCTTTTCTAAAGAAATAAAATCTCTGCCAGCACTTAAAACATTATACTTTGCCATCATTGTTAGGCTTGAGCCATAACAACTTCTGAAATGGATCATGAAATTATGAATCGGCACGGGTTTGTTCTCTGGCAAAATGGACAACTAGATTGGAACTTGTGGAGAGTGTGGCCTCGGTCCTCATGGCGCACAGTTTGGCTGCATTAAAAGCATGCTAGCAGTTACTGGCAGCAAGTTTAATGGATAAATCTTCAGTCACTCCAGCTGATCCCTCACTGTGGGACCAGCAGTGGACCAAAAGCCTCACATGTAAACTGTGCTTGCTCTTCTATGGTGTGTCTGTGCATCGTTTGATTTATTACCTGGTCCTATTTTTTTCAGAGCAATTTCAGACTTTTATGCGAATAATCCAAAAAAGTAAAGCAAAATTTGTCATGAGCTGAAAAAAAAAGAATTAAAAGTTGTTGAAAAATGAACATCTGAAGGTAAGAATGCGGAATAAAACATGCCATGACTAAACTTGAAGAGTTTTAAATATACATTACTTAATGCATTGCATGCATATACTTACAAACACATATACACAATGAAACAAACCCATAAAACTACAAAACATAATACAACTACATGAACTGCCACCATTCATTGTGATGTGGTTTGTTTTATAACTTTTTTCCCCCTCAACCATATTTTATTTTGTAAATAGATGGCACAGTTTTACTGCCCCCTCCATGAAAGTGATTTCCTTTTCTTATCCCAAATGATTTGCCTGCATAAGAAAACCAGGCGTTCCTTTACCAGCCACACAGTGAGCTGTAGTGCTTCTTTCAAGACCTGCTTTAGTCATATTCAATTTTTTTGTTTTTGTCTTTTAGTTGACAAATCCAGTGGTTGTCTGACTGTACATAACCATTCCAGCCCCATGCTAACAGCATAACCGTGTTCATAACCATGAATCAGAACGTCCATAATTTACAAAATAAAAGAGTTTAATGTAATAAATAACGCCTAATTTTTACACTTTTACAAAATAAAATGTAGTGTGTTTTTGTTTCTTCTTGTTCGTTTTTAGATATATATTTGTGTGTTCATAAAAGATAGCAAAAAGCCCTACACGTCTTTCAAAAATGTTTTAAAGATCCTGCTTTTGGAAGGGCTGTTTTGGAACTTTGTTAGGCTTTTATTGATCAAGGGAATCCATAAGTACAACAGGTTAATAAAGACTGAGTCTACTGTGCCTTTTTCCTGTTTGCACCATAACTCTTGGTATTTGAAAAGGTTGCATTTCAAGCTTTGCTGCTTTCCTTTTATTTCCACAATTAAATTTTTATTTTCTGTTGAGCACAAGGAGGCTCGGCACACAGAGAGGGGAAAACCGTGTTGTTAAATTGGACTAATGACCAAAAACAGAGGAACTGGAATGTCAGCTCTGTACTGGCAAAACCCTGTGTCTTTATCTCATACTAGCATGTGTGCCTGTGTGTGTTTGTGTGTACGTTTGTGTTGCAGAGCCCTACAGCCCGGCGGTGTGGGTGATGATGTTTGTAATGTGCCTGTCAGTGGTGGCTGTCACCGTCTTCATTTTTGAGTTCTTCAGCCCCGTGGGATACAACCGCAGCCTGCAGAGCGCCAAGAGTAAGAGATGCAGTCCCTCCGACCGCAGTGTGCCAATCAGCCGCCACCGTCGCTCATTTCACAACATTATTTCCAACTTGTCAATTTGTCAGTTATGTAAGCATCATGGCTGATTTGATCCCTGACAACATTATCATACATACTTTCTGCATTACTTGTCAGTTTAGTATTTTAACAAAGCAATTTTTATGTGGCATCTTTGCTACTTGACTTGGTTAACAGTTAATCCTTTTACACCGGAGATATCGCCGGCGACACCTTAATAATGACAGGATTCATGATTCACATGATGTAAATCTTTGACCCTTCACTCAATCAACGTGAATTTGCTGTTTCTGGTGGGAAAAAAAACAGCTTTTTAAAATTTGCATGGCACCCACATTATTAATGTAAAGTGTTGTATAGCAACATTCTGTGAACTACTGTTACTGTAACTCTTCAACCATTTATGCAATTAACATAATGCCAGTGGATTCTGAAGCCTTTTAAAGCAGCCTTGAGCTGATATGCTACACTGTGCCTTAGTGAAGTGCTTACGCCATCGACGTAAATCAGCTGATTGTTTCACAAGGAAAAGCGGCTTAGCTTTCAAGTCGCTTTGCTCCGCATCAGAATTGTCTGGTTCACCAGATATCTCTGGTTTTAAAGGGTTAATGCTGTGTCACAGTAAACTGACTTTGAGTGTAATCTTATTGTTTCAGAGCATTTTTAAAATAATCTCCATCACATCATAATGATGATAATAGCAATATGAATAATAACGAATTGGATTTTTCAGCACTTACAATGTGTCTCCATTATTCATTCACTCCTCATTCATACTCGGCGATGGTAAGTTACTGATGTAGCCACAGCTGCCCGAGGGACAGACTAAAAGAGGCGTGGCTTCCAGTACCCGCCTACGCCCCTCTGACCATCATCATGTTCATCGAATGTCAAAAAGTTTAAATCTAATTGTCTTTTTATCAATCTTTTTTAAAGAAAATCCTGCCATAATCCTGAATAAAAGATAAGATTTAGGATTGCCAAAACCAGAAAATCTGTGCACTTGCCAGATTACATTGGATCCCAAAAGTATGGATTGTGAACTGTGCTGACTCTGGCTTACAGAAGGTCAGAACGAAGTTTGGCGGAATCTTCAAAGCAATGGCATTGCTGACCAGTTTTCATCATAAAAACAACTCTGTAAAAAAAAACTATTTATATATAAACTGCAACCATACTCTGAAAGACAGATCAGAGTCAAAAACACAAATGATGTCTTTCGGCAAGCCTTCCTTTCCAGTTTTAGTGAATGGTTAAGGGGTTTCAGGTGTATACCTCCACCTTCTGTTAAACATTTACGCTCAACGTGATCAATGTGAAAGCTAGCCATGGAGAAGTAGTACTGGACAACCTGTGCTTTGGTATGGATTATCTGGTTTGCATAACTCATAGATGTATCTTTTGGTGCCCCTTTCCCTTATTGTTGGAGAGTCCATGTATCTGATAGAGTTTTGAGATTTCTTTCCCTTCCTGTTCAGCTTCTGAGACAGCCCTCTGCAGCCTGCTGTCAGATTTCATAACTCATCCATTCTCAATCAATTCAGTCTGATCTTTCGACTGCTGAGGTGGAAGCCTTAATGCAGCAGTCTTCAAAAGGAATCTTAGACCTGTCCAGATGCTGAACAGCAGCTGATCGCAAGAGCGAAACTCCAATTTCACCCACACTTGTGAAAATTCAGTTTCTCAGCGACTCTTTCCCTGGTGAAATGTTTCAACGGTGCCGTTTCCTGAATGTTAAGCAGGAAAGCACAGATGTGCGATAGTTTATTTCTTTATTTTAACTGATTGTTGGTCTCATTTAATTTTTAAGACATAATCTTGTGATGAGTGAAGTCTCTAGTTCGACTAAAATGTGCTTCGTCAGCATTTTTGGAGATGTAAACACATATTTATTTTAAGCAAAAAAGAATCATTGCACCAGGTAGAATATCCTAACAGAAAGGTAAAAACTCTTTTCTGTATTCCTAGGAGAGAACAATAGTTTTAGTCAAAGATTGTTTGCGTAATTACATCCTCTAAAATGTTCAATCCCTGATCGTTTTTGTACGTAGAGCCCAAAAATTGACTTAAAACTGGTGTAGCGGCTTGTGAACAGGAGAATATTAAACTCGGAAGTCCAAAATGGGCGTTTGCATAGACTTTTCATTGGAAGTCATTTCCTCAGCATGCATTTTTGAGCCCGGTGTTAATGCAGCGTAACAAAAAGAACATGTGAGCCTCTTTTTATGCAGTAATGCTAACAACAAAAAAGCTCATCAATGTCTTCACCTCCTTAGGATGTCATGGATCGTCCAAGTTAGCAAGTTTTTTTTTTTTTTACCCAAGTTTATAGATCACTAAATCTATCTCCTCCATCCCATCCTGGTACAACTTCATCACCAAAAAAGACATGAAGAAAACTGTCTTTATGTATGCAAAGACTATTTTATTCAGGATTATGTTAAGATTGTGTTCATTTTTAAGTCATCTTACCTAATCAGACGTAACAAAAAAAAAAAACAAATGGCTTCAATCTTTTTTTTTTAAGTTAGCGTTACGATGTTTGAAAGGTAGTGTTTATCCAATAAAAAGTGTGCTTCCTCAGCAGCCTCCGTCTCTATCCCTTCCAGAGTCAGGCGGATCAAAGTTCACCATCGGGAAGTCCGTCTGGCTGCTGTGGGCACTGGTTTTTAACAACTCTGTACCGGTGGAAAATCCCAGAGGAACAACAAGCAAAATTATGGTAAACAATTTACCTCAACTTGATTTATGCTGCAGTTTTCTCCACGAGATGATGTCTCTGCTTTACAATTTTAAGAACCAGAGTTTGTTCCATAAAATCAAAACTTTGATTTTCAAGGTTTTCCATCTCAGCCCTTTCTAAAGCTCAATACATTAACCCCTAAAGTTGACTTGGAAGTCCTTGACTGGAATCGGAAGTCGTTGTGTTGTCTCCCTCTCCGTTCGGTCAACAAATACCCTTTTTTTTTTGTCAAAATCAGTAATTTAACTGGCGAACCTGACAATTAGGTTTTTTTTTCTCCCCATTTTAAGCTTTCAATTTTTAAAACCGGAGTTGTCTCTGTCAAAACCTAATATGCCCTTTGACATACCGTAACTCCTTATACGACCAATATGAATCAGCTGATCCAAAGACAAAAGTGACTTTGCCCCGGAATGCCACACTTTAAAGTAGCGTTTCACCGCTATCCAACACATTACTAATATAAAGTGTTGCATACCAGCAAAAAGGCGCTTTTCTCCGTGACAAAATGAACTGAATTGCGTTTATTGCGTTAAGGGTTGAAGTTATGGTAGTCAAAGGAATGTAAACACAGAGCTAAAGCTCCGGTATTGAGACCTGACCTGGATTCTTTACCCTAAGCTTTGTGAGGTGTTGTATCTGACATTTGAGTTAAGTTCTGGCCTAAACTCTTAAATTTTGCAATAGTGACCAAAGACTTGACTTGAGGTTCAATTTGTGACTAGATAATGGGACTGAACTTAAATGAATTTACACATGATTCTGACTTGCTGACTTAGAACCTTTAGGCTTCACTTTAAAAAAAGGAAGCTTTTCTTGGGTCTATGACTAGAGACCTAAGTTTTAGCTTAGTTACTTGAAATTTGACTGGGAGGAAAGACACTTCACAGTCTCTCTATCTTAAGGCTCTGTTTCTGAGAGGTAACAGTGGTCACACATGGATCTCTGCTATGACACCATGACATACATCTGGCACTTTTCAAGCCAGAACATGGCCACAGGTCTTTCTAGGAAAAAAATAGAGTACTATGCCACAGGCGGAAGCTGCAGAAAAAAATTGAAGAAATGTAACAATGTTTACTTCCAGCTCCATTTAAAGTATTGGGAACACACAGTAAATATTTAATAGTTTAAATGTCTTAGTTAAACTCAGTCTGATGTGAATTTGAGACATCCATCCTAATTAGTCTTTTAGCTCAAGTGTTTTTCATAATCAATACCAAATCATTTCAAGAGCCCATTAAATATTGAATGGATTATTGCTAAGAAGCATAGGAGGGGAAAATGAGAAGTTTCATTGTCTTTCTGCAGATGCATTTTGAAAATAAGAATTAAACCAAACATGTAAGAGAGTTGTTTTTACTATTTGCCTTTGACATTTTCGCTCTACCTCAGGGGCATAATAAGAAAAACAAACAGATAATGATTTATTTGAAAAGAAAACATACCGTCTAGACTAGTGTTAGCCTTAGATTCTGGGTCTGTGGACACTTTTTAGAGGAGGAGAATATTTTCCCATGACCTCAATGAATCTGGATACATTGAACTTGTAGAAAGCTGCATTTTTATTTAATAAAAGAGTCATCTAATTGTTAAAAACTTCAAACTAGAATGGTTATAAAACTGTAGACTCATCTCGTTTAGTTTTTTACATTTTCCACCACACCTGCTGGTGTTGCAATGCTAATGTGTTCCTCTACTCATCAAGAAAATTATGTAAATTGCATTTTGGAAATGATCACTGACTACTATGGAGGAAAACAACCTCATTCATCACCAACTGCAAGTGCAAATTTTGTCCTTAGCCTGATCCACATCTGTCACTTCCTGGCTGGATGTCAACACTGCAGCATGTTGGAGCAATAGAAGCATCCCGTCTGCACAACTGCATGTTTTCAATTATCAACCCTCAAAAAAATCTTCTAAGATGAGTAGAAGCACAGATATTTGGGTCAGCTTGTTAATAGTTTTTTTCTGAGAGGCAAAATGGAAAATTAAATGATCTAAAATCTGGAAAAACCTTCCTGAGATTGAAAAAAAAGATGCATCTGACATTTGTTTAACATGATGCATATGTTAAATTTGCAGGTAAGGATTAAGGCAAAGATGCAAAGTCAAAACAAGTCTTAAGAATTGAGGAAGAGTGATTTTAGTCTTGACTTGGATTGTAGGTGAAAGACTGAAAAGCTTTATTAGGATTTGTAAAATCCTAAACCTAATAAATTAGGAAGTGTAAACATTGTTTCTGAAACTGTGAAAATACTTAAACTCAAGTCAGGCAGACCCAGCGTTGATCTTTATCTGTGGCTTTTCTTCCTCAAGGTGCTGGTGTGGGCCTTCTTTGCTGTCATTTTCCTGGCCTCCTACACTGCCAACCTGGCAGCCTTCATGATCCAGGAGGAGTACATTGACACAGTGTCAGGGCTGTCAGATAAGAAGGTACAATCACAGATGGAAGCACATGTGGTCACTGAGATAAACTGCACTCGTAATTTATTAAAATAATTGGTTCTCTGTAGACTTTCTGCTAAAATGCAGTCTTCACAAGAAGACTTTGTCTTCATCCAAAAGTATGATATTGAGTATTATTCAGTCTGTCAGCTGCTTTCTTCTGGTTCTTTTTTTTCTTTCCAGTATGAAGCTGTGCCATAGAGACCTCAGGCTTTAAAAAAATCTCATGTGTTTTTTTACCCCCCTCACACACACACTCAGACACTAGCAACGAATAAGCAGCTTTGAACATGAAGGCTTTGGATTCCTTTACATCTTTTGGGATGGGAATCGACTCACCTCCAATTACCGTAACTGTGGCCTTTTAAGCCCCCCCCCCCAACCATTTTCTTCTGCAGTTTCAGCAGCCAACAGAGCAGTACCCGCCTCTGCGGTTCGGCACGGTGCCAAACGGAAGCACAGAGGAAAACATCCGCTCCAACTATCCCAACATGCACCAGTACATGATCCGGAACAATCAGAAGGGCGTGGAGGAGGCCATCGACAACCTAAAGACGGGGTAAGAAATTGGGGATATAATTTTAAAATAATTTGTAAAAAGTTGCTCAAGATCATCCATTATAGTTGTAATGATTCAGAGGAAAGAGAGGTTGTCCAAACTTGACTAGAACATGTTTTCTGGTTGCCAAAAAAAAAAAAAAAACCAGTTAAAAATCAAATAGAAGCTCTACAATCTAGCATCTAAAGAAATTTAACAAAAGATGCTTCAATACTCAGGCTTTTTCTTTTAGATTAAAAGAGTAAAAAGACTTTTTCAGCTTCCAGACAATCACAGTGAATTATTATGGTTATTGAATCTTGGAGAAGTGGAGAACCTTGAGGAGCATCCAACTTCTAAGTGACTCAGAGAATAGAACAAGGTCTTATCCAGGAGGCCATAAAAGAAGCAGAATTTTAGCACTAACCTTCTCAGTACAGACTTATGGTCCAACGAGAAACAAAGAGACTTTAGAAAGACCAACAGACCAATAGTCAAACATGGCGGTGGCAGTGTCCTGGTGTGGTGCTGCTTACCTGCTTCAACACCTAAAAAAGTAGTTTTAACCTTTTGGAACCGGCGGATGATGAACGTCGATCTGACGGCTGCAATGCAAAGCAGAGGTCCCTCTGTGTGTGTGTGTGTGTGTGTGTGTGTGTGTGTGTGTGTGTGTGTGGT